>JBBIGA010000002.1:11648813-11660063 GCA_037576975.1 Alestes dentex
TGTGTCTGTGTGTGTGTGTATGTGTGTGTGTGTATGTGTGTGTGTGTGTGTGTGTATGTGTGCCTTTCCCAAAAATCATAGGCATTTGAGAGAATGAAGGATAGAACAGACTGCTTCTCTCATCAATGACAATCTCTCCAGTTTCCTGTCCGTTTCTCTCAAAAATCCCAAACATGATCATATTCTCAAAGGTAAAGTGCTGAAGTGAAATCCACTGTCAGAACTTAGTGGTGTCACTCCAGGACAGAAAAGATACTTAAAGAACAGCCAGACATCTATCTCTCCCTCTCTGTCTCTCTGTTATACTATGAGTAGACAGACAGAAGATGAAACCCCTTAAATGAAAACTACTAGCAGGCATTATGCTTATGAAGGGGGGGGGGGGGGGGGTGAACGTAATCTTATAGAGAGGATTGTATGTCAGTGTGTCTGAATTAAGAGGGCTCTGAACAGACATAATTAAGTGCAACCTTATTAGAAGGAAACTCATTATGATGGTAATTACAGTACAACTAGAGCAGTCACCTGCTATATCATCTACTTATTATGACCATCCTACTCCTTTTATTCACTCTATTGCTCTCAGTGCAGCTGCTCTAACATAACTATAGCCAGTGCCTTCCAGGAGCAGAGAACTGTTTTTTACTGTACAGTTTACCATAGAGAATATTCAACAGGAGATCTTCTTGTGTATTCAGAATTTATTTGCCTATGTTTTTATTATTTTGATTCTCGAACAAAACATCTCTTTAATGATAACTTTATAGGAGAACGGTAAAATCATTCTTATCTTTACTGTATGTTAATGTAAAGACATTTTATTCTCAGTGATTTATAGGGCATTTCTATCAGCCCATTCCTCTTGAAATGTTCACACAATGGAAAGTGTAGCTGCTCTCTTCAAATCAGAACAAACCGGGTACAGTGATATATTGATTGGTCCGGTTGCAGTCATAATGTTAATGACAAACAAATGAGTGTATTTGTGTTTGACATTGAGGTACTGCTCCCTGTTCCCTTTCAGTCTTGCAATGAAGACTGCTTCCTAAGATAGGCCCTTTATGAGTATGCCCTTGTCTTCTTTTATGATATGCAGAGAGAGGGAAAGCGGATGAGAGAGAGATAGAGAGCTTTCCCAGCATGAGCCAGGTCCTATCCATAGCCCCCCGCAGACTGTTTATAACCACCATCTCAGGGGGAGGCGACTGCATCAGATAGAGAGAGAGAGAGAGAGAGAGAGAGAGAGAGAGAGAGAGAGAGAGAGAGAGAGAATGATGAGAAATCGGGAGAAGAGGGAGGAAGTCATCAAAGTGAATGAGGGAGAGGGTGACTGGGAGAGAGAGGTGAGAGGGAATACAAATAGATGACAGAAGCTGGAAAGGAAAAAAGAATTATCGTACGGGAGCAAGAGAGCATAAGAGAAAAAGAAAGTGCAAAAAGAAGCTCTCTCTCTCTCTCTCTCTCTCTCTCTCTCTCTCTCCCTCTGCATCCCTCTGTGGGCGTGAGGTAGGGGGTGGCAGTGCAGTCTCTGGTGGTACACATTTATCTACTTCACCATGAGAATTACCCATCATGCTTTTCATACAGTTAAACACTGCATTCCACTCAGTGGTGTCTGTTTACAGTAATTATTGAGGGCACATTCACAAAGCTACAGTTTGGGCCTTTACAGGTTTTAAACATCTACACAAAAGTACCACCACAGAGACACATGCACCGGTATGAAAGTGAACACTGGAGCAATTCAGGCAGATGAAGGTTCCTGAAGGTTCTTGGTTTGGACATGTGGTTCTAGATTAAAATCTGTATTGGTTTAGGGCCTTTATAAGGAGGTTATGTTGTCTGGATGTTCCTTATTCTCTATTTTTACGTGCAACTCATTTACAATTTTTTTGAGGAACCATCCACTGAAAGGGTCCTTATGTAACCAAAACTGGTTCTTCTGTGGCATCAGTCCAAGACCTCCTGTGGCACCTTAAGCATGCATGCTGCTAAAAAAAAATAACACTGCCAATAATAGTCTTTCCACCAAGAGTAAAATCATAAATCATCAGGCATTAACAGAAGCTCACCTCATAAATGCCCCGCGCTCCATTTTCAACCGGTGCTCGCTCACAGCCCACTGAATGTTTATTAGACGGTTACAATACATTTTAATTAAACACACAGGTGTAATTCTTAAAAAAAAAGATCAGCAGTGACGCATCAGAGTGGCAGGTGAGGAGAATGAGAATGTTATTGTTGCTGCTCGTGACAGGAGCTGATTCATTTAGTTCTAGAGGACAGCAACCCTATAAAAATGCCACAAAATTTATCATCCTATAAACAATGGGGTGCGTGAGCACACACACACACACACACACACACACACCACACGCATCCTGTCTATTGCCACCGTAGCCGTGTTATTTGACAGAGAAGTGGTGCTGGCTAATTTCCCTCAGCTTCTCCTTTTCTTATCGTGACAGTGTGGCCTCTCAGCTAATAGCATGTTTTAATTAGCCCTTAGTTCCCCATGTTCCCCCGTCAGAGATACGGCAGGAGGAAATCCCTCCAGACCTTACTCGCATTACAACACTAGTGCCTCCCTCGCTCTGCCTCTACAGCTCACTTATGTATTGTACACATACAGTACACATTCACACACACACACACACACACACCAATTCTCTGACTTCATTCATTGGTTGAAGATCCCTTTACTCATGTGTTGAAGAAAGACTTTTGGATGTTTACAGCGTTTGCTGATCTTTTGGAAAGTTGTAGAATCTGTTTCTGTATTCGGGCATGGAGTCCATTAAAGTGCAGAAACACCATAAAATATCTAGACACTGCATGAAATTGCTGTTTTCACCTTTGGGTAAGGTGCATCTATTGTGACACCTATTGTATGCAACTGAGTTTAAACAACTTTAAACAGAAAAGCATGGACAATAGAATGGAACAGCCACACATAAACCTAAGGTCACCATGCCCAATTCCAAGCATCATTTATAACGTTCCCCAACACTGGATTGATGGAGAACAATCTAGTAACTCTGTGGTGCGTTAACGTGTAGTTCATCATTCAGAACTAATCACCTCACATCACTGCCTGACCTCACTAATGCTCTTATGGCGGTATGCAATCAGATCCTCACAGCAATGTTCGAACATCAGCTGTAAGCCTTTCCAGAAGATTAGAAGCTGTTACTGCAGCAAAGAGAGACAATCTCACCTATGAATACCTTTAATTTCAGAAAAAAACATTGAACAAACAGGTGTCTGCAAACTGTATAAATATCTATCTACATTTCTATCACTGCTCGCATTTGTCTACTTATCCTTCAAGTATTGCTCACACTCACTGATGACGACCCAAGAAATCCTTTCTGGCACCTTTTTAAAAAGTGTATCATCTAGTTCTGCTTCAGTGCAGTTTCTTCTGGATGGGTCACTGACACCACATCATCTGTCTGAATCAATAAGAAATAGCATTCAAAAGAGGCAGGACGCAGAGGAAATGACCATCATCTCTACAAGGAAGGTGTCGTGGTCAACTGACAAGCCAGTGAAATCAGTTTGTACGTTCTATGCTTGATGTCACATGCATTCACAAAATCACAAAAACACTTGAAGTCAAATCTTTCCTCTTCCCACTCATCTGCTTTCTAACAAAAAATCTGACCTCTGATCTCAGCAAGCCTATTCATTAATGCTTATGGCAATTACAGAGCATGGGAAATTAGACCAACACATTCAATGTACTCCTAAACACACTCACATACACACACACACACACACACGTTCTTGCATGTTGTCGCTGTCATATTAAAACCAATTTTTTCTACTTTTACTTTTTTCTGTATGTTTACCCTCATTGAATTTTTTTAAAAGTAGTTTGTGAAGAATGGACTGACAGAATGGACTAAAATTACATTTCTGTACGTTAAAGTTAACAAGGTATATGAGATCTGAGGTTTATTGAGCCAGTTTGTTATGGGGTTGTTATGACATACATACACAGATTCCAAGCAATGAATAAAACTTTTAAACGAAGGTATAAAAACCCTTCTTTTGCCATTTTTCATTGTTTTAAAACTATTAAACTCTAAGGGTTTGCGTGTGGGCGCCAACTTACATATTAGTTTAAAGGAACTGAATAATTAATAGTAGTTCCTCAATAATAAGTCTTAAGATTAATAACCGTAGTAGCTGATTTCAATTTTCAAACAAATCGTTTCGAACGAAGGAGAGACAAATACTCAGGGACACAGAAAGAGAGAGAGAGAGAGAGAGAGAGAGTGAGAGAGAAGGGAAGCAGATTCATTGAAGAATCTGTTCTTTGTTGTGATGTAGCCAGGGAGCAGATAAGATGACCAACCTGTTTACAGCTCTGATTGGAATTACACAAGCAGAAAGCATCCCCCCCACCGAGGCCCAAATGAGCAGGTCCAAAGGACAGGGAGAGCGGTTAAACGCTACTGAGGGGGAGCTCATTATCTGTGAATGGGGGTGATTAATGTGCGAAAATGAGGCTCGGCGGGATGCGGCGAGGGGCCACCACTGCCTCTGACCCCCATTCACACCCAGGCTTTCACTCAAGTGCTCCACAGGGAGGGAGCATCGCAACAAACACACACAATGCTGCCTTTTCTGTGTCTGATCTGCTCTGCGTGCAAGTCCGTTAGTGTTAGTGTGTGCATGTGCACGTGTGTGTGTACTGTGCCCAGACTAAGGGGTTACGTCACTCTAAGAGGAGAGGACAGACAGAGGAGAAAGAGGGGAGGAGATGGAAGCTGCTAAACAGTAATGCAACTCCACCCAGCTCCACCACACTAAAAACAGAATAGCACCACCTGTTGGCTGTTTACTATGAAAAAGACATTTTTTAAAAGGCCCGTAAAGCCAGGAAAGCACTTTATATTGTAACTGTAACATAATGAGGCTCTACATGACTATCTAACACATTACTACAATTATGAGGCAGCTAGGACCAGTATAATGAGTGTCCAGTGTCAAACAAAATACAATGAGCCATCATTCTCCTCAAATATTATCTGTCAGCTCACATTCATTCACGTTCGAGCATTATTGCATGGGTATAACTATAACGAAGGTAGTGCGGCGTTAGGCGTGTGTGTGGGCTATGGCAGGCTGGTAAATATCTGGTTGTATAAATAGCACAAAAGGTTAATAGGTGGCGGAGAGGAGCGGGGAGGAAGCTCTGGTAAGGTCGAAGGTCAAATGATGAGCGAACACAAAGCCATTACAAAGACAGCACTCAGCTGGGGTCTGTTTGTGTAGGCAGTGCCAGGGTCAAGCACAGAGAGTGACTCACACAAACACACACAAAGACATTGCCACAAAGACACACAAAGACCGCTTCCTACTTCCACTGGCACACATATATTTACGAAAAAAATGAACACACATACACACACACACACACACACGTTTCCACCTCCCAGTTGTCAATAGCTCTTTGTGCATCTTGCATGCAAAGTGGGGGAAAAAAGCCCTTCCATCTCCTTCTGAGACCTATAGTAGGTACTGCAATATGCACTGCAGCAAGCACAGAAAGAAACTCACCATCTTGCACACACACAAACACACACGTCTGTTTTCTACAAGAGTCATGAAGTAATGACCAATTGCTTTGGGATGTGGGCTGACCAAGAGCTGTTATGAAAACAGTATCACTGTGCATCCATTTGCATAATAGCAGGTTCATGAGCCTCTGGTTTCTGCAGTAAACGAAAAGTGATTGACAGGGAGGTGCACAGAGGAGGCAGTGTGGAGGAGGAAGCCCTCATCATACTCAGCATTAACCCAAGAGCTGCATGCATATTAGCACAGAGCAGCAATATGACAGATCACTGAGGGCACTTGGCTCTGACTATATTTGGGCATGATTTATTGCAGGAACGCATATCAATTTGGTTGAATAAAAGGCACAGCAGAAAAAGCAGCAAAATGTCACACGGTCATGGATTGGACCCGCATGAAGGGAAGTGCCAGTAGGTACACCTGTGAATGCAAAGCTTTGGTGTGCTCACTCACTGTAGATCACCCCTACAGTACGAACCTCCCCCATTCCCTCGGCGGTGCATGGTCATCGCTAATAGCCGTCTCTAGAGGGACGACTGACTAATCGCTAAGTAATCAACAATGTTGTCAGATTGGTCTCCCACTGCGTCCATGGCAATGTGTCAGACACAACAGGCTAGCTAGAGTTTTTGGCTCAGGTTCCAAAAGCCTGCTTCCGCTGCACCCAGAAGGCTTTGAAACTGCAAAACCATGAGGCTTTGGATCCAAGCCCACGTCTGCGCAGCTAATCCGCTAAATAAGGGACCCCATGCCAGGGGCCAGGGACTGAACATGGAGCCACATGGCACCATGGCACAATGCACAACACTGAATCTACCACATAAGAAACGGAAGAGAGATAATGACTTTGTACATATGTACAGAGATTAGGTACACAGTAGGGCCATGCTGGGCTCATGTAAAATAATAAAGCTTTGAATCTGGTGGAGTGTGGAATAATCGCATAATGGATAAACACTGAGTCATCGGACCAAAGATCCAAATTAGAATGGTAAATTATCTCCTAAAGGTGGTCTAGATTGCAGGGAGTAAAATCTTGCCTATAGGCTAGGACTTCATTTCTCAGAGTGCTTTAGACAATCAGTAGGTCAATAACAGTTTACAAGCTCTCCAGATGAACCTTATCAGGAGAGACAGGACGTTCCACCTCAGAAGAGCTGTGGAGACAAGTGGACCATTGGGCTCATGCTAAAAAGATGTTTGTGGTCAATACTTGGAGGATACTTAAGTTAAATCGTCTTGAGTGTGTCTGAGCCTCTGAGTTTATATTCTGTTCCTCAGTATGTTTGCATCACTTTGCATCATACCTCTGCCTGAACTGTGTGCTGAAATATTGCACACCCACAGTACAAGTGTGGAGTCACCTCCTAATAGTAACTGACACGAAACACACAAATATACAGCAGGGATGTGTGGAAGCAGATATCCAAGTGAGTAGGTACACACACACACACACACACACACACACACTCACACAAAAGCACACACACAGACACACACCAGTCCTGGGAATTCATGCCAAAAACCACAATTTCCTGGTGCTCCAACATGCATATTTCCCCAGTCCCACTGCAACCCCACCGGGAATGCAGAAGCAGGCAAGAGAGAGATATTTAGAGTTATGCAGTGTGTGTGTGTGTGTGTGTAAGTGTGTCTGTCTGTGTGCAAGCCCATGGAATAACACTTCATTTGGAAGGTCCATTTTTTGATGACAAATTGATAATGCTCCAACTATCAGTCAAACATCTCAGAGCTGTTTCTTGAGCACCAGATTAAATACGTGTTAAATTGTCATATGAATGTTCAGATGAGTGTCAACAATATCGGGAATATAAAACAGCAAAAAGCAGCACATTCTCAGCTACATCTGGCAACATCTGATATTATTAACATCTAATAACACATACATTTCTTTTTTGAACCCCCTTTTAATATTTATATTATGCTGACAATAATTTTTAAAATGTATATTACAATAAATTCTTCCACCAACCTCTCTCTCTCTCTCTCTCTCTCTCTCTCTCTCTCTCTCTCTCTCTCTCTCTCTCCCTCTCTCTCTCTGTCTCTCTGTCTCTCTATCTCTCTGTGCCCCTATACATAGTTTCTGAAAGTGATGATGTTCTTGTATGGAGGAAATGTATGGTTAAATATGAATGCAAAGTGTTCTTAAATCCTTTGTTTCAATTTTTTCAACACTAAAATTAGTTAACGTTTAACAGAAGATGTATCCTCAAATTCCACTAAAAAGGTCTTACTCCTTCACTTTTATCACTTTTACTCTTGTACCCCTCTACACACACACACACACACACACACGCATGCACAGACACACGCACGCGCAGAAACACACACACACACACACAAATGAGCAAACAGACTGTTCACACAGCTCCCTCAGCCCCCGCAGCAATGGTGTGGTGGTGTGTGAGGCTCTAATTGTGTGTGTAATTGCAGTGCATGGACCCATCACAGGGACACAGAGAGAGTGTCACTCTGCTTTAAGAGCGAGCTAAGTGCCTCATCTACTAAAAACGTTTTTAATGTGTGTGTGCGAGTGTGTGATGCACCTGTTTTTCAGCCCGTGGTGCGGTCCCTATCAAACTCTAGACTGTGCTGGCAGAAGAAAACTCATTCGCATGTGGAGTAGAAAAGCATCCGCCTCTTTGTGGGTTACAGCTCAAGAGGCAACAAAGCTACTCCACAGTGTGACGTTGCTTCAACACCGTGATGCCTCTCCTCACCTCCACTGAGTTCTGCTCCTCTAGCTTTTCCCAGATAGCCGCTCGCTGTTGCTTAGCCCTGTTGAGGCAGAATAAATGTTACAGAGACAAGGCAATTAGGAGCTCAGTTCAAGGCCCATTAACTTCATCTAGTGCCGCTGCTTTAACGCTCTGCTCATTATGTTTTACTGCAGAAGGACCATCAGGTCACACTCCACAGTTATATTTCCATCTGAAACCAGGCAGAAGTTATTGGCCTTCTTTGGTCTCCTACTTTAACTATGATATATTAGAATTGTGAACCAGTTAAGCTTCAGTGAAGGAATTCAGAATAGTGTGGCAGTGCTGCATTTTAGAAAGTGATGAAGGAAGATAACTGAGGGTTGGTCTCATCATAGAAGTCATCGATTTGAGTATTTGAATTTTGCACATCAGGTTTGGGTGTCATTTCTCAAGTTTTTGTTGGTTTCATTTTAGACTTCTTATGTTTCTCAAAGCCCATATTCCACCTTTAATGGTTTTGGCCTGAATTTGTTGATGATTTCATTTTTTTACCTACTTTATACTCCCTAAGAGTCTCATTCTGGCCCACTGAAAGCACTCTCTCACTTGTGATAGCATGATGTATGAGACCAGCATGAAAACAATTGATCCAAAATGATAACTTTACAGAAAAAGGTACATTCATCTTTAACATGTTTAAGATGAAGTTAACATGAAGAGATTTTATCAGTTTATCCATGTGATGCTCTCACAATGTAAAGGACAACTGCTGTGTACAAACTGTGCAGGAAAATGAAAAAAAAAAAAACTATTTAACAAATGCAGTAATGGATTAATATTTGACAATATACTATCGTCAAACTTGGAATAGCAGATAACTGGGTAAGCTCTTTTAAAAATGTGTTTACTGATGATCTTTTATGATTGCATTTAAGTAACTAAACACTGAGGAGTTGTATATGGTCTCATGTTGGTGGTGGTCAGGTTTAGTTTGGGTTCAGACAGAACTGCGGGTGTTTTGAGTCAGGTTTAGAACTGTGATTGGGGTCAACTCAGACTTTGGCAGAATGGGCTCAGGCTACATTTGGCCTTGGACTAAAACTTCAGGCCTGGTTAAAGGCTTTTTTGTTGCTAATGTATCTTGATGTAATATTACATATTTTATGTGGGTAGAGAAAATATTATATCTCAGATACGATTTTAGAAAAGGTAGAAGTGAAGGATTTCAGCAGTGTCGGGATTTCAGTTTGTCAGGGTCACATTAGAGATCACTTCCTACGTAGAAATGAAGACAATATGATCAGTGATGCAATTTTTTATAAATATAAGCCTGCAAACTTTCCCTAAAACTGTGAGTTTTTTCTTGTTTGAGGTTTGAGGTTCTGTAATCTATGAAAATGAACAAAACCTCACCGTATAGCTCAGGGCTGTGCAGTCTTATCCACAAAGGGTCAATGTGGCCGCAGGTTTTAATTCCAAACAAGCAATAGCACACCTGACTTCACTTGTTTAATCAATTGGTCTCAGACTTCAAACAACTGATCATGTGTGCTCTTGCTTTTTTGGAATGAAAATCTGCAGCCACACTGGCCCTCTGTGGATAAGACTGGACACCCTTGTTATAGCAGAGTGCTGGAGGTGGGGGGCAGTCATCTTGAAAACTCAGAATCAGCTTTTGCAAAGGCACAGTTTGGTGTCCTTTTGCCTTTTAAGGCACATTCCAGGGTTTAAAGCCGTCAAACTGGGTGTGGGGGTCTTGGTTGTATGTCGACATGTTGATTTAGTTCATCGTTGCAGGGAGAGGAAAAGCAGGAAAAACACCAGGAAATAGCAGGAAAGAAAGCTACAATATGGGAGAAACCCAGAAAAACAGGTTGGTTAACAGGTCTGACTGTGAGGATGCTTGAATTTTCAACACAGTGAACTAAAACAGGCTACATAACATCAAGAAGGTTTGAATTTTCATATGACAGTAAACACTAACAAAGATGTTGCAAAAAATGTTACAGAAGCTAAATTGGGAATGTTATGCTAGTGATATCAATGTATTTCAGAGCTACATTTCGATTGCATGCATTTAAGCATAAGGTGATATCTAACAAGTCTGCCAAATACCTATGGCAGAATAGTACATATAGAGCACAAAAAAACTCAGGTGTACACTGTGAACTTTTAATAGTAAATAGTAAAATTTTGTAAAATGTAACAACAATAGTGCTCACATTTTTAACTTACTATTGGAAGTTTAATGAACTACACATTTTAAGTTTCTCAGGGTTACTTACTTTTTTGTTGCAATTATGACAGTAGTCAAACAATGCACTTACCACAAGATAGTTGGTTGCTTAGAGGCAGTAAATGCTACAGTAGTATATTTTAGAAAGAACACTTCTCTTGCTGGACAATGGCTCCAGTGGAAAACTAAAGAATGCCAATTGGTGCATCAGACATGGCTTGGCTATTCGATTACATTATGAGTCCAAACAGATCAGGCCTACCTATTTCAAGTGAACCACCAAAAACAAGGATACAGATTACTAGTGTCTCCGACTGCCCTTTTAAATCTGGATCATTTGATTGTCACTGAACAGAAATTAGGAAATGAATCCCCCTCGGGAATGAAATTGGAGCAGTCCACTCTTGGATTTGACCCAGAGTGTTTAGCAGGTAACTGCCCACTTATCATTACACAGGGGATGGAGGGGAAAGTAAAACAGAGTGTCAGCAACTCTTGAAAGTCCTTGAAAGTTGGTGAAGCACTCTGGGTGGGAGACAGCAGACAATGACTGCTCTCATACCAGGAGTGATGCTCTCTCAGGGTCAAGACTTTAGTGGAGAGTCAAATAACATTTGTATTTGCTTTTGTGTGTATGTGTGTGTGTGTGTGTGTGTGTGTGTGTGTGTGTGTGTGTGTGTGTGTGTGTGTGTGTGTGTGTGT
>JBBIGA010000002.1:11661392-11684640 GCA_037576975.1 Alestes dentex
GGGGGGGGGAGAGGGAGAGAGAGAGAGAGAGAGAGAGAGAGAGAGAGAGAGAGAGAGAGAGAGAGAGAGGGAGAGAGAGAACTGCTGATCCACTGCAGCCATAGAGCTGGAGGGGGCAGGTGGTTGCTATGGAAATGCCACTGGGTTTGCCCAAGGGCGATAAGTCTGCATGAATCAGACGAAGGTTAAGGAGGTAAGAAAAGAAAAGAAGGGGAGAGACAGACAGAGGGAGAGAGTGAAAGAGAGAGAGAGAGAGAGAGAGAGAGAGAGTGACAGAGGGAGTGAGAAAGAAAAAGCAGATGAATGACAGCCTCATTTTGCCAAGGTTTTACAATATGCTCTCTGAAATCACCCTTATGGTCAACATTAGTGACCTTAAAATATTTATTGCTTTACTGTTTATGACTAAATATGCATATCAGTTATGAGAGTGAATGAATAAGAAACATAGGGCCACAGCAGATCATACCATAGCCCTTAAGCCACAAAGCCTTGCCCATAATATTCAAAAATCTAAGCAGACTGTGGACACCAAATGATTGAATCTGAAATTATATGAAAGCACTTGCGTGACTATGGAAGAACTGAAATTTTGTCAGCCTTCTGAAGGTCCAGAAGGCCAGCAGAGATGATTTAATATCTCTGGTGTGAGCTAAAAAGTATTTTTTTAATCTTCATGTGTAGGGAATGATACACTAAAGGTACACTGGGTACACATGAAACTATGGCCAGGTGGTTCCTGACAGCCGAGCTGGAATGAAGAGCGAGGGATGCAGAATTGAAAAAAAAAAAAAAAACAGAGATGGATAGAATCTCAAATGGTTCGCTCAGTGGATGAAAGTGTAATTTATTACAGGCTACTCAAGGGAGACTGAATATTCTTCCCCGGCACTTTTCCCGTCGTCTGGTGTCTGTCGAGATGAGGGATGAGGATGTATTAGTGGGAGTCGCTCTCTGGGTATTCCTGAAAGTGCACAAAGCTCTGTCCTGTAAGAGCGTCACCAGCTTACTGTAGGTCACGCGGGTCAAAGTGGCCTCAGTGAAACCTGCTCAAGCATCGATGAATTTATTCATCTTTGAGTCCAGTGAAGAAGATGGACCATTTTTCATCTCTCTTATGCACATTGATGCCTTTATTGGAGCCCTGGAGTGGAGAGATCTCAGGGGATATCTATCATTGTTTACAGTAGCCTTCGATGCGCTTGAACTTCAGCAGTAGAAGAAAAGTGATGATTTCCTCTCACACTTCTGCATAGGATAAGTTCCCTCCACGTTGATGTGTGACCAGTCAGATCTCACTTCACCTGGTGCAGTCCCTTTCACATGCAGTGAGAACTGTTTGCAAGTGAAGAATTTTTTGAGATTTTCTTTTTTCACAGCCAGAAACAGATGGCGCATAGCACCTATATACATTTAGAAATATCTATCACACCAGCTAAAGACCTTTCCAGCCGTGCCTGCTAATATCTGCAGGTATCTGAGGTGTAACTGGCCAGGCTAACAATTCATCTCCAGTGTCAGTCTATGGCTTCCTGAAGCTGGTTGGAATGACCTCCACCATGGGAGTTCTCATTTAACCACAGTGTTTCTGTGGAAGCCATCAATAAACAGCGGTGAGGCTCCCTCTAGACAAACCAGAGCTGATGGATGAGAGCCTGCACTTAATTGCTCGGCAAATTAAAAGCTCACCATAGTGAAAATGAAGTGCGGTGGCGATATTTAAAAACTCATTAAGCATGTGGATGTTTCGTTAGTTAAGAGTCAAGGAGAGCTAGCACATCAGAAAGTGATGAAGAACTCCAGGAAGTAGTTGGTCCAGAAATACACACTGACAGCCAATATGTTATCGTGGAAACCTCATAGGTGCTGCATGCACCTAGTCTCGCCAAGGTGATAATTATTTCTATCAGGCCCAGAAAGTGTGCACACGGAAAAGCAGGTAATGTAAACATTTTAGAGAAAAAAGAGTATTTTTCATCCCAAACAAGGTATAGAACACCTGGAAAAACATAGCTTTGTTTTATGATTTGTCCAACTCCTCCTATGTGTGTGTATATCCTCAACAACAGATGTTTTGTGTTTGTCTACCCAATTGTTCATCAACAGTTCTGCACTCCCAGTCTAAAATGTTCTTCACTCACTCTCTTGTTAGCTTCTCTATCTAAAGCCATATCTTGTACCTTCTTTATAGGACAGAACTGTTCATTTGGCCAGAGAACTGAAACACTGCCTATAATTTGCCCTCCGTCTTCCACATGGAAAGTAGGGCACAAAATAAAGCACTGACCAAGACACTACAAAAGTACCGGCCCCAGCTTCCACATCCCAACACAGCCTCCCCTGAGACTTCACCAATTAAGATTGCTCCCTGAGCAGGGAGAGGTCCGCTGACATGCTGTCATGTAGATTGAGAGACTGAGTCATTACTGGGAAGCAGTGTTCTTGACTGCAGACAGTAGCAAGAGTGGCTTTAATTGGCAGAGCTTTTGTTTGGGAGCCCTGCCCGCACCACTTTCTTAAGGTTAGGACTGCAGGGATTTGCTCTTTATGCAAATGGTTCCCCAAATACACTGTCGAGTACAATGAAGACTCAAAAACCATCCCTCCGGTTCTCACTTTCTCCTTTTTCATGCTGAGATACCTCCACAAAGTATTGCAACTGCATCTGTAAATTCCTGAAATTCACTTTCGTGATGGGTTAAGAGTAGTGATGAATGAGAAACATGGGCTAATGTACATGCTTCAGTCACACTCTGTAAAATAAAGGTGCCGAAGAAGAAACACTTTCAACCTTAAAAGAGCCATTTTTGTAAGATGTGCAAACATGAAGAACCTTAAAGTATAGGGAACCTCCACACAATGTTAATTTTCTAAACTAATTGAAAGTTTTATTTTACTGGGAGAATATGACCAAGCCAAGCATAACTTAGGAACCTAGTGATGTTACCTTCATGTCTAAAGATATATTAGCTCACATGCTGTTAGTATTTCTAACATAACGGAGCATACCAGCACTCGGCGTTCTGTTCTGAATGCACTATGGCACTCGATGTATGCTGCAAGGCCAGTGTTTCAGAAAAAGATTGTGGCTGTCTCCACACATATTAAAGAAGGCATGTGCTTGCCTTCTGTGCTTCCAGATTGGCGGCGCAAGAACGATACAGGCAGACTATGTCGGGAGCGATCTAATTGGCAGAAAAATAAGGACAAAATAAGAAAGAAACGTTTTACAAAAGGGAGAGTGTATGGATGTGAGGAACAGGAACACTTAGTGAGTTCTGTACAATGTGGAGGTTTTAGAAGCGAGGTGTCCTTGATCATCTCCACCACACTATCCGCCCTTTTTTCATTTATTTTCAGTGGGTGGATCATGTGAACTCCGGTAAAGACACAAATACATTTTATCCGCTCTCTCTGCATGATGTGGGGGATCAGCGCTATCTGAATTCAATATCAACATTTGCTTTAGCTCTGTATGAAAGAGAGAAAGAGGAAATAAAGAGGGGAAATATTGTATATCCTTTCATTCCTACACAGGCCCGACTTTCCTCCGCGAGCAGCCGTAGACTACCTCAGAGCAATATTTGCTTTAGATCTACCCGCAGCAAGCACCAGCAGTGCGGCTGTAAGGCCTTTGAACACTCCGGTGCGAAATCTCTCTGATCATATGGGGAGTCATGAGCTAGTGCAGTCATGTCTCCCAGTGAGCAGATACGACTGAAGAACAACTGCGAGCTGCTAATGCTCACTCCACCTGAAGGGCAGTTTCCACACGAGTCATAGCGACATCCCGCATACGCTGTAATCACTGGCTGCTGGTCACCTGGCAGAACTGCCCCAGTGTTTGACTGTGCGATTTGCACATAGGAACCCCTGTTAGACAGACTATGAAGGAACAGAAACACCAAGGATAACGTGCGAGATTGATCAGCACGAACAGGGGAGAGAGGAAAGACGGATTCTGAATAAAACATTTCCATTGTGGACATTTTCCCCTCCTCATCCCACTCCACCACCCCCCCACCCCAGTTGCAGAACAGAAGACAGTGCTTTAGGGGAGTGGAACTGGTGGAATGATGTTGAAAAAGCAGACATGGATTGGTCAAAAAGGTCTACTAGCTCTTCATATCAACTCAAAACAGACCAGGCACCTCAGGCAGGGAGGACATTTTAGTTGGCTTGAAAAAAAAATAAAAAAGCTATAAAAGGAAAAAGGAAAAACAATGAAGTCTACAAAGCCAACATCTGGTTTCACATTTAAAGGCTTTAAAGGAAATGGTGAAAGTTCTGTTTTGATTTATGGAATTATTTCAGAGCTATCTCTCTCTTTCGATCATTCCTCCTGTCCAGATTTACTTTGTCATAAATATGGAGAAAAACATACTACAGAGACATTAGGAAGCTTTACTCAGTTGACTGATATTGTGGATAGATGGAGAGAGAGAGAGAGAGAGAGAGAGAGGAAGAAACCGTTTTAGAGGTTCTACCACTCGTGAGCTCGTCAACAGATGTTGTTTTATTGTCCTGTGATCCATTCTGTTCTGCCTACTTTCTTAGCGATTGAACATAATGACTGGCATGCAGCACGCACTACGCTAAGCTTTCAGTTCCCTAAAATGACCTTCATTTTCCATGCTGTGCACACCTCTCACCTCAATAGGCATGGATACTTACGCAAGCAAGCAGCCAATGAGGCCTTTAAATGCTTGGGTTACAGATTCCGCTGTAGCTTGTCGATGAGCCTGCCGTGTTGAAGACTTTCACACCACTAAATGAAAACTAGCCAGTTCAATTTATGGCTTGTCACAACAAGTTATATTTAGGGCTGTGCAAACATGTGGAGAGGTAATTAAATGAGCAACTATTTGCCTGTGTTTATAAGGTCACAAAACCTTTGACAGACAAATTGCTAGTGGCAAATTTGGACAGAAGCGCGAGTTTAATAACCATTTTTTCCATACTGTACAAAAATAAACAGGCCACACTTATGCAGTAGATAAATATTTGATTCACCCTTTTTCAGCTCTTAATTGCAAATGAGAAAGCTCTGAGCACTGAGAAAAATGTAAATGTAAATGTAAAAAAGACTAATATGAGGGTTTTAAGCTCTAGTGCTAGCCACTAATGCTAAAGCTCACTGTCTCTAAATTATCTGCCACTGCATCAAGAGCCAGCCAGTCAGCCACATAAAATCAGAGAGATGCGGAGGAAAAACTTGGGCAGGAAATTCCACAGGCGCTGCACACAGAGTGGGGAACACAACTGCAGCCCTGTACCCCAATAGCGCCGGCCAGCCAACTCAAACAGCAGCACCCTGTGAGGAAATGGCTAGCTAAACAGAAAACAGCAATGAATCTGCGTGGCATGAATGTAAGGATTTCTCCATGCGGTCCCCAGTGTCAGGACGGCTTACTGAAGCCTTGTGTAGTTCACATACTCTTTCCTCTCCGTAGCACTGAACACACTCTCTAATGTAAGCTAAATTGTCGGCTAAATTGAGACAGTCTCCTAACATTTCGTCTGTGTGTGACAAAACAATCATAAATACAAACTATGTGGACGGGTCAATTACATATGCACGAGGCAGGAACACATATCTTTGTTTCTTCACTTTGACAGCACCAAGCCACTGTTCTAGTGCCACATTCAAGCAGTAGCTCTGTATAATGCTGTATGTTCATGCTCACCTACATATTGCCAAACAGTGGGGCTGCAAGATCCTTGCCTGTAAAGTGGTAAAGCTGTAAATTCCTATTTAATATTTCCTATTTAAATAATAACTTATAGAACAATATAAACAGATATTACAAACATATTTAAAAAAATGAACTTGACCTGTGCTCTGAGCTAAAAATCAACTCTCCACTATATAGACACCATTACAGCAGGCTGTGTGTGTGTGTATGCATTTAAAGTACTTGACAGAAGGGCTGTTGCAGTGGCACCTTTTGAACATGCAGATGGTGTCAGACTGGCATGTCTGCAAAACTCTGTGTAATACTTTCTCGACATTACTAAAGAACAGCTCTAATTCTTGGCATTAAAGGAAGTTCAACTTTAGCTATTCTACTGGTCGCTCTGTCACTGAATAGAAAATATTAACAGCACTAATGAGGCGGACACAAGCCTGTTTTATGTCAGAAGCCACGTGGCATGGCAGCAAAGCTGGAAGTGAGTGACAGATGCAGCGAGCGTATTTTGTGCCTGGTTCTAGAAGCAAGAAGCTCACAGATATCTTGAAATTTTGAGCACAACAACCACATGACAACAACCACATGTTCTCTCCACTGTCATCTGTGCAAGATTCAATGCGTATGGTCCATGTCGAAACAGAAGCTTCATGGTTATGGCTTTTGGTCTAAAATGTACCTCATTTAGCTTTGCTCTTATGGAAAACATGCTTGGGTTAAGGAGGTGACGTGCCCACTGTGGTCACCATGGTACCATCTGCGTTTGACTGTGCAGTACTACTACAGTCTGCAGTACTACTCCAGTACTACTACCCGCATTGGGTAATGAATCGAGATTGCAATTTTAATATGATTTTTGTGTTGCTTAATGGGGTCACCAACTTTGCTGAGGTGACAGGAGTGAGATCATCACAACTTTTTATTTTACATAGACATATGAAGCCAGTACTAGTTAATTTAGGTATATTACACCATAGATCAAAGCCATTAGCATGCAAACCTGCGTTCCTCAAACCAGCTCACTAGCAGCACACACCCGAGAGAAAACTTAATGTCTGCTCTGTTTCATATTCTTTATTCTTAGAAGAACTGATGCATAAGAGCATAGCCCCAGAATGACTAGAAAATATTCAAGTTTCATACTTGAAAAACTGCAGTGTAAATCTGTACAATTCAATACAATATCTTACGTAGGATATCTGCTATCACTCCACCCTTTTCTTACATGTTGACGCTCCCTACATTTACGAAGCCTTATGTGTTTTAATTAATTCTGCCATGGGTGGAACTACAATAACCTCATTGTTGGCAATGGCATTGTTTGCATACATTGACAATGTGTATACATTTTTAAAAAATGTTACATAAAGTATGTAATGGTGCCTTAAGTTATTGTATTATTGCAAATAGTCCCATTTAGAGTCAGACATTTCAACTCCCTCAGTTCTCACCCATCCATGCCCAGTCTCCATTTAGCCAGCTCTTTCTAATTGTGTTCTCCAGCCAATTGATAAGATCTCAAAAGCAAAAGTATTTTTTTTTCTATGGTGAAGGAGCACACTCCAGCATATCTCTGACCCCCTTCTCTTTTTGTCTTTGTTTTGTGAATGCTTATTTTCTGCTGTGCAGCTGGGAACAATTATTATAACCATATGTCAAATTGATTCTTATGGCCAAGGTACCTTCATACTGATTCCAAAGCTCATTTTCGCAAACATTTCAGCAGACCTGAAAGCAATTTTATGTAACTTTTAAACAACTGCAAAAGTCACCAAAGTCACATATACATATAGAATATAGTTTACATAAAGCACACACACAAGTCAACACTGAATATATTCAAACAGACCATAAAAAATAAAAATACAAAACACAAAATGACAACATAGCATAAAGCAAGACATAGCCAAATTATACAACCATCTAAAACACAGTGGTAAGATATAATTTTACATGTTTCTTTAACAACTGGAAGTCATTCTAGAGCAGTGGTGCCCAACTCAGTGCTGAAGGCCGGCTGGTGTCCAGCACATTTTAGTAGTTCCCTCCTCAAACATATTCACTAAACCTGACAGTTAACAGGTGAATTGGTGAGAGGTGAGTTTGAACATGAAAATCATCCAACGCTGAACTCCAGCACTGTAGGGATGAAGTTGGGCACCCCTGTCCTAGATCAAGCATTGTAAAAGAATACTTGCCCACCAAAAAAACAGATGTTTAAGACTTTTAACATGATATGTGTCTTTTTTAAGACAGACTTTACATTACATGTGCAAATTACTTGCCGATTTGTTTTTTTTATGTCTCACATGGTCCTTAAAGAAAGTATAGCTGTTATATAAAGAACAGTTAACTACTGTTCCTTTAAAGAACAGCAGAAGTGCTTTAGTAACAAGGACAAAATTATGGAAAGGAAATCAAAATGGCCTTCAGAAAATGACAGTCATGGCTTTTCTTTCTTCGCAAAGTGGTGGGATTTGTGACAACAAAAGGTAACATAATGTGTTGGCAGTAGCTATTTCCTCATTAGAGTGACTCCAGCCCAGACTCACCAGAAACCAATTCACTGCTCAAAGCGCGTCTCAAAGATGGGCTATAAGCATTTATAAACCCGCACGCCTTTCAGGGCTTTGGCATTATGACGATTAGATAAACAATTGAAGATAATCACGGTATGCAAATGTGATATTCCCCTTGAGGAAGGATGAAATCCTCTTCCAAATCACCTGAGACAATAGAGCTCTGGCAATGTATCAGGTAGCCAAGCAGCCGTAGATTCTATCACAAATACTTACTTTCTTGCCAAGGGGAAAATGCAGAACACAGAAAGCAACGAAATCATCAAATATTTTTCTGTCATGAAGCAATATGTAATATAGCAGTTCACACTGTTAACAAACTGTCCTATTACACTGCAAAACCCCTATGCTTCATCCTGTCCGAGAAAGGACAAAGATCAGTGCTCGTGATCAGTGTTGTACAGATGGAAAGGATACTATAGAGTCTTCCGGAAGTTCTGGACTCTGAATAGATCCTCTGTGGCCTTGGAAGTATCAGAGGATGAGATGTAATAAAATTTTAATCTCTTATGTTCAGCAAATACCTGACCTGCACATCCAAATATTGGTTCAGTTGTTTTTATAATCAGGGGCTTATCTCTAACTGCCCTGCTTCATTTGACTTTAATAGTTAAAAAATAAATTATAAAAAGTATTTCAAAAGCCGTATTCAGTCAAATGCTCATGATAGGAATAAAATCTATGGTCCACAGGGGATTTCATTGTAAAATAATGACTAGCTCACACGGGTGAAAAACTGTGCTGCCATCTTTAATATTCGGCAGAACAAAATAGCCAGCAGACGAGCCATGTGCCTCATTCACTGGAATAAGCTAGAAAGAGAAAAGTTAGTTAGTGGCTAATGAAGCTGGACAGGCTGGTTACTCTCTAGAGAAATGGGTTCCTCTCCTGCCATATAGCTTCCTCAAATCACTACTCGTCCCCTTCACTCTCCATTATCCTAGTACCAGAACAGTCAGGTCCAGCAAAAATGTCCTCCCAGCTCTCGGTCTGAGAAGGATTCAATTAGACTCCCATTTAAACTATTACTCATCTCAGTACACAACCCTGCTTTTCATTCTTCTCAGTGCCTGATGTTATAAGAGAACTGTAAAATGCCAAACTTTTCTAAAAGCCACCTGTCTTGAGATGTACAGTAGCTGTAATAATGTAGATTAATTAAATCATGCTGAAAATAAGGCTGTTTTCACAAACCCGGATTAACAAATGGAAAAGTGATAAAGGACATAGAATATAATCTCAAGATCTATATAGAAACTGAATCCTATTTTGTGGTTCTTTAAAAAGATGGCTCTTTAAAGACCCATTTTTGTAAATGAAATGTATCTTTTTAAAGTTTAAAGAACCTACACATCAGAGGGGAATCTTCAAGACCTCTATGCTTAAGAGAAGGCCTTATGATTTCTATGGCACTAAAAATACAAATCTGTCATTTGTAGTTCATCACACTTGCTGTATTTATAATAGATAATCTTTTTTAATTTGTAAATGTTGGTTGGGAAGGGTAATTACAAAGAATTAGTAGAACTGAGTAAAACCTAACAAAAGACAAGACAAAGTAAAACAAAAACAGAGCAGAAATCAACAGTGATGGACCAGGGCTGAACAGAGGCAGAACACAGTGGAAAAACACAGAACAAACATGAGTCACTTAACAATGGGGCAAAAACACAGAACTCTGAACAAACACAGAACAAAAAAACGAACCGATCAACACTATGTAAGGAATCAACAAATACAGACTGAAACACAGGGTAAATATACTAACTAAGGAATGGGACACACTTGGGCTGGGGGTGATATAGGAACAAGACACAGGTGGAAACATTGAGGAGGAGGTGGAGCTATGTTGGAGATTGCCATCAAAACAAAGGCACATGGAATAGGGAGTACATAAACAATGACAGACAAGAAAACGGGGGAAAAACAAGGAGAACATTACAGTCCACCAATCTGAAGTTTTGTTCAAACCAAAAACATTAAGGAACTTTTAGTATTAAGGGTGTATAAACTGCCTGTTGTGTGGTTTTCAAAACACACACAAAAACCCTAAAACCTTAACTTCTGGCAAAAGCATGATCCTAGAGTCCCTGAACATGCAAATTACTTCATTTTCATAGGAAGAACAGCAGCACAGCAGGTTCTGCATGCTCACATGGAATGATTAGTGCTCTCCAGTGAACGTGTTGAGAGGTTCCACAATGCTGTGTGGCTAGAGGATGAAAGAGACACAATGATGGGTCTCACATGCTGCAGATGAGGCATGTGCTTTCCTTCACCCTCCCGGAGCAAGAACGCACACAATCACACAAATGGGCAACAAACTACTGTAGTAAGAAGCAACTGCAACAAAAACAATTAAGAATAAGAGTTATGTATTGATGTGTAAGTATTGCAAAATTAGGCTGGTTAATCAAATCAAACATTTTAATTACTTGGTAAAAACTATGATAATATTAGAGAAAAAAGAAGCCCACTCAAATGTTTACAAAAATATTAATGCCAAAAGTGTCTCCTCAGTAATCTCAGCTTAAACTGGAGAACACACTGCGCATTTTAACACAACTCAAACAAGCAGACACACACACACACACCGCTGTAGTTTGTTGTAATTGTGGAACCTCTGCCTGTCAGCGGCTACAGTGCCTGCTCAGAGCACTTCAGTACTAATTGCCTCTGGTGCTAAATTTAGAGAGCGAGCGAGAGAGAGAGAGAGAGAGAGAGAGAGAGAGAGAGAGAGAGAGAGAGAGAGAGAGAGAGAGAGAGAGAGAGAGAGGGATGGAGAGAGAGAGACAGAGAGAAGGAGAGAGAGGTTGAGTACACACAAATTTATAAGTGCAGTAAGAGTGAAGCCTGAGAAAGTAAGGCGGAGAAAAAAGAGCGAGAGACAGTGTGAGAGAGCTCTAGAGCCCCTTTGATCACAAATACAGATTGCAGTAAGAAACCTCCCTCTCTCCTCCTCCTCCTCCTCTAGCTGCCAAGCAGAGAGATACTCTGCTTTCCAGCCCAGCTTGCTCTCTCTCTCTCTCTCTCTCTCTCTCTCTCTCCCAGGCTGGAGAGTATCAGAACTATTCCATATGTCAGACATGTCAATCAGAGTGCAGCAGTGGAGCCCTCCTCACCACAATCCATCATCCACAAGTGAGCCAAAGCCCAGGATTTATTTTTGTCATTGCGGATGCTTCCAAAGTTCTGCTGTCCTATCCAAACAATCTGAAAAATATTCATAATGTTAATTGCACTATTCAGTGATGTAAGATTTGTGGTATGTCGGCATAATCAAACTGCGTCCAGGCAGTAGTACAGTAACAGCATGCAATCTTGGCAGTGCCAGTGATTGCAAAATGCAGCAGGGTCAAGCAGCTTATTGTAGCTATTACAGTTCTGCCAATCATCTTCAATCAAAACAGGCCATGGAGAGTCATCATTGTTAATATGTGACCTGTGACCATTTAAAAAAAAGCATTGGCTGATGTTGATAGGCTTAGGATTTCTTCATATTGAGGCACTAAAAACTGTCACAATTGAAGGAAACAAATGACTTCTGCTTGATAATTTGGTCTTTGGTTTTACCAAGTGGTAATTTGATGCTGGTATCCTGTATATTAACTCTCAGATATTTTCTTACATCCCCATTTCGTCTCTTTCCACTGACCCCCTTGTCTAATGCTTTTCTATAAATTATATGAGAAGAAAAAGAGGCAAAAAAAGAGTCTACTTTTGAGATGTCACATCACTGAACATTCCCGGCGCCTCTAAGTTCCCCCAACAAGAATCCGTGTTACATGAAACGCCTTCAAACTTACTTCAGTGTCACATCTTCACATGTTCGGTGCCATAAAACAAGGCTTAATTCAGGTCTTTAAAATAAAAAAAACTAGACCGTATCTACACTATTTTCATGAAAAAAGACGTGAAATAAAAAGCACTCCTCAATGTAACCATTCAGTGTTAAAAAATCCACATGCAGTCGAGTAAAGCAAACATATAATAGGATATCTTCTCTTTTTACACTTCAAAGAACAAGAGGGACGTGACAATTAGCAGTCAGCTCCTCATCAGCTGTCAGAGGGAATATTCAGCGCCGCACACACACACACACAGCTGAGTTGAGAAGTCCAACACTTCAAAGCCTACTGAGGTGTTCAAATACTGCCTGTTTTTTTCTCCCTCTGACATTCTGTCTGTTTATTTCCCTTATATTCTAGATTTTCATGCATCCCACTGAAACACTGACAGTAAAAATTAGTGATGGGGAAAAAAAACATAGTTAGCAGAGTCATTAGTGTGTGCCTCCTGTGAAGCAGTGAGAGTGTAATTAAAACATACTGTGGAGGAAAGAATGGGTACACCTGCATTACTGACATATTTACTTTCCCTGGAAATTTGTCAATTTTTTGCAGCAAGTATGAGTGTGATGAGAATTCATGTATATTTTGCACATTTCACAAAATCAAATATAAATACTTTCTGTTGCACCGTACATTACTAATTCCGGAGAAATATCATTACTCAATGCCAAGACATTTGTTTCTGTTTCTTAAAGACGTTAATGTTCTGGATCTGACAAACTGTCAAACCACTGCCTCTGCAGCACTGATATACACATAAAGACCTTCTAAATCAGAGAAACCAGACAATCAACTTAAATGAAAAAAATGCTCATTACGCTAGTGAAAAAGAAAAAAAGAAAAAAAACTCTGACCTGTGGTGACATAACATTAAGAAGAACTGAAGACACTGAGCTTGTGTTTAACATTATCGTTGTGTGATTAAACTTGTGACCATGTAATCACACAAAGAACACAATAGGACTGTAACTATTAAAGATCTATGCACATGTAAGTCTTTTTATATTGTCTATGCTAATTCATTTACGCAGTAAATTAAATTAGAATAAAAACAAATAAACAATATTTTGTGATTTTATTTGTGTAGTGTATCCATTTCCAAACCTCTCCTAAGAAGGCATTTACAGTTCCTATCTAGTACATAGTCCAGCAAATTAGAAATTCATTAAATTAAATCAGGCCCTGTTGATGGAATTGGATGGTTAGAAAAACATACATTAGAATATTATTTTTGCACTTTTTTTGATAGATCCCATAAAAAGCAGAATCCAACATTAGGTGCAAAACTGTAGCTGTAGTTAAATTTCACACTTAATGTCTGCACACTTGCACATCAGAATGACTGATGCATATGTCTACCACTGTCAGACTCTTCTACAGCTAAGATATAAACAAGAAACTTACCTCAAGGAGAGGCTACTAGAAAATCTCCACGACCTTCGATTGCTGTGGGTACCAGGCCCTTAGACCAAGCACTCAGAGGCTGCAGTGTTTTTATTTTTATGGAGACATGGCTCAGTAACAGTGTTCCGAACATGGCTACCCAGATTAGTGATATGCTTGTGACTGTTAGATGTAGACCATTTTATTTACCGCAGGAATTCACTACTGTGTTCATAGTTGCAGTGCACATCCCACCCAGCACTAATACTGAATGTGCTGGCCAAACTTTCTCCAAAACTCACACCCAGATGGACTGTTTACTGTCGTTGAAGATTTCCACCATGCAAATCCCAAGTCAGGTCTCCCTGAATTCCATTCATTTGTTACATTTCCAAAAAGGGGGGCAAAGATGCTGGACCGTGTTAACACAAACTTTGCTGGTGCATACCACACTGAGCCCTGTCCTCACCTCAGGGGCTCTACAAATGTGAAGGAGTACTCAGTGACTTTCTACATCAGCAAGTGCATTGGTGATGTTACTGCTTCCAAGACCATCACCACATGCCCCAACCAGAAGCTGCAGAGGAGCACGTGCTGCTGAGAAGTCCTTCAGGTCAGGTGATAAACTGCCCAGGGAACAGCAAGGACCAACCTGTCCAGGGCCATCTGAGCAGCAAAGCATGCACATACTTGGAAAATCCACAGCCACTTCCAGGATACTGGCATCCAGGCTATCCAGGAGATTACCTACCTGTGTTGTTAGGCCTCATTTCTAGATGTGGTAAATGGTGTTAACATGCAGTTTGAGGCACAGTATGATATGGCAGCCAGGAAGACCATGCCCCCTTCAGCCCCCCAATGATCAGGTGCTCTGTCTGACCAGTGCTGATGTGAGGAGGACTCTGCTAAGAGTCAACCAATGGAAGGCCACCAGACCAGACAACATTCCTGGATGTGTTCTCAGAGGATACGCAGTCCAACTTCCAGATGTTCTTATAGATATCTTCAATATTCCTCTGAGCACCACAGTCAGTTTCAACATGCTTCAAAGCCATCACATCATCCCCGTGTCAAAGAAGTCATCAGTGCCATGCCTCAATGACTTCTGTTCTGTCACATGTACACTAATCATCATGAAGTGGTTTGAGAGGCTTATCATGAGGCTGTCCCCACACTGGACCCCATGTCATCCCAAAGGTTCCACGAACGATGCCATCACCTGGCCCTAAAAAAAGATGGTTTTTGCCTTCAGGAGGGCACAACGTGATCACTCTCTGCTGAACATCAATGGCTTCTCAGTGGGGCTCATCCAGACATCAGCTCCATCACCAAGAGGGACCAGCAGTGTCTCTACTTACTGTGCAGACTAAGGAAAGTGTACCTCCCTCACAGATTTTCAATTATTCCTACACAGGGACTATAGAGAGCATTGTAGTCACATCCTGGCATCCTAGTGACATCCTGACATTTCTCTCAATCACACTGCATATGCACACGAAACTGTTCCGCAATAAACAAAGATAACTTACTCCCAAACTGTCACTGTAAATACTTTCTTTATTTATAAACAGTAGATTTTTCTAATCCTGTTTCTGCTACTTGCTACTTTCTACTACTTGTTATTTGTTGCTGTCAACCTCAATCTTTGCATTCCTTTGCATTTTTACACACTTAATGACTGCTACTAGTACAGTATGTTATAATACAGTATTCACTCACATTAGTACTGTTACTGCTCCTATCAACTGCACTGTATGTATTTTATTGTGTAGTCTAGTGGTGTTCTGTTTTGTTCTTTGTGGTGTTCTAGTTTTTGTTCTTTGTGTTGAAGCTTGGTCCTAGAGGATCATCAATTCATTTCACTGTGCACTGTGTATATGGTTGAAATGACAATAAACACCTACTTGACAAGACTTGACTGGACTAGAGGCTGCCCCTTCACGAGTCAATGAGCTAACGTTAGCGCAAGAGTTAACTGATGCAGCACAGCTAATGTGAGAATGGAAAAGTATCTTCATGTTCCATTTGTTGTTTGTGGCTCTAGCTAATGCCAATTAGAATAGTTAGCTTAGTGCCAGTTGTGTTATTTCTGCTGTCAACGGAGAAGCAAAAAAGTCTCATGTACAGCCTCATTTAAAACAGTGTTTCCTTGAAGTGTTAGCATATATATTTCCTATGGCTGTCCATGATAAAACTTAAATACCTGAATAGTGATTTCAGTATTCAAACACTGGCACCTGGAACAGCTAGACTGACATACACACACACACACACACACACACACACACACACACACACACACATCTGAACCATCAGCTATAATAATTAATTACAAATGTTTTTTGACATTGACATACAATTAAAATGCTTTCTTTTTCTTGTAATTAGACTCATTGAAGTGATTGGTCTCAAGGTCTTTTTGACCCCTAATTAAAGTAAGACAAAAGCAATGAGGATGAAAAGGTTAACAAACAGCTGAAACAATTCCCTTAATCTCTCAATTTAAAGATACAGTGAACCGTATATGAGGACACCACCCTCCCGGACCGAAAAAAAAAACAAAAAAAAACATTTGTGTCAACACACACAAAAAAACATTCTTGTCAACACACAGTATTGACTTAACAGACATATAATCTCGAGTCATATGTAGTTGTTGCAGTTGTAATAAAACTATCTTTGAAATCATAATTTGATGTAAAAAGTTTTTAACTTTAAAAAAAAAGTATGGGTTAAAATAATTTTGGATAAGTTCTGTTAGTCCATTCATTGTGTAATTTCCACATATAGCAAAAGGCAGTGTAAAATTTAAAAAATGAAAAAAAAAATGATGGAAAAAGTTTTCGAACAAACAATGGTACATTTGTATTTAATTATAAACTGATAATATTAAACGGACTATACAACCATGATTCATTGCTGAAGCAAATACTACCATCCTGCAAACGTTTGACCAATCTGTTACTGACAGATAATAGAGTTATTATGTAACTCTGTGTCGGATCTTTACGTATTTAGGTTAAGGATAATGGTGCTCCATGAGTGTGCAGCAGCAGGCCAGACAGAGCCAGTCTGAGAGTTCAGAACCGTCTCTCTTTCCTCTATCAGCATCTCCCTTACTGTTCAAACTCTACATGAAACCCTCCAGGGATATGTGGGAAAAAGGCCTTCTCCAGCCCTTTTGTCTTTCTCTACTCCTAACCAGGCTCCATCCGTCCTCCCTCAGGATAGGAACCCTGCTCTTTCACCCCTTTCTCCAGTCTCCCCTCCTCCATCACCACTACCACACACACACAATGGCCAATATACACACAAAACAGCTTGGTTCATGACTGCAATTACTGCTCAGGTTCCTTGGGTACAACGGGACATGCAGGTGTGTGTGTGTGTGTGTGTGTGTGTGTGTGTGTGTGTGTGTGTGTGTGTGTGTGTTTAAGCAAGTAAAAAGAAAAGGAGAGAGAGAGAGTGAGAGAGAGAGAGAGATAGAGAGAGTGAGAGAGAATAGTTAGAAGGAACTATTTTTGAAGTCAGAAACTGCAATAGAAGAAAAGAAGGTTCTTAGCTTTGATCTAGTTTAATGTAATAATAAGAATTTATTTTGAACAATGTTGGACCATTCATCATGAAAAGTTCAAAGAAGGGCAGCTGGCATTATGTCATAAAAAAGTAAGAGAAAAACAGGGTTTTGGCATGACAACAACAATATATTTTACATGTATATATTTGAGTCTTACTGAGCAAATGATGAGCAGCTCATTCCTGCACACATATTTAAACAACGTAAAGAGCATTTGCACAAACTGTCAGGGCTGTCTTTACACAAACACGCTGACACACAGCGAATCATAAGTTTAGAGTTCAACAGTCATAAATCAAACAGTTATAATGCACTATAACACAAATGACAGGTTGTGGTCCTCACCGGTGTACTGAAGTGTTCTCTCTACATTCACTCCCCCAGCACCGTAAATGTCATCACTTTTTCCCCTCCATCTGAGGCGAGCCTCTGCGGGCACTCTCGTTTATCTCTCCCTCCATCATCTCTTCCTTCACAAAAGACCTTTTATTTCTCTATTGTATTCCCTCTCTCGGCACATGGCGCGTGATTGCCCGGGTAGGCAGCCATCACGTTTACCCCAGAGAGGAGCGAAAGGAGGACGCTAAGGCCTCTTTGGACCTGTCTCACTGGGAGAACAGGCAAGAATTGCTCCATTCCTCCACACATTCACTCCGGCAAATAAAGGGCCACGGCAGCGCACCTGCTTTAGCGAATTCTACTGAGAAACAATAAAAAAAAGCAATTCAGCTAAGGAGAATGTCTTTATACATATTTTCACCATCATAAAAAAACATTTACTTCCAGAAAGATAACTTTATGAGACAAAAAAAAAAAACATTTTTATCGTTCATGTGAGACAATACGTCAGAAGGGTAACACTGTATTTAAAGGCTAGCTATACAGTAGCTTCAAAACATATGCAAAATCATTGAATAATGTATTCAAACAGCAGAGCTTCTTTTAAACAGTCGGCTTATTTAAATTCAAACACTGAAATCATTTGTATCACAAACCATTTTATGACACCTTGTGATTTCTGGCACAAGCTGTTCAAGAACTGATTTTTATATACATTATTCTGTTCATATACATGCGTTAATGTACTTAATCTTGAAATGAAATGTTAGAAACTCCACTATAATCTGCTCACATTTATCAAGAAATTCTTTCTCTCTCTCACACACAGACACACACACAGACTCACATACACTTCTGCTTCTTTTACTGTGTAACATTGTGTTTCTATCAGCTTGTGGCCCTTTTCCTTTACAGAATGTGCAATTGTATAACTATCATATTCTGAAATTCAGCTAAAATGTAATTTATATGATGTCATTTATATTTCTTTTGCAAATTAATATTGCAATGCATTTAAACACCATGTGACTGCATTACTGAGGTCTTAACCTTACAGTGCATTAACTGGAAAATGAGCTGCATAATTATAGTTAAAACATCATACTCACAACTAGTTCAAACAATGTTTCTGAAAACCATAAAGTGTTTTACATTCTCCCACAAATAATAAATAATCACATTATTACATATTTCAGAATATACCATGCTGTTTTTGGCCATGGTTCCTGCTTTGTACTCACAAATTAGCTGCCCGGACTGCAGCTGTACCTGCAGAACAGTTTCAAGACAACTATTCAGGAAAGTTCATGACACCTCTCAGGAGTCTACATGCTTTATGATTAAATCTATACAAAATTTAACTTGTTGTCTATTTCACATTGGCATACCTCTGGCCAAATTCTGTAACAAAATTTCAAAATATGTATGATAAATTTATAATTGATTTAACTATTCAATATTTCACAGCTTTTTTGTAGCTGAAAATATTTTCTTACTTTGTGCAAATGGCTTTGGAAAAGTTTGAGCTTTATCTTCTCCGTGGTCCATGGTGATGTGTGTAGGGTTGGCAGGCCGACCTTGGGAGGCTCACCACGAGCACACAGGGAGAGCAGCTCTTTGATATTCACAATCAAAGACCTCCCACGTCCGCCGCTGAGAGGAAGGTTACTTTTGTAGTTGTTGTTGTTTTCTCTAATACACAATACAAAGGGCTGCTGACCATGACTTTCATGCAGGCGTTCTGTTTGTGAAGGTCGGGGAGAGAGGTTTTAATTACCTGGTAAAAGAGCAGCACGGCTCAACAGGGGTTTTATACAAGGGAAATGGGTCAGCGTTGAACATCAAACATGCAGCCTATCCACTGGGCTCTCACTCACGCTCTTGCACACAAACACACACAAACACACACACACATCCAGTGCATCAGACACAAACACAAAACTGTTTGTCTGTTGAGCTCGCCTTAAATGCATTCTCCAGTGTTTATTTCCATGTTGATGAGACCTCAAAATTACCAAGTTCTATCTGACAAAAGTGTAGTTCAGAGATGCAGTAATTGGCCTCAAAGTTTGAGAATTCCATAGAGAAACTCAGTAACTTTCACAATTTCTCAGATCTAAAAAGGCACAATTAACAGTCCAAGATGTCATAAAAGACAGTCGGCTTGGTCTATACAGACCTTGTCTATTTTGGACCAAAACGTCGAATAGGGACGTTTCACTCTAAAGCCCTCCAGTGTTGACACAATATTCAAGAGTATTGAATTTTCAACATTTTAATTAGAATCCCACGAACAAAGTGAGAGGAGTGAGAGCGCCTCGAGAAACAGATGGGATCTTATCAAAACCAGCCTTCTGACTTGGGTAACAAGTGCTACCGCAGATGCGAAGAATCCAGAGGTTCCAGGGATACAAATAAGTAAGTCACTCACAGATCAGGTCCACTGGCTCGCTGCACATTAACAGCCAAAGACAGAAAGTAACACAAACTACTCTCGCTAAAGTACCTAACATTTTCCCCCTGGAATGGTACTTTCTGGCGCAGAACTCAATTATGTAAGTTTTACTTGAATTTAATTCTAATGAAGTGCATTAATAAAGAAAACACTATAATGAGCTGTTAAAAATATGCCTCTGGAAGCCTGTGGAAATTCGTTCCTTTTCACAACTCACCTCCAACCTTACAAGCCATGTACTGCTACAAATCTTAGCCGAGCAAGTATTGCTTTGTTTACTATTGTCTTTTTGGAGTACTGTTAGAATAACAAGCATGGGTGCATGTTATTAAACTTTCATTGAACTTGTTCTGAGCTGTTATGTCACTTCTTAGTGAGGTTAACAAGTGAGGTTGCAGATAATCTGATAACTTTTGTTCCTTAGACATTACACAGAACAATAGAATATGGTGCGGTAACGTACACCATACTGTATTTACTGTCGGATCTCAAACATTTTTACTTCAGTAGCAAGGTTTGGCTTTGACTTTATTTGTACAGGTCCAGCGCTATAGAATACTCATAAACGTTTCAATTACAGTAGACAGAACAAAAGGAAACAAAATGAAATTATATATATTTATTGTAAATTGATATAAAATTATTGTTTGTACTGTAATCACTACAGAAGCAGTCCTCTGGGATTTTCAGTACTCTATCCACATGACTAAGAGTCAGGTATTAGGAAGTCTTTAGGTGTTTGGTGTGCTTGGGATAAAAAAATAAGCTTTAAAGTTATGGCACTATTTATATTTCATGTTTTGTTCTTCCATTAAGTCAGCAAATTTAGAATTAACATTTGCATAAACATGCCATATTTAAATGTGTTTCCTGCGAAGAATATGTGCCTAGTTTCATGTTTCACTTTTATTGCTGCAATTGACAAGAACAGAGTTCAAGCTTGCGACCGCCTTACCTGGTGTGATCGCTCCTGTATTCTAATGGTGTTCCTAATCACCATGTAGACAATTTCCTGAAAGTGCAATCACATGGTTCAGTGTCCACAGCTTAATGTGACACTCCAACAGCGAACCACAATCCGTAGTATCACACCTCCGAGACTATTAGAGTATTTAAGTATTAGCTTGGAAAGAAGATTTCATCATGCATGCACTGGCTTCCATCACACAAACACATATGTACACTATGTGGTTAAAAAGCTGACATAGGACATGGAATTACACTTTAAGGTAAAAAGAGGAAGGGTCAGGCGATGCTGCAAAACCAACAGACAGAGCAAACACTAACCTCTGAGAGAAATCTGAACACAACCATATACTGCACATGTGTGCACTTGAATTCAGAGGATTACTGAGGAGCAGGAGATACTCTGCTTTCCTAAGACTGAGCTAAGTGAATGCAGATAAGGCTCTTGGGAGTGTATTCGTGCTGAAGTTTTCCTTTTGTCTTACCTCCCCCTACTGGCTGCTACAGTCACACCTTCTCCCACTGCCCGCAGCCTCTCTCTCACGGATCAGACATTCCCTCTTATTATCTTTCCCACAAAATGCTTGATCCTGTGATTTGAGGAGACACAATAGTAGTCTCATTAGGTTCAGGAGAAGTTCAAGAACAGCTGGATATATGAAACCACCCCCACTAATCTGCATTAGGCCATGCTCATCAGATCCATCTCACAGTCTCTAACAACTTTCATAAGAAAGGTTGACAAATTTTGGTCAGCATGCTTGAAGAAATGGTTCTTGTATATCCTGCATTAGCCAAGACTACAGAAAGCATTCCTTCCTAAAAATAAAAGTAGAGTTCTTTGGAGATATTAATTAACCATATTAATGAGACCTGTTTGAACAAGATTTTAAAGTTTAAAAACCTCTGCATAATTGGAGGGTTCGAAATAAAAGGTGTTCTAGAACCCTATATCTATGTTTATGTAAGCCAAGAACCACTGAGGAGCCTCTATTTCTTAAGTATGGAAAGGCTAAAAATAATACTAAGAATATAAAAAGGGCTGAAGCTGAAGTGGAGAGAATTCCAGGAGGAATTCTCTTTCACACAGACATACATCCGGATAGGATCTGATGCAGAATTGCCCCGTTCTTTTGTAGCCGTACTCCCCCTGCTCCCGTGCTGCTGTGCTGTGGCTGAGGCTGAGTGTGGGGGAGTTGATGGTTGAATAGGGGCTCAGTTACAGACCTGTGGGCCAGCGTGAGTGCAGAGCATTGATCCAAAGCTGGAGAGGCCCAGCACAATAGATGGATTACAAATGCCAGGGCTAGAGCTCCTCCCCTATGCACCCATGTGCCTACACAATGAGCAGGAAACACACATGCATGCACACACACATACACGCACACACACAGAGTAGAAGATCAGAATTTTGCATTGCATCAACATACTCTAAGTTGGATGCTTCTGAATTCAGAAAGAAAATGCCTATTAAATAACTGGAAATATACTTTTAAAATTTAACAATCAAGCCTGAAACAGATCATTATCAGATGCTATTTTAAGATGTCCCACCACCACTCCTAAGAATTTGGGGAATTTCTTTGTGAATTATTCATTTTATTAACCCCTAACATAACCATTTGATATATTCAATGATAAACTAAACTGTTTAACAACACAATAAACCCCATGAAAACAGTATCATTTTTCCAGCCACCAAACACATTTTCTTGGGATAGAACGGCTGTTAATGCACACCCACGCAAAGATGAGGGATTAAATAGTAGAAAACAAATTGGAGTGAGAGGACCACATAGAGGAAGCAACATATTGACACAAAGAGTGAGAGAGAGGGAAAGAGAGAGAGAGAGAGAAACAGACTGTTCTGACTGTTCAGGGTCAAATTCAAAAACATACACTCCTGTTTATGTCTCCCCTGGTTCACAGAGCTATTCATTAGGCCTCTGTGTAAATCAATCTGCTGCTTTCTAAAACAGCGTCAATTTGAGCGTGACGCCTGTCAGCTTGACGTCGCTCTGTGGATATTTAACTTGAAGCCCAATTAATCATCATGATTAATTCCTGCACAAACCAGCTGCAACTGTTTGGTAAAACAACTTCTTCCTCACACACTGCAGGAAGAAAGCACAGGGACAGAGAGAGAGAGAAAGAGAGAGAGAGAGAGAGAGAGAGAGAGAGAGAGAGAGAGAGAGAGAGAGAGAGAAAAAAAGAAAAACAAAGAGAGAGAGAGAGAGAGAGAGAGAGAGAGCGAGAGAGAGAGAGAGAGAAAGAGAGAGAGAGAGAGAGAGAGAGAGAGAGACAGACAGACAGAGAGAGAGAGAGAGAGAGAGAGAGAGAGACACTACACCAAACATTTTTTAATTACTGGTCCCTGGAGTCAGGGAGGAAGAAAAAAAAAGAGGAAA
>JBBIGA010000002.1:11687418-11745329 GCA_037576975.1 Alestes dentex
GAGAGAGAGAGAGAGAGAGAGAGAGAGAGAGAGACAGACAGACAGAGAGAGAGAGAGAGAGAGAGAGAGAGAGAGACTACACCAAACATTTTGTAATTACTGGTCCCTGGAGTCAGGGAGGAAGAAAAAAAAAGAGGAAACAGGAGAGAATGTGGAGAGACTGATGGAGAATAAGACTGACAGTGTCAGTGCTAAACAAAAAAATTCAGTAAGGTTTAGGGGGGATTCCATCAGTTTTTGAAATGTCTACATAATTCAGTCATTAAGTAATGCGGTCACGATATGAAGGAAGTCACTCAGAGCAGTTTGGTGTAATGTGCGTCATTCCAGAGAAACTTGCCAGGTCAGAAGTGCTCACAGCAGTGTTGACAGGAACCAAGTATCTGAAGTGTAATGCCCTAAAAGGAACCTCAAAGAAAATGTTTACAAACAATGTGGGATGTTTTACAAAAAGGTTTTGGCCTAGAGCATATTTTAAAGTAGCAGAGAGTTACATGCTGTGTTTTATAAGGCAGAATGGTACCTCTGATTTACCAAAATTAGCCCATTTTCAACATATTTACATTTTCAGTTGTTAACAAGCAATGGTCAACACTGAAGCCACTTTTTACAGTCTGCCTTACCGACATGCCAGTTGATCTCACTCACTAAAACAATGGGGAGCATTACATAAATTATGAAGTTTTATCTTTGAAGTTTGAATGGTTTTTGCATATACTAGCACTATATTTTAGAATAACAATTACACTTTTCACTTTATTGACTGTGCCAAAGTATGTGCAACAAGAATGAATTGGAAATGCAGCAATTTACTCCAATAGTCTTTTTTCCATCCTATTTTTTCTGTATAACGTATCTTTGTATACAGTAATTTACTGTTGAAATACAAAAACTGAAAGACAAATTTCCCATGTTTCATGCAATATTATTGCATTGTTGGCAATAACTATGTCAACAATATTCTGTCTGTCTTGATTCTGCCAATCAAAATAATTCAGAATATCAGTACATTTTAAAATGTAAACATACTGTATTGGACAGTAAAGTATAGTTTAATTGAAGGATCCACATCTCAACTGCTGTTTTGCCAGAAAATTCAGACAAATAATGTAACTGTTGAGCGCTGCAGATTTGATTGCAGCCTGGAAGTGGCCTCTCCAAGTGAGACGATGGGTTACAACATGGTCAATAATTGTGGCCCTTATCTCATCAGAGACCACCATTCTTAGCCTTTCTCTCCTTTGTCCTCCCCACACTCTCCCTCTTCCTACTACTATCATATTCCAAGCAACCTGTCTTCCTTGATCCATGTTTCCAAACAAAATAATTCTGAACTTGAGACTAGAAACCTGGGTAAGCTTTCAGCTGAAACTGCAATCAGCTGTGTTTAGAATTATTATTTATTGTACATCTTCTACTTGGCTTTGTTATGTAAACGGTTAAAATGCTAAAATGGTTAATGCAGAAATGCACAGCATTTGCCATCATTTTGTGTTAACCGTGTTTGACAGTTTTGAAAACAGTGTGTTAGCATTTGAAGAATGTGCTGCAAATGTGCAGTATTTTGCAGGTGGTGGAGCATAATTGAGAAAAGTGTTCATGCGTTTTGGTAAATGTGGTCATTTAATGCATTTTGTTTGAAAGCAATGCAAAATGATTCACAGTTTGGCCCACATAGACTTCTGTTTTGTGTTTTCAGTTGCATGTTAGCAGTTGGAAAAAAAAGTTAAAGCTCAGAAGAAATATGTAGCTTCATTTGTGATTTTGTATGATAAAATTTAGGACATCAAAACCCCTGGCTCCTATCACCACTACTGTAAACAAATCCGAATTAGTACATTGGCTGCAGTGAACCATTTCACATCAAACTTCTCTGAATGATTTGGGTTTCATCTCAGCCATTGAATTCAGCAGGGATTTTTAGAAATCTGTGGAATTCCCCTCTAAGAGCAATAGTAAGGGACTTGCGCTATGTTTGTGTGCATGCATAAATGAATGTGTGTAAGTATGTGTGTGAGCAAATGTGCATGACCGTGCATGTGCTCAAGTCAACTGTGGAGGTGTTCTTGGTCCTGTACAGTCATTAGTTGTCTTTATACACTTGGATAATTAAGACTCCAGTCAGAGATAATTTCCCCTATAATGAACAACCACAGAGACTGCACATAATCAATTTATTCCCTTATCATGCCGTGTTGCTCACAGCACACTAGAGTCCAATATCAAAGGCTACATACCCCCCATTTATTTATCGCATTTACTGCACATACATTCACGACATGTCCACTGAATCAGCAAAGATAGGACTGCTGTCTTCCTGCTGGTATATACTGTAATCTATGAAGTTATACATTTTCATCAAGCCTAAGTCAGATCAAGCCTAAGTCCAGACATTAAAAAAACATTCCAATCATGCTTCACCACCAGCACTGCGGTTTAATTCAAAGGCTATCCTTAATTAGTGTTAAGGAATTAGGAAAACCAGCCTGTAGTGTTTGTCCTTCATGAAGCGTATTGTACAGTTCACATCAACAATCAGCCAAGTCTTCACCACATAAAATAATGCTGTTCAACTTTAAGATGCCTCATAGTTGGTTCTGATTATTAAACTGGTGGGCTTTATCCGTCAATCAATAAAAAGTACAAGTGGAAGGTCAAATAGTGTTTTATCCTTACTTGTGAGGTTCAATTTAGAGAGGGAGGAGAATAGAAAATACACTGCCTGTTGGTACACCTTAAATCAACAATTGTGTGTGTGTGTGTGTGTGTGTGTGTGTGTGTGTGTGTGTGTGTGGGAGAGAGAAAATACTTTTTAAAAGAGCAATCAATTCTTAGTCAGTATGAAGAAATGAGAATTCTTCACATGCAGTTTTTGTTTATAGTCATTACATGACATATTGGTCATGGCTGAAGCATACTATGCATGCAAGAAAGGTTGTAAATGAAAATTGCCACCATGCTAACAAGGAGACCTGACCTATTCTTACAAAGTGATCATTCACATACACATACAAATCAATACTAATGAGTAAAAATAGAGTAACTGGTGAGTGAAAATAGTATTTTCTAGTGCTACCAAATGGAACATGTTAAATTCCAGTAATTGCTCTTTTTTTGAAGATGTCAGTGCCGTTTCTTTGTTCAAGACATCCATAGTAGTTCAGGCTGAAGCTCTGCTGCTATACCTCTCGTTTAAATGCAGCCATGTGAGTAATTCAGCAGACTATGCAGGACAGTGCTCACAGGAGAATTATGCATAAATCAGTGAGCAGAAAACAACAAAGCAGCTGCAAAATGGAAAGTTCCCTTCCACAGCCTCCACTGTAAGAGACAGTAAGAATACGAGCAAGAGGCTTCAGTCTTGGAGTAGCTGGAACTGTTGGGTTTAGATATGACATATTACACATATTAAATTTTTGGCAGGAACACGCAACCATAGTTTCTGTCACTGGACACTGATGATGAAAACTGGAAACTGTGATAAGATGATTTTCATGATCAAACCTGTTTTTTACTCATAAACTTATAATAAAATGCACTACTATTTAAAAATCTGTTTGCTCAAATAAGACAATTGTTATTATAAGATAATAAGATCTTATAACAATGTAATTCATTATTGTGCTTGAGTTGCGTACTACAGTTTCTAATTTATTTGCCGATCTTCTGAAAAAGCTTGTCCATCCTTGCATTTTTGGAGCAAACAATTTTGTAAACAAAACTTTTCCAAAAAACTGCAAACGCCTGAGCAGCACAAACATAAGGATGCAACTGTAATAACTGTAATCATCCTAACTGTGCTTACCTCATCGAGGCCTCTAAAATACTGTAAATCTTGAAAGTGCATGTATATAGAATCTACTGGCTTTGAAAAAATTTCCTGCTAGAATGTTCTAGTCAGCACAGTCAGCAGTCAACAGGAGAGAGAGAGAGAGAGAGAGAGAGAGAGTGTAATATGCCGGCCCAGCAGATCAGAGTCACAGGCTTTGTATACTGCTTAAATGAGGAGTGTGTTATTCCACACCATCTGATTGATGATACCTTGTACCCTGCGTGGTGTGGACAGACTACACCGTGTAAAAGATGGAGAAAACAATAACCTATCAATCATACAGTCTGCTCCTGATTTAAAACTTCAGCCATGAAAAGCACCCAGCCGCAACTTAGACACTTCATCAAAACCACCAGGTCATCATTGTGCCATTACCCATTTCCACACAAAGCTTTTCCCTTAGTGTATCACTGTCAGGACATCGCTAGGGTCCAGTACTTTTTTTTTTTACTGGAATTTCTCAAACTACGGTCCACTATTCATAACCTTCAGTGTGAGCTGTAAGCTAAAAAAAAAAAAGTTAATAAAATAATCAAAAAGTGCAGTCAAAAGTGCAGAAGGATCTGTCAGGCTAAGAGTTACTTGCTACCTGAGTCCTCACTGTTGCTTTAATAATGGTAAAGTAACAGAGGCTAAACTCAGATACATTGTATGAAGGTCTGATGCTGTCAAAGAGTAAAGAGTCATTAGAAACTCAGACTGCAGAAGAGTAATCACATAACAGGAAACAGCACCCAGACATCTGTGACATGTTCATCCAATGGTAACATTTTACTTTAGGCATAGATTATAATGTCCATTTATTGCCCCTATTGATGATGATTACTTTTTCAGTAATAACTAGAGTGAAGTAGGCGTTTTCAACTTTTCAGACCACTTCTATTTGTGAAATATACATCACTGTCTTCTGCAAACCAGAGTAAGGAGTTCCTGACAATGTGTTAATTCTTATACTTTCTTAAGTGTTTGAGTGTATTACTTCAGTTAATATGTTTATCCTCCACTTGACATATTGTTAAGGAGTAATTAAAGTTAGTAGAAACAAAGGTTCTGTGAGGAAAATGAAGAACTGTATACCTTAAAGATTAATGTGTTATAGAGTATCTCTACAGGGGTACTACTGATCTGTTCAGCTTTTCTAATCCAAAGTTACTGTACACTCTCCAATTTTCCTTGTTTACAGTTTTCGTATGTCTCATTTAGCATACATATGCACCGACACATACATATATCTTTCAGACTGATTTCATTCTTCTTGCAGAGGACATTAGTATAGTTTTGGTGTAGTCTGGTGTTGTCTTTTTTTGTTCAAGAATTATGGTACTAGTGGTGTAAACAACTATTTACAGTCTCAAAATAGCATTCCTTGCATCCAGATCTCTGAGGAACTGTATTATTTATCTTTCCTTCCGTAATTCCATTTGTCTCTTGTTCACTTTGTTTACCGCAGTCCTGAAAGAACTGTGCTGTCTTCTGGCTAGGCAAATTTCTTGGCATCATTAAATAAGTCCAAACCAGTCTGGGTATCAGTTTCACAGTCTCCTGTGTTTACATCAGCCCCTCCAGGTGAGGCGAGAGACGTGTGCAAGGTGAGAAATAGTGGTGTGTGAACATCAGCAGCACTGATGATAGTGCCTCAAACACCCAGCATCTCATCTCCCCAGCGGAAGAGCAGATGGAGTAGATAAGGTGGGATCTTAATTAAACCACACCCTTCCATCCTGAGACAGACAGTGGGCCGGCCTTGCGCCATGCTGCCTCCCCGTCTTACATCGGCGTTTGAAGAATGGAACATGAAAGAGGCTGCGGCTCTCAACGTGGGCCTGTATCATTACTCGAGCCCAGCGATCTTAATTAAAAAGCGTTGCGTGTTATGTGCCATAACAAAGGAAGATTTGAGTTCATTTAAATCCAATTATGCCTGGACAGTATCTCCAAAGACGAGAGAGTAATTGCTGTTTGAACACGCAGGGCTTTGTTCTATTGCCATGAGATTAATAAATGTGATCACAACAGTGTCTAAAACAAGAGGAGATAAGGAAAGGGCGGCGCACCGCTACACTGGAGGCTTTGAAGGCCCTCAAGAACTCCACTCAAAAAAAAGTACCTGAGCAAACTCAAATGGACCTTCCCAAGTCTGGCTTCAAAAGCTGATGTTCTACATGCCAAACTGCGGCAGGAGCTTCATGAGAACAGTTGTATTATGAGGATTAAGCCTTATCCCGCCAAATCACCCATACCTCATTTAAACCCACAAGCTCTTGACACTGTTTGCCATAAAATCCCCAATAACGGGAATTCATAAAACATGAAATCCTCTAAGAGCTTCCATTTTTCCTGACCCTCTTTTCTTCCGCCAACCATTCATTCTCCAGGCTCAGGTGGCTGCTTCTCAGAGGCTGCAGTGAAACAGTGTCCTAATCGATACTTCCCTCCATGCCCTTTAGGACAGAATAAATCATCTGTTTAAGAGAAAGCCTATCGACGGGTGGAAGGGGCCCCGCATTTCTGCAGGCTCCTGAATCAGCGATCCCCATTTTTCTCCTGCAGCCGCCTCCCCCAGAAAGGCAGCCTAATCCCCCTCTCTGACCAGCATCTCCTGATCAGAGTAACATTGACCTATGACCTCCACCCCTCTGTCTGATGACCTATTGATCATGTCTGGACTTGACTGGGGGCGACGTTCACCGTTAGACAAAATGGCAGGATGAAGAGGTGCTTGGGTAAGGGATTTATTTAAGATTTGAGTTCCTTGCTTTAAGAATGAGCTGATAATCATTTCACACTCCTCAGGAGTATTGGTGATGATTCAACAGCAATAACACCTAAACTTACAGCTCAATTTCACATTGTAATTAGCGTATATAAAGAGCACGCAGTGTACGGAAAGGCTATATATTAAACAACCTATCACGCTAATCAAGCAGACTCCACTGTGGTCTTATGAAATGTCACAGAACAACAAAACTCAGGTTTGCAGGAGGTTTTGTCTTTACTCATCAAAATCATTCACAGCTCTATAGGAAACTGACCTGCGGGCGTTTGTACATCCCTGTTAATCCAGCTGTTTGGATCCGGGACTGCATGTATGCAGTCAAACACGATCCAAAACCTGTTGCCACTGCATGAAAACAAAATCTGCAACAGTTTCAAGCTCACATGAAAGATGTCAAAACCACGGGACTAAATGAAGTTTGATGTGGATACAGGTAGCTGTCGGATTCAATATCACGCAGAGTATTTTTGATCTGAAGAGAAGAAAATAAATAGGAAAGGTACCTGTCAAAAACAACAAGAAGAAGGAAAAAAATTGTAAAAAAAAAAAAAAAATCTATAACTCTCCAAAGCCCAAATGTGCCTCCGAGTGCACCTTCCATACACCCCCTCCCTTGTTCCTCTCTCCTCCCTCACTGCCTCATTGACATGTTGTGTTTCTCTATGATGTGTAAACCTCAGAATCTGACCTGCTGCTCTGTATGGCCTGCAGCTATCTCCAGCATGCATGAGCTGCTCCTGAGGGAGAGGAGCGAGTCAAACCTCTATAAATATTTCACTGCTGCTTTCTCCCCTGCTCCCTGCTCCTCTCACTAATGCTCTCGCCTCTGCTGCCGAGCCAAGCTAACCACGCTCGCCCAGCAACCGGCAAACTGTGGGAGAAAAACTACATCAGCTCCATGACAATCACCACCAAATGTGCTCACATAATCACGCACTCAGAATCCCGTCGATTCCGACTTAATATAATGCTCAGGTTTAAATAACTGGGGTCGGGAGTCTCAACTATCTATTGAGCTGTTTATGGTTTACTCTGTAAGAAAATGAATGAACAGAAAACCTGGAAATGCACAATAACAGCCAGCAACAATTATAAGTTAGCTTTAACTTAACTGCCATTTACACAAAGTTAGAGGTTATAATTGTGGAAAGGAACAAATGGATGGAAAGAACAAGAATGTATAATAACACCCATCAATAATTCTCAGTGAGGTATTATTTAGATAATACCTCTTTTTTTTGGTTTATTGTGTAAAGGACTAATGGACAGAAGGTTGAAATACCATCAATAATTCTCAGTTAGCTGATACAAAGCAATTAAGTTTGGAGTGTTAAGTTTTTATATGAATGCAGCTACTTTTATTGTATTTGAAGAAAGGAACAGACAGAAAGCTTGAAAATACAGAATAACAGCCATCAATATTTTCAGCTAGTCATATGTAAATGTAAATATAGCAATTTTTGTGTACACATTTGACTATTTTGAATTTACTGTATACATTTGGCTATTTTTAGTGTACTGTACACTGCTATTTTCATTTATTGTATAAAGTTTGCTAATTATAGTTTATTGTATGCAGGAAGCTAGTAGTTAATTGTTTAAAGCAAGTTGTATTAAGTTTTTGTACAAGTTTCTATTTTAGTTTATTGTATACAGTTAATTATTTTATGTTTTTTTGTATGCAGTTAATTATTTTTCATTTATTGTTTACAGTTAATTATTTTTTCATTCATTGTATACAGTTAGTTATTATTAGTTTATTGTATAAATCTCTTTATTAGTCTCTCTGTGGTGTTTAAAGGAAATGCACAATAACAGCCAGCAACAACTGTTAGTGAGCTATTGCCCTGTGATTTAGTTGTTGTGGTAGATACATATGTTTGAGTAAATAAAGGAATTCATAGAAATCTGGAAAATGCAGCATAACAACCAGCAAAAATTAAAACTGACCTTTTATTTAGTTTTTGGTTTTGTGAAAAAGTTACTTTTTAGTTTATTATGGAAAGTAACAAATTGACATAAAGCTGGAAAATGCACAATAAGGGCCAGCAGCAAATCTCAGGTACAATGAACAGGTTTGGAAACATGCTTAGAACATTCACAGGATGGGCTGTGTGTGGTCTGAGCATTTGCTCTCCTCTCAGTATGTGTGTTCGTGTGTGTGGCAACAAGATCAATATGATAAAGAAGTGAGCTGCCCACAGTACTTCCAGAAGAGTCTCTCTCTCTCTCTCTCTCTCTCTCTCTCTCTCTCTCTGCCACTTTGCCTATCCCTCCATTTTGCTTTGCTTGCTCCTTTGCCGACTAGTGTTTCACTCCTGCTGTCAGTGTTCCTCTGTCTTCTCTCACAGAACCCTCACCCCCCTCTCTCTCTCCCTCTCTCTCTCTTTCTCTCTCTCTCTCTTTCTCTCTCTCTCTCTCTCTCTCTAATAAATGTCAAACCACTTCAGACAACTCACAACACTCTGGGGGGATATCTTGGCCTTGTGAAACATTATTGACTCGTTTTAACCCTCACTGCTAACTGCCCAGTGGGCAGGCAGAGAGCTGGAGGCTGAGGAAGGGGAATGTTGTCAGTTTTCATTTGGAGTGTGTTTCACCAATGGCTGCACTGTCCCTGCTGTTACTCCCCTCAGTGAGCTCCTAATTCCTCCAGAAAACACAGGCAGGGTTAAAGTTCATGTCACTGGTCAAACTGCAACATTAGTCCATGCTCAAGGTGAAGCTTTGGAGGTCGCATGAAAAATTAGTCCAGGAGGAAGGAGACGGCAGGGGTCTGGGGGTCAGAGATCAGTGGGCTGGTGTTAGCTCATGGTCAAGGTGACTGAGAGAATTCTCCTGAGGGTGAAGTTCACATCCACAGTGACCTTCTTGGGATCAATGGCAGCTGCACATATGGCTCTACCTTTACAGACTCTCCCATTCTTTCTTCATGCTATCATGCTAACACCTCTCACCCATGCGTTTTGTATCCCAAATGCTCTTTCCACCACCTCAGCTAATAACACTTACTGATGTGCTAAATCAGAAGAAAGTATGAGAGCACCTCTGCATTTTAAACATAGAAGGTGTTTGGCTGGCTCATAACAAAACTGGTCATTGCTCACAAATAGACCGATGCACCTAAGCAAGCCGTTTTGGTCAGCACTGCATTGAACTGCCACTGCCTATTTTTTCCCATGCATCACTCTAGTGCATTTTGTGGCCAGAGAATAGTAAAAGGCAATTACACACATGACCAAGCTGATAGGCAGACAAATAGCTGCAGCCTTTATCATCAGAGAGAGAAAGCACCGCTGTTGCAGTGAACCACTGTCGTAGTTTGCATTTCAATTAAAAGTGGACGAAAACTTGTCCTATTTCATTCAAAAAGCAATTGCAGCACTGAGCATTGGATAAGAGTGCGAAGGAAGCCATGTCTCAATAATGGAAAATGGCAAGGCAAACAAAGAGATTGTATCAAGAGGTAACATTAGTTGGTGTCTCTCATTTCTTTTCAAAACCCTATGAAGTCTGCAATACCTGGAAAAGTGAATTCACGCACGCATTGCACGCATTATGTCTGTTATTGTATATGAATCACACAGTAAAATGCTTTTTAAAAATCTATATTTAATGTAATTCACAACACAGAACTCTCTCAAGCAATAAAAAAAAAAGACCAAAACAAGAGTGTCCCAGCACACGCATGAGTCATATGAGTTATCATGATAAAAGGTTTGCAGATCTCATATTCAAAGTGTAATGAATATTCATGAGTAATTTGTGGGTGGGCAATTTCATAAACTCGAATGTGAAGCTCAGAGGTAATAAATGGGAATGAATAAAACTGCAGTCATGATATTCCTATTTATACATATGACCATGAGTCTGCAGGGTACTAATAATATCAAAAGGTTTTACATATAGCTACTACAAATGCCTGTTCTTTCCTGAACATGAATTATAAACTGGCATGGGCGAGACATCCTCCAAGCCGAATACATTTCATAAAGCCACCAGCATTGCACTTGCCTGCATTTGTTCCCAAATACAGCTGGAACAGTGAAGTAACAAGCATTCAATTAAAACATTGGGTTGTTTTCTATTTCACAGGCAAGGCTGTTATTTGCATACTATATAAATTAGTGAGCCTAGGCAGTCTACTTAGGTTGTCTACACAACATGCTGGCAGAGCATGCACATACTGATATATTCTGGAAACTGACTTCTTAGTCAGTGCTTTGTTATTGTAATTTTCAACTGCAAAATGACAACACTGTAACAGCAAAACAAAAAAAGTGCATAAATTTGGTCATCGGGAGTGTAGTCAGCATATTAAAGTTGCTGACCAAGCAGAGAGAGCTGAGAGAGATAATCGCTAGCTATATGAGGGTTATAAGGGGCTCGGAAGAGCGGGAGGAGGGACCGCAGTCACTATTCTTTCATGACAGATGTCATTCAAATGTCCTGCCATGCACCACTGCTTCAGACAGCACCCATCATTCTGTCAGACTCTTACTCCACCTGTCACATCCTGGCAGGTGATTGAAATTTTTCCTCCTTTATCATCATATTATTAGGGTAGTTTCCTATAGATTTATGTGGCATAGCAATTAAGCTTAAGACGAGACACTACAGGTCGTGTTAAAAACAATACAGTAGATCAAAATAAATCGTTGTTTGCTACTGTTTTTGTATTTGACAGTGTGTTGATATGCAAATGAGACATTCTGTGATTTAATATAATTACTTTTGCATATTTTAGAAAACAAAAGCCTTTGGATGATGTTAAAAATAAAATGTTTTTTTCATTGCAAATAAAGAATTTGATCAAACTTTATATCAAGCAACTCTAATAACAGTGTTATCACATGTTACTATACATCCAACAACAAAGTAACTACAGGTGATGTATTCTCTGTTACAGTAGTGCAGCTTATGCAATTACACATAAGTATTGACTGCAGTGTTACAGTAAATGCACAAATGTATCATGAAAGTAATTACTTGAGCAAAACCTGAAGGTGACAAGCATGTGTATTTACAGAAGATACACAGCTGGGGCAGCTGGTGGCCTAGTGGTTAGGGCGTTCACCCTATGATCAGGAAGTCGTGGGATTCCCAAGACTGCTAAGCACCTCTGAGGTACCCTGAGCAAGGTACCGTCCCCACACACTGCTCCCCGGGCGCCGTGTTCCTGGCTGCCCGCTGCTTCACTTGGTGAATGGGTTAAATACAGAGGAAGAATTTCGTGCTGTTCACACTGTGTGCTGTGGTGTGTTCACGTATGACAGAATGGTTGCTTTCACTTCCACGTAATCCAGCTGTAACAGTGAGTCCATCACCAGTGACAGGTGTATGCATTGTTATTGTGTAATAACACAGTTATAACAGACAAACTGTGGATCCAAGAATTTTACAGAATAGATCAAGAAAACACTTTACAGTGTTATTCTAACATTTGTTCAAGTCATTTTTGTAGGCCAATATCTAGCATAAATCTAGCAGCTATTGGCAAGGAATTTTTTCCAAATTTCTGTGGCTGCTCGCATTAAATGTAAAACCTTAATGCTCACCTACAAAGTCAAAAATGATCCTGCTAGATCTCACCTATCAGCACAGATCAGACCACAGATCACAGCTCGCCCTCTTACAGTTTCAAGCACAGCTTGACCAGACCCACCTCTTCTCAGGGGTCAAAGACATTCGTCAAGTATTTTCTCATCTTTGGCACCAAAGTGGTGGAATTACTTTCCACTGACTGTCAGAACTGCTGAGACCCTCGCTCTCTTGAAACATCAACTTCAAACATCAAAGACCCACCTCTTCATTAAATACTTAGGATAACAACTACATGTTCATTTCATAAACTTAACTAACCCAAACTTCACAAATAAAAAAACTGTCTTCTGTAAGTGTGTGTATGTTTGTGTGTGTGCCTCATCCAGTAAGATCTAAAAAAACAAGCATAATTTGAGAGATTATTGTCATTAGTAAAGAGGAAATAGACCTGTTTAGATATTCTAGCTTTTCAATGACATGATATTCTTGTGCCAAATGTGGGCCGAGCTAAGCTTTCATTAAAGTTAACTTTTACAGTTGCAGGCAAGAGGATGCAAATATCCTGAAATAAATGTACCCTTGTTTAGTTGTACATGTTTTTATTGTCACAATTCAATAGTAAACTTATTATGAAAAATGACGAGTCCAAAAGCATAATTTCTGCTTGTTGTGTCTTTAGGAGTAAATAAGAGTGACAGAATTAGAGAATGAGTGCTAAGAAACACAAGTTTTCGTGAAGCCATCACGATATACGATCTATTCAAAAACATGCTGCGATCACGCTTTAGGCCTTTTTTCGTGCTAGCACAACATTTCACTACCCTATGTATTTTAATGCCCACTGCGTAACACCATCAGTATCAGCGCCAACTGGTGACTGAGAGACAGTAGGAGAGAAATAATGAGTTGATTCCTTATCGTTTTTGTTTGCAAAGCGGTTGAAACAGGTTGAAAGGCCGTGAGACGGGGGAAGTCCCTAACCCTAACCCTAAACCTAACAGTGCATAACTTCACCAGTATCAGCGCTAACTGGTGATGTTACATACTGCGCATTAAAATACATAGGGTAGTGAAGCGTTGTCCTAGCATGAAAAAAAGAAGCGTTGTCCTAGCACGAAAAAAAAGGCCTAAAGCGTGATCGCAGCACGTTTTTGAATTGATTTTATGTCGTGATGGCTGCACGACAAGTCGTGAGATCGGGTTGTAAGAAAAGATGACGCTTCATATAGTCAGACATCTACCTAAGATCAAAGATGATCTCTGCAGGTGGAGCTTCTGAGATGGAGATTCACTTTCTGGTGAATTGGTGTGCTTCACTCCAAAAAAAGGAATTCCAAAATTTCATCTTTCAGTGAAAATGTACTACAAAATGATATTAAATGCCATTTTGCAGCATTTGTATTGGTCCAGTCATCATGAAATTTTAACACAATGTAAATTTTCAAATATGTACAATGATTAGTGATATCTACAATATGAATATCTCGAAGGAGAAATTATAATATCAAGACAAGACAGTCATCCATATTTATCAACCTTTGAAAAAGTGAAGACTGAAGATAAATGCTGCAATGGATTGCTTACAGTGTTTTTTCAAGTTTCTTTATGGATGCTGCCACCTGTGCTGTGCTCTCTGTTGGTGTAAATTTTCCTCTGAATGGGAAATGGGTGCTGGGTCCTCTTTGAAGGAAAACTGTCTGCTCATAGCATTAACAGTTCATGCTGACATTAGAGTAATATGCAAGCTTGATCTGCATGCGTAGTGTGAACAGTCAGCCATACTTCACAGGTTAACAGAGCGACTTTGTCCAGTCTTCCTATCACCCTGAAATGTAAGTTCTCTAACTTCCAAGTGAACCACTCCTGCACTCCCCCCCATTCTGTCAACTCAGCAGAAAAGTAATGCATAACCTGAGGACGTGGATGAATCCCCCAGTGCCTTCTGCACTGCACACTGCCTGTGGGGGTGTCTTTGTATGGGCATTAATGTATTATTCACAGCCAGATACGTCTATGTATTTGATCATACTTTGATTAAAACACACAACCTTGAACAATTAAGTTTCTTTTCTTCAAACTTGTGGCAAAGTCCTAAACTTTGTTGAGAGAAGAAATTGAACTTTTGACGTTTGACTTCAAAACACCTGCCTGAGGGAAACTAGTGCATGCCAGGTTTTCACCAGCACAAGACCCTGGACAAAGAGAAGAATTCTTCTCAGTAAATTCCTATATGTATTATGCTTAAACCTGCTGTAATCCAACCATCAAACCCAGTTCACAGTAAATCAATGCTTGCTCGGAAGATCTGTGCCATTTTGTAAGATAAATGACCTTATGCGCCAATCACAGCCAAAGGAATTTCATGCCCAGATAAGTGAATTAACAAATACTTCCATTAGCGGTCATGAGGGACATGTTCCTTAGTCATATTCTTAATTAAAGAACATACTCCTGACAGCTTGTTTCCTCACTCCCTGGTAAACGAACCATACCAGATTCGTCATGTAGGCAATTATGAATGCTAATGCACAGGGCTCTTTTCTCAAATGACGACCTTCTCCAACATGCAAGCACTGATACCACATGCAGCCCTGAGCACAGTTCAGCCATACTGCTTTGAGCCGTAATATTTGGCCGTAATATGGACAGTAATATTTCAGAGGAAAGCTCAGCCACAACACTAAACAGCCATGTCATCACTGTAGGAACAAAATCTTGTATTTTAAAAATATCAGCTGCTGTTTACACAAAATTTCATAACTTCCAGATCGGTAGAAATGGTGCCAAATAAAACCTTTGGTAAAAACTGACTAAAGCAGCCTTTGTGACAACTGATGCTTGGTGGTTGTAAGAAGCATTTATTAATGTTTATACAGGTTTATGCCAGGTCTCATGAAAGGTTTATGAAGCCGTACCAATGCTGGCGTTCAAAGAGGTGTTACCAGATTTGTTTTATTAAATAAAAGTTAATAATTTTTTGTCATTCTCCTTAAGGTTCTGTTCTGACAGCTTCAATACACTTTATAGACTTTTCAATGGAAGTGAGACAGCATTGTTGTTGGCACCCATAGAAATAGGGCCACATTTGAATTTGCCCATGTACCTGAGTACCTCTTCTAAAGTAACTTCTTCTTGGCCTACATTAGCATTACTAAATAACATGTGGCACCCATTATTCTTCCAGTTACTTTTACCAAAAACTCTAAAGTCAAGATGGCAATCATAATGCATACCACAAATAAACCAATCAATTGCAATGACCAGCATCTTCTCTCCCACAAGAGGCTATAACTCCTGAATCGCTTCACTCCGCCTCCTTTCGTTTCATTCTCCCTCTCTTCCATCTTCATCACTTTCGCCCCCACAAGACTTGTACTTGCTAATGAGGTGCTAACTCCTACATGAGAAAAGCATCAAGGCCTTTTACCACTTCTTACTCTTGTTTTTCAAACCTTATTTTGTGTCCATATACTTTTAATGACATTTAAAAGGTGACAACAAATGTCTAAATATAAATTTCGCTGGACGTTGACTTTGACCAATGACCAGCTCTCCTCCAGACTGAATCATAATGCAATGTGCAGTATCTGATGATGTTCCAGTGCTCTGGAACACATACATAAGAACACATTAGTGGGCAGATGAATTTATCCTGTCACATTAACATGCTTTCTCTCTCCAAGTGTGAAACAACTGGCTGTCTCCCTAAAGATGGTTGGCTCTGCACCATAATCCATCTGGCTTTGTCATCAGAGTAAACGTTCACTGAGTACTCTATGAACCATGATCTACAAGGTTCCATATTATATGCAGACTATAAACTATTTAGAAGCCAGGGTGCAATTGGGTCCAGCAAAAATACTACTTACTGTTTTAACATGTTGGGAAAGTTGGCAGTATCTAATCTTGTAATGTGCTGGAAAAGTAGAACTGCTTTTTTCAGGATTTTCCTCCCTGGATGCTGTAATATAGCAAGTTAATACAGCAGGGTTTACTCATTGGCAAGCAGACATTAAAATTATCATTGAGATGGAATGACACCGATTAATAAAGCAGAGGTAAGACAAAAAAGAATCACATCAGTTATAGCATGTGATCACCATGGAAGTACACAAAGCTTTGTTTAAAAACAAAGTAACTCTGAGATGATCATCCCTTTACATTGTGTCCTAGTTTTCCTTGCTGTCAAAATTTTGTCTGAAATCAGACTCATCCATCATTTTGGCATCTCAAATATTAAACTGATGTTGCTATAGGATAATGGATTTTTCTAAAGAATTTCAAAGGAGAGTAAAATACACTTCAAGAATTCAATGAAGGTTAGAAGAGAAAAGCTTTCAATGGTTTGCTTCACTGCAGAGTCTGACAAAGATTAACCTAGCGGTTTATTGTCCGCAATCAGTCAAACACACTGTCAGCTTCAGTAGCATCAGTTAATAGCAAATATGATTCAGGGCCTTCTTTGTATTCACAAGTCCCAAGACCCCACATAAAGAATTGGTCAGAAAAAACAAAAAGTTAATCATTAATTAAGGTTTTTGCCAAATTTGGCACAGTGCATATTTCTCTCACCTACTTTATGCAGATAGTGTGTTTAAGACTTATGGCAGTAGCGTCCAACTTACGTATGCAAATAAATTCGCCTCTCTGTTGGGTGAGATTACTGTGAAGTGCTGCTATTTGCATTTGAAAATGATCCGGATTGGAGTGAGCGAGAGGCGAGGTGCTGTTAGGGATGATTGGTAAAAGAGCGCTTGCCACGATAAGCTGAAAATTGTGTTTGCCTAAATGCTTGCAGCAGCACACCTCACGAAGGCGCTTTAATTTCTCTATTCTGATTTTTTTGTCTATATGTGTATGTGTGTGTGTCTGTGTGTATGTGTGTGTGCTGTGGTTTTAACTGTAGTGCTGCTCAACAGTGTTAGGATTTAATACCATGCCCTCTTCTGGATCTTCAGGCTGACACGGTATCACCTCTCACTGTGGATTACTAGCCCTCTACAAAGCTACATGTCACACTGACAGCATCACTGAGGGTCCTTTGACTTGACTGCTGATATTCAGAGATCAGTGCAACTTACACAAGCCCAAATCCCCTGCAATATCTAGACCAGGCTTCTCTGAAGTGTGCTGTCCAAAGGTATGCTTACAGAACACACATTTGCACAATGGGTGTAACAATTATTATATTAACTATACAGACTGGTTTGGCTGATACTGATAAATGTTGTTTTCCTGTAACAAAAGAAGCTAAAATACAAGATACAAAACATCTAGCATTTATATAAAAAAGAGGGTATTTGAGCATGTGTATACATATATATTTATACACACACACACACACACACACACACACACACACAAATATACGTGTTATCCATATGTAAATTATATAAATAAAATTTTGCAGACCCTTAAAGGAGTAGTTGTGGCAAGTCTTACCTCTGATATAGTTTATTCAAATTTTGTTTATCCAAACTAGTTAAGATAAACAACTGCAAGGTTAATGTTGCTACAAAACACTAGAACTCAGTAGTCACCCACATACCCCAAAATATCACCTCTATGTCTGTGTTAGCAGAAATAGATGCCTGCAGCAGTGAAGTTTTGTTCATTTTTGTAACATACAGTCATGCTGTGTCCTAAACCACATTGTCAAATCTGTGCCACATTAATGAAGAGCATTATGTAGTTTGACCAGACTGAAAGAGATTTTGGGGATGTCGTTTTATGGAAGCAGTTTGGGCTATTTAGGGGACAACATCTAGTGTTTGTTAGCAACATTAGCCTCACAGCTGCAGTTATGCCATGTGCAATATAACCTGTAAGTGAAGTACAATTTTATAATAATTCTAAAAATGCTGCATTATATTCTTGTGTGTGGAGACTTTGTTTATCTAAGACTTCCTCACATCAGAGCAAAAGTTTTCTGTGCTCATATGATGCGTGTGGTTGAAGGTTTGGCTGTTCAACCAGGGTCAGAGGAATGTGGGTGGAGAGGTATGTCTACACACCAAAAATGAAAAGACGAACACTCTAATGGGGGCTGAAGTAAACGAGCTTCACTGATCTCAGTTAGTATCCCAAAGACTGATAGATCCTTCCTAAAGCCAGGCCTCCCAGAGCGCACAGACTGACATGTGAGAAAGAGATCCTGAAAAGATGACAGCACATACATAGACCTTTCAGGACGACTGACAAATGTACATAAATATTTATAAAGGCTTATTACAACAAGCATCAGTTCTAACATATAAGTGACCAAAGCATCCTTTGTGACAAATGAAGAATTACTTCATTACATTAAGGTTTGTGTAGTTTTATGTAAGTTGAGGTTGACGCAAGTGTCATGCCTTATGAATACCGGTCTTCAGTGTTACTTCAGCAGCAGCAGCAGCAGCAGCAACAACAACAACAACAACAACAACAACAACAACAACAACAACAACAACAACAACAACAACAACAACAACAACAACAAAAACAACAACAACATCAAAGTGCTTTAAACAAGAAAACAAGCAGATTAGTGGAAAGATAACGCCCCAGTGGGTTAATATTCAATAAACATGAGCCTAATCCTGCAGATTCTACAGCCATTCATTTTAAAGACACCACAGTAGCCATGTTACAACACAATTAAAAAAATCATCACCAGCTTGGAAACACTCAACTCCAGATGTAAAGTGCACACACACACACACACACACACACACACACACACACACACACACACACACACACACACACACTAAAAAGCCCATCAGCCTATTTCTCTTGGTTAATATGTGTTAAAACTACACAAATAAGGCTTCCTGACATCAGCTGTTTCTAGCTGAGATGTGTGGAATCAGCTCGTGTGTGCTTCAGTTTGAAGACAGCATGTAGTGGGGCTGCTGAATAAAGCTCTGGATGAAATCTGGGAGAATGGAGTGTCTCGGCAGCACACAGGCTCCTGGCTGAATCGCATTAAGCCTGCGCAGCGTTGGGTAATGGGATCGGCCACGGGCCTTTATGTTCCCCCACCCCCGCCCCGCTCCCCCTGCCGCAGCGCGGCTGCAACCAGCCCTCCTCTCAGCCAGGATAACGTGCCATGGCCCGAGCCACCGTCACAGATGAATATTCATTACCACAGCTTTGTGCAAATTTTCTCCTGGATACTGTTGCCCCCTCACCCCCCACCAGCCCCCTCTCTGTTCCCCTGGCCAGCCTGGCTCGCAGAGAGGAAGCGAGGGAGTGGGAAAAGGAGCAGGAGTGTGTACGGGGGTGTGACTGGGTCTAACATAACACCTCAGGGTCTGAAACGGCTGTGCACAATTTTCTGTTTCATTTGCGTGACGCTTTTTACAATAGACACTATGCAGCTGCTCAAGAAGAGCATTTTAAAACATATTCCACAGCACCACTGACTAGAACAAGCAAATAAAAATCTATTCTTGTGAATGAGAGTACAGCTAACATTGGTTAAACACAATAAAAATCATTAAGTAAAACATACTTTCTTAATAAATAGACAATGATCATATTAACAACAAATGCATGTTTTAAATCACAACTGGGCCCTGACAAAAAAAAGAGAATGACATCCAAATTGTATGCATATTTTTCCACATAGTTGCTTCTTAGTAGTGAAGTCCTCTTAGTTTTACAATATTTTGGAACCTTAAGCCATATATATACATTTATATTATTTATTCTGTACTAATGCACAGAACTTCAATCACTTTTTTCACATTTCTGGACAGCTCATCTTGCTTGGAGCATTATACTAACCGGCAGTTAAGCTGGTAATTTTTGTTGTCTAGCCTTTGATAAAAAATGCCTCGATGCCTCAATTATCATAAACACAATAGGTAGATTATTAAATTACTAAATTCATCAATAGTCATGGCACTAATTGGGAATAAAATATATGGCACCCATAATACTTTGTCATATATTTCTTTTATTTTTATCTTATACATTTGTTTGTTTGTTTTTCCTCTTTTACAGGTAAGCTATGATGTGTAGTTACAGTCTCAGGTCACCTTACACATGGACAAATTATCCTGTGCAGTTAAACACAGTGAAGTGCACAGATTTTGAATTTAAAAAGAAAAATGACAGCAAATATCTGAAAGGTACTTTGTAGGAGCCAATACTCTCAATTAAGGTGATGGAAATGGTACTGAGAGAGAAAGAAAAGAAAATCTGACCTTCAAGTCACGTTGACCATTCAGAAATGGCCTAGACCAGGGAGACAATGTCAGTAAGGCAAAAGCAGAGCAAGTGAGCTGAACAGCTAGCCTCAAGCCTTCTTTCCCCATAGCCAAATTCTTTAACTCAACAGTTTCACTTTTGCTACCTCAGCACCCACACTCAGCTTTGAAGTCGCTCCGATCTGCAAATCGGGGAACAAGGGCATGAATTATTCTTCTTATCAAAATGAGAATAACCAAACTGTAAAGTTGTCATAGGCTTTCACAAAGTAGCATTTATTAATTGATTATGAGGGGAGTATCTAAAACATGCAGTGGAAGTCTTGTACGTTGGAAACAGTAAGTAAAGTCAGAAACTGATTTCCGAACAATCTATTTCTAATGTTGAAGTGTTTAGTGCTAGCCATTGACAAAAAAACCTGTGCAAGGCCGAGTGTATTAAAATGCAGAGTGTGAATGAGTCTAAAGCTGACCTTTGGCACGGGTGATGGATGAGAGAGAAACTCTCGCTGGCATCTAACTGCCCTGAAAACATCACCATGACAACCCTGACAACCAGAGCTGAGCCCATGAATATGTAAGACCCACATCTGGACAGCTGCTCAGGCCGATAGACTCCTGGTGGGAGAGTGGGCTAAGGGTGAGCAGGATGATGGCCAAAAGGATTTTTAAACATTGTCACCGAAACAGTTATCAATTACAATGTATTATATGCTAAATGTGTTTCCATTAGTGTACATAAGCCTTTGGAGGTTTAGGTATAGTCTTACTGGGCCAACCTATCTATACATCTGTGTCAATCATATACATATATATATATATATATATATACCAGGAAAGGTCATCAATGAAGGCAATTTACTGATTTTTCACATTACTGTCTTTTTCGTGATATTTTCTGATTTTATTATTTATTCAAACCAGTGTATCACATGATACATATATCACAACAATCAGCAGGTCATAACACTTTTTACCCATAGTAGTATCACTGAGGAGAATCAACAAGTATTCTTCTTCTTATCCTGGTATTATCTCTGTTTTTATCATCCATAGTCATCTCATAATGTATGTTTTTGTTGGAACGTTGGATAATCCAGAACGATATCGTTCATCAAATATTCAGAACAAACAAAGATATTCTCTGTTTACACCGAAAATATGCATCCGATTTACGTCACTAGTATTATTGATGTATTATTTGTATTAAAAGTATTATTTTAAAATACATTGAATCTGTAGGGAGTTTAACCTTTGGCAGTTCTGAATGTACCAAGCTGAAACCAATGAGTCACACAGACAAGTTTACATATGATATGAGCAAGTGAGTTTATTTGTGCCTGGGTTTCGTGAAGGGGCTGTGGCGATCAGTAAAACTAATGTATGTATAGGCAGATGAACTAATGATGAATTATATAAGCTTTTTTTGGTTTAATCTCTACTGATTCCAAGTATTACAAATAACTGATAATAAAATCAATCTTTTCAAGTCAGTCTTAAGTTGGCTCTGAGGAAAACATGCCAAGGCCTGTTTAGCTGACTCTCCGAGTATAAATTAGAGTGGAGAGAAAATCTTCAAAACTATCACATCTTCTTGAATTTTTAAATTCTTCACAGCCACAAATTCCATTTTTTTTTTTAGCAAAAATAGACAAATATATAAAGATATCAAAATACTTTAAGTATTTACATCTTATACAGTGGCATATTTCAGTTGCCCATGGTCTCCTTGAAAAATAAAAACGTATGGCATGTATGAGTGCCTCATAGAAATGTAATGTAATATGTAATGTAATGATCATTGACCAAAATATGTAAAAAAAAAAAAAAACAAGTGCAGATTTAGGCTGGCACTCTAAGCTTTAATATTCTTACTTTCATGTTTGCATACAAAGAGGCTATAGTGCTTATGGAACATTTTATTCTCAGCCAGCACTGGTGAAAATGTTTTGGCCAACATTTCCTCAGGGTTACTTTCAGTGGTATCGTAATACAATGTGGTCAGAATACATCCGTCAACTCACGGCACTTTGGCATGACATATAATTACTAGCAACCCCTTGGATGTTTGAAACCATCTGGTTTCTGACCCGTTTTTCATTCAAGTCATTTTCAATTACATGAATGCGCAAGAACACTGAGAGGAAAAAGAGCCACAGAATATTCAGACTTCATCCATCATACTGATCCGTTATAGAAACGCAGAAGAATCAGAAAATCTAACATTACGGGAAAACGCAGGGTGAGTGAATTGTCCACTTCTACGGCATCTGGGCTCTTTTTCTGATTATTTGTTCTTCGTGCACCAAGCAGAGCTTAGGCACAGACATCTGAGGGAGAAAGAAAAGGGGGATGGGGGGTGAGGGTGAGAGAGAGAGAGAGAGAGGGAGAGAGAGGGAGAGGGTTAGGAGAGAGAGGCTTTGTTACTCTTACCCAGTGCACCTCATTGAATTGTAAATAAGGTGTGATATTTTTACAGAGGGGGAAAAAACCTGCGCAGCCGGTGCACAGCAGACAGGCTGTCTGACTGTCTGAATGTCTGCCCGCACCAAGCCTTTTTCCTCCACACTGCTCAACACACACACACACACACACACACTCACACACACTCACACACGCTCACAAACACGCACACACACACACACACACACACACATGCACACACATAGCCCAGCCAACACACATAAACATTTTTTTAGTTCAACTGTCACTTAGACCTTGATGAACTGGATGTGTAGAGGTGAAAAAAATCACTCTTGGTTGTTGGACTCTCACTGTTCGTTTCATGTGTGTCCACATCACTCTTTCAGAAAAAAAAACAATGTACAAACCAAATCATAATAAATAAGCAGTTTAAGGGGTGAAATAGTTATTACAGATATTCATTAATAACATGTTTATTTGACCATAATAAGTAGCTAGATCCATGTGTTATCTTTGTCGTGAATAAAATAAATGGTTTGACTATATATGCACATTTTAAAGTTTATAATACTATTTTAAATTACAAATACTGTAATTGTATTATTTGGTTTCTGATATTTTAGCCACTGTATGAGTTTCATCAGCAGCACATAAATTAAGTGAACTTCATGAAGGGCTGATTCACTGAACTAGATATTGGATGGTAAATTTAAGTATTGAGCTATTAAGCTAACTTACACACATAAAATAAAATATTTGTTTTTTCCTTTGTTCAGATTTTTTTTTTAATAACCGTTTTACATAACAATACAAAACCTTATGTCTCAGTTTTTGCTGGTGTTCACTTTTTTCTCTTATAAAAAATATTCTTTTCTATTATAAAACATTATAAAACATACATGAACAGTAGTTAACTGTATCAAAAGCATTAGTTAATGGCATTAATGCATTAGTATGATCATCTGGATATGAAGAGCAAGGACTAATTCTATCTTTCATAATGCATACATTATAAAAACATATGTTTTGATCCTACGAAATGTGCAACACAGATTTGCAGAATGCAAATTTTAAGCTATGTGGCATCAGAAGGTACTAATTATGGACTAAATGCAGAGTTTTTCTTTCTCAGTGTGTGTATGTACATCTGTGTTTCTATTTTTTTCCTGTCCTATTGAAATGACAGGACCTTCGTTAATTTAGTAGGATCCTTTGGACATGCCGCTGGCTCTCGGGTTCATGTAAACAGCACTGACACCAAGAACCTCACCGCCTTTGTTCTTTCACGTCTCTATTGTGGCCTCAGGTCAGAAGATGATTGAAAGCTTTCAATGGGCAGAGAACGTCCACACTCTCTACGTTCTCCAGGCTGGAAGAGCACCTACTCATTCTCCTCACACTTCCTTCTGTCTCCATCTATGGGGTCCAACCGTTCCTCTTCTTCTATCCTTCCTCCACCCAACCTTCTTGCCCCCCCCTTCACCTTTCCTTTCACGCGTCACCTACCCTCTCATGTATCCTTCGCCTCTTTTTAACTATTCTCTCTCTTCTTTTTTCCTTCTTATCCTTTTGTCCCTATCTCGCTCCGCGTCTGAGTGCCCTATGAAAAGGGGGCTCTTGTAAGAAGAGCAGAAAGCCGTGGGATGACCTTGCTCTGGAGGTCTGACAGAGTTGAAACTGCTACTCTGAAGAAGATGAAGAAGAGGAAGGAGAAGAAGAAGAAAAAGGAAAAAAAGAGAAAGATTTAGTTTATACTTGTTTGAAGTGGAGGTGGAAGGTGCTTTGAACTGCTGCTCTCATGAATATGGCTACTCTTGAAAAACCTGAGGGAGAAGAGCAGTCTGGTCAAAACAAAAACATACAGCAGACGCTGCTTCCAAGCTCCCATTATAAAGTATGAGCATGTGTGGTATCAGCACAAACAAATGATGAAATCAAACTGTGTCCAGTTGTCTGTTCTCAAGTCAGAATCCGACGTATATCATTTTCACTGCGAACACTGAGGCAACTTTATCACTAAAATACTACTACACTACGTTCAAAATTTGTAGACACCAGTTCATTTCATGTCTCTGCTGCAGGAACAGCCTCTACTCTTCTGGGAAGACTTTACACTAGATGTTGGAACACTGTTATAAGGATTTGATTGCATTCAGCCACAAGAACATCAGTGAGGTCAGGTACTAATGATTCGCTCTGGATCTCAAACACCACTCCAACCTAGCCCAAATGTACTGAATGGAGCTACATCAGTTCAAAGAACTCAGTTCCTCTCCATCACTGATTTGTGCCCTTCTATCCAATGCTTGGCACTGGGCATGGTGACTTTAGGCTCACGTGTGGCTGCTTCACTGTCAATGCTTTTCTACAGATATTATACAAGTTGTGTGTGCACAACCGTACACCTGTGTTTATGAGGAGGGCATGTAAAAGTAGTTGAATCCACCAATTAAAAAGAGTGCCTTGATATTGTTCATTTTGTTGCTGTTGTCTCAAAACCTCATTTCTGAAGAACAGAAACAATCCAGAATTGCCTGGAACACAATTTTGTTGAAGTAATGTGTGAAGTAAGGTGATGCAAAACTACGAAGTTACAAGCCTGCGTCAAACAATGAATGCCATGCGTTTCTCTGTAACAAGTTCTGTAAGGTTTGACTTGAAAAATATAATATATGAAAGCAGACGGTATCTTTAAATGAATGTAACATGTACTCCCGACTCCCGATTTCTACCCTGTCATGAACGAGATTTCAGCACACTAAAGTATACACATGCCTGTTTATGAGAGGTGAAACCTGGGGTGATTATGAATATTCAAATAACACGAGCAAAGTAAATTACAGTTGTTTATGGCAAATTTCTTTGAACCCTCTTGAACCCTCTTTGTTGTGTTCTAAGCGTTTCGAGTGTTATTATTTTTGAAGTAGAGAGAGTTTTGAGTGAACATCAGCGCAACTTTCTCTTTGTACACTGCAGCGATTAGAATTGTTTTAATCCTTTGCCAGTTCTGTGGCATAAACACATCAGAAAGCAAGGGAAGAATCTTCTGCTTTGGGAAGGCACACAGAGCTTTCCACAAAATGTCTCCAAACACTGAGATCGCATGTTCCTTTAGAACACTACTGATACTAACCTATAACTAATAAAGTAAAGGAGATGATTCTTAGTAATACACTGCAAATGAATGGATTGCCACATGCTTCATGCTAGGTGCCTTATGAACCAAGAATATATCCCATACACATTACATTTAACAACTTAAAATATTGGCCTTGTTTGTCATTAATTACATGAAAAATTATAAATTGTTAAATGCACTTATTTGAATTATGGATAACTTTCAATTCAAACAGAGCAGGGTCAGAATCTTCAGATACTTAACGGGTCCTGGTTTAGACATACAGTTCTATGAAAACATTTTAATTTATGGAGAATCTTCACATTATCTGGAGGACATTTAAACTTTAGAGAAGGTTCTATATCCTTGAGCCTCTCTTTTACAAAAATAGTTCTTAAGTAAATGAGAATCAGAGATAATAACGCATGCTCCTACTGTGCTCTTATTGGTTAGGACCATTTCTCCCTGTCTACGAATGCATGGTGTCAGTCAAAAATCAGAGGGCATGTCAGAAGTAGGCAAGAGTCACTACACTTGGAAAACTGAGAAAAAATAATTTTGTATTTTAAATGGCATCATATATGCCATAACCAGAGACATGACCTAACAAGGAAAAAAGTATAGCATGATTTCAGGTTGAAAATAAAATAGAGATCCACAGAGCCAGAAGGTGGTTCAACTATGGCATCATCCCAAAACTATTCTTTGTGCACCTTTTCTTTCCTTTTTAGAGAGCATACATCCATCTATCCATCCATCCATCCATCCAGGGGGTGCTGGAGCCTATCCCAGCAGTCAGAGGGTGAAAGGCAGAGAAACACCCTGACAGATCGCCAGTCCATGGCAGAATGCATACATTTTTTATGCATTTACAATAACTGTCAACCCATTTTCAGTTTGTATATCAAACTAAATGAAGTCCCATAGTTCTTCAAAATAGTTTGTGTCAGTTTTGTGGCAATAAGCATCACAAATACAGACCCTGATCCAAGTTCAGCAGTGAAATTTTGCTCGTTTTTACAGGTCCCAGGAAGTTATACTGAATCTTAAAATACATCCACATGTGTGCACCACCTTACTGAAGATCTGGATTTGGTTTGAGAGTAGGTTTGGGGGTGTATTTATGTGACAAGATTTGGGTGACAACGGTCTTCTAATGTTTGTTAGCAACATTAGCCTTGCAGCACCAGTTCTAAATTAAAGAAGTAAAATTTGGACATCCAACTTGTCTTGGCTGATTGACTGCATCTGGGGTAAGTGGAAAATTGTGAAAACCATTCCTCTGAAGTATAATATGAATTATTCGTTAACTATTAGTCATGTAGTAAGGCACTGAAGTGTGAGTCCACGCTGTGGCTGAAACAGCGCCCTCCGCATCCCCCCGATGTGCCAGGGAGACAGAGCTGCAGCCCACCCACACGCTCCCCAACCCGAGCAACAACCTCCCCCACACTCCCCAAAAGTGTCACCCAGTCCTCCTAACAAGGGTGAAGGCCATATGTGACTCCCTCATTAACAGCTACATGAAAGAGACAAGGAGTACAGAGGGACATCTGGGCCTGACTGAGACACAGAAAAGAGAGAGAGAGAGAGAAAGAGAGAGAGAAGAGAGAGAAGAGAGAGAGAGGGAGAGAGTGAGAGAGAGAGAGAGAGAGAGTGTGTGTGTGCGTGTGTGTGTGTGAGAGAGAGAGAGAGAGGGAGAGAGAGAGAGTGTGTGTGTGTGTCAAGTAGAGTGGAGTATGAGAGTGAGAGAGAAATGGAGAGAACAGGCTGAAAGAGTAGAGTCGGGAAGATAAGGCAGGAGAAACGAAAAGTGGGCTAGAGAGCTAAATCTACCTAGCAGTACAGCCCCGGAGGAGCAGTCAACACCTTTTTTCCTCCAAAATATACTGGAGGTGTCTAATAGGACATCACCACCCAATCATTCCTTCCAGATAATGCTGACAGAGATGACAGCCACAGCAGTAAATACACACATACAAACACACGCAGGCACATCGTATGCTGACAGTGGAAACAGATCTCATGGCTAAATCAATCCCAGGAAGCAGTGACACTTCTGTCATTTCCCACACCTTTATTCCCCTGAAGACTCTCAGATATGGCACATAACTCCAACTATTGGCACAGGTCCCACTAGCTCTGCGAGCTGACAGGATTGTTAATGCGGTTCTAAATGTCTGTGAATCAACAGGGAATATTCGGTAAACACTGTAAACCACACTGAACCTCCACAATGACCCTATCAATGATAGTGACAACTTACATCCATTATTCTAGCTGATTAGTGTAATTTTTTAATTATAACAAACACCCACTTTTTCTTTTAATACTATTACTTTTTACACTGCTAGTATACCAATAGTAGTGTCAATAGCTAGTTGATATTGAAAGATCCATTAATAATTTATACAGTCTTTAAGTCTGCATTAAAAAAGTTAATACCAAATGTCCTAGGTTCACATACTCTATCCTAAAAGCATGTTTTGTGTAACTGCCATAGTTTGTTCTGTTTGCCTTTTTCTCAAAAAAAAAAAATGTTTACACCATATTATAATCAATATAAATCATTTCTGGAATACTCACCAAGTTACATTGCATTAATTTTCAGGTTTACGATAATGTGTGAAGCTTACAAAACAGAATATGAATAACAAAAAACAAAACGGCTAAATGGACATTCCTATAGAGGACAAAATGTTGCCATGAACATAATGCTACCTATTTCTCCGCATCACTAAAACTGAAAGTCAGAATAACAATGTGATACCAGCACTAGTACACAGGTATTGACGATTTGGTTGACAGACTGTGTGTACACATCATAACGGACACATCTAATTAATTACATACTGTATTATATTGGACAATTTCTCTTCAGCATATTCAAGACATCCCTTCTGCCTGTTTGCTTTGATGTCAAGAAATGTTGAAAAGATAAATTTATAAAGGCTGTTTTTTCTTAGGCAGAGTTTAACTTGCTCCATTGCTCCATGCATGATACAGACACCATCCCTATTATAATACCAAATATTCTTGACCTCTCACATGAAGGAAATACTTGGAAACATTTCAACTACAGCAGTCTTTCACCATAAACTCTTTATCAAGCAAGCAATGAGACACATCAGGTGAGTGAAGAAAAGAGTTAGTCTGAAAGTCTTGTTTAAAGTCTTGTTAAACTAATGACAATTTCAATTTTATGAGTGTGCAAGAATTAGTTAAGAAGCCAGTGTAGTAATCACACTACCTGAAATGTTGAAGGAACGGACATGCGCCGTACCTTTGCTATGGTTTGTCTCCTTGAAATGGTCTGTACTGGGCACATGTGGTCCTCCTAGAGTCTGTTCATACCTTCAGCTTTTCTCAACTCACATACAATTAACCTGATGACCAGGACACTTTTTTCCTCTGCTTATAAATACAAAAGCCCTCCTGTAAGGGTAATGCATGATAGTTTGGGTTTTTTACCATTAGTCTAGAGAGAGTTCTCTCTTGCTGATATACTGTATCTTGTAAAAATATTTTACAAGTGCGAGCGGACTAAAGGCATGACATCAATAAGATTACCAGCTTGATACAAATCGATTGGCTCTATTGTTCACCTCAAGGGATTTGGAGAGTGGTGCAGGAAAGCTAAATAGAGGCTGAAAACACACACACATTAGCTAAACGGAGTAAGGTGAGACTGAAAACACACACAGGGTAGTTGTTAACATTAGCCAGGCTTATCCAGTGGTCTCTCAGAGCTGCTCTCTCTCTTCCCAGAATGTCCTGGTCTGCTGCGCACTCAGAATCCCTCCTCCATTAGTGCTCAGCGGGAGCAGAGGGGCAAGGTTACGGACGTGCAATCTGAAGACCCCCTGGCCTGGCTAAGAGCTCCTCCAGCCAGGGTACTGTCAGAGGGAACAGCTGGACCCCTCCACACTCTGACCCCCAGCTTTTAACAGTAGGTCACCTTGCTTTCCTTATCACCTCCATCAAACTCCACTCCTACACTCACACACTTCCTCTGGGTTCACCTCCATACCTGACTGGTTCAGCACACAAAGAGAAAGCTCCCAAATTCTGGCCTAAACCAGCATCTCATGCTAATTGCTAATTGAAATATGCTGATAACTAAATTGTGCCTCAAGCCCTCAAGCAGTGCTTTTGTGCAATGCAGTGGTTTGGGTGTTTTTTTACTGGCTTTATGTTCAAAAACTTTTCAAATTTTTTGCAGACTGATGCACAGTTTTCCAGACTGGTTTTAGACTAAGGTGACACGATTCAGGGCTCACAATGTCTACAATGTCCAGACATTTGCTAATGTCCTTGTTTATAAGTGAGGCATAATATTAATGCACTCACCTTTGTTTGATTCTCTGCATTGATACTTCAAATTTCTTACTAAATCAGCAAGAAAAACAAATGCTACACTCTTGAAAAGAAAGGTTTCAAAAGGAGTTCTTTGCACAATGTCATTGAAGAAAAACGTCAAGAAAAATGTCAATGGTTATTTGGAGATCCATTTATAAAAATGAAATACAGTGCCTTGCGAAGTATTCACCCCCTTTGGTGTTTGTTTTGTTTTGTTGCATTACAAACTGAAATTACATGCAACAAAACAGGACAAAGACCAAGGGGGATGAATAAATTCATAAATTTCTCATTTGGATGTTATGTAATGGACTTAACAATATAGTCAAAACTGCTGAAATGGAATGAAAATAAAATTCTTCTGAAAGGCCACTGATTCTGCATCACCACTAACGAAGCAATGTGATACCAAGGAGCACTCTAAACATGACAAAGTTTAGGAGAAGTGTAGATCAGGGATTTTATTTAAAAAAAAAACACCAAACTTTGAATATCCCACAGAGCACCATTAAATCTATTTTAACAAAATGGAAAGAACATGGTACCACCACAAACCTGACAAGAGAAGGCCACCCACCAAAACTCACAGACCGGGCAAGGAGAGCATTAATCATAGATGCAACAAAGACACCAAAGATAACACTGAAGGAGCTGCAAAGACCCACAACAGAGATATCATTATTTGTCGGTAGGACCCTTTAAGCCATACACTCAACAAAGCCTTTTGTAGGAGTGGCCAGAAAAATAAGAAAACACTTTTGCAATTTTCCCAGCAGCATGAGGTGGATTCCCTAAACACCTGGAAGAAAGTTCTCTGGTTAGATGAGGTCATCATGAGAAACGCCAGGTGTGGCGCAAACCCAACACTTCCAATCACTCTGAGAATGCCATTCCAACAGCAAAACATGGTGGTGGCAGCATCACGCTTTGGGGATTTTTTTCCATCGACAGGGACAAGAAAACTGGTCTAGACTGAAGGAAAAATGGACTGCACTAAATACAGGGTAATTCTTGAGGAAAACCTGTTTCAATCTGCCAACTGGGATGAAGGGTTGCCTTCCAGCAGGTCAATGATCCCAAACTTCCTGCCAAAGCTACACCAGAGTGGTTTAAAGGGGGATATTTAATGTCTTGGAATGGCATAGCCAAAGCCCAGACCTCAATACAATTGAGAATCTGTGGCATGACTTGAAGACTGCTGTACACCAACACTATCCATTTAACTTGCAGTAGCTGGAGCAGTTTTGCCGTGAGGAATGGACAAACATCCCAGTAGATGGATGTGTTAAGCTAATAGAGGCATATCTCAAGAGACTTGCAGCTGTATTTGCAGCCAAAGGTGGCTCTACAAAGTATGTACTTTGGGGGTGAATACCTATGCATACTCAAGATTTCTGTTTCATTTTATCTTAATTATTAAATATTTTGCATTGAGGCATGTTGTGTTTATCATATAGTGCTATCCTCTCAAAAATCAATTTTCATTTGAGGTTGTAGTCTGACAAAACAGGACAAACACTAAAGGGAATATATTGGCAAGGCACTGTACGTAAGCGTACACATTTAATTCACATTATGTAAAAGTTTATGTAATATGCTATAAACCTTTAATACCAGAATTAGTACAAGTAGTACTAGTATATGTGCATAATTTAGATGCAAACATGTTGGAACCAGAGCTACTATATTTTGCTACACAAAGTTCATGTATTAATGGAGCACTGGTATCGAATTGGTACCCCCGTATCAGCCAACACCCTGAGATACCGGAAACGGTATCAGGAGAGACAAAACCTTGGATCAATGCATCCATTCTGCTTATTTCTGGGGTAGAAGAAAACTACTGTTAGTAGCAGCTTTCCAGAAACAGCAGTTTACTGGGTACATTTCATTGTACTTCACTGTATAGCATCTCGGTTATGAGAATTTACAACAACAACAACAACAATAATAATAATAATAATAAAGTCCTATCTAGCATTAATGTACCAGACAACAGTGAAAGAACGTGTCTTGCTTAAATATGGTGGTCTTTATTTTTAATATCACCTCAGGCATATCTTCTTTAATCTGACAATCAGGAGGCTTATTTTGTTCGTGTATTCTCTTTTCACAAATATATTTTTGTAAAACTCAATACAGTAACAGTTTAATATTTTGTGTGCGTGGGGGGCTTCTATATTTGGGTTCCACTTTATTCTCCTTTTTACTTTTTCCCTCAGCGAATGCGTGAGGACTGCATAGCTCAGTGCGTGTGTGTTAGGCAGGTAGTAGAAGAGGGCTCTTGCACAGGTAAATTATAACGCGCACAGAGGCAGAACTCGTTAGCCGACCTGTCAATCAACATGAGGCACGTTGGGGAGGCAATCACAGGGACGCCGGCAAAGAGGTCACCTATGAAGACATTCATTTTCAATTCATCCATCAGATCGCCACTGAAATCAATTTACTGCACATCAGCGACATTGGCCTGCCCCCATGGCAACCAATGCCATGCAGCCGTTGTGCATTCTAACTAACTGCGCCTCGCAGCACATCTGATTATAAAAACACTGGAAAACCAGAGCACTCAGCATTACCATCCACAACAACAAAAAAAACAACAACAAAAACAATAATCCAACATTAAACAAAGTCTGTAAATATCTGCCTGATTGTGATCATTATCTGAATGGGAAGCTCTCGGTGTGTTCTGCGTCACCCTGCCTGTCTCAGACGCTTCCACGCACTCATTGAGATGCAGCGGGTGACACGCAGGCCACAGGGAGATTCGATCAGCAGCACTAGTATTAAATTAGTTGTCGGGCATTCTGCATATGTCAGCACAGTAGTTCATTAATGGTGTTTGTTTTTGAAAACCTGAAGAAATATGATAAAAAAGGGGGGGGGGAGTAAAGGAGAGGGTGAACGAGGGTGGAGAGAGTGAGCAGGGAGGGGAAAACAGAAAGAGAGCTGAAAAGAGCAGCTGATTCATCAGACAAGCCAAGGACACCAAAGGCAAACTTTATGAATCACAAGAACTGGTATTGTGTACAATATAATACACTAAAGTCAACAGTCCACATTATATATCTGATTTTATTATAGCAGAAAGCAGTGCATCAGCATCAAAGAAGACTTAAAAAAAAAAAAAAACTAACTAAAAACCCTAAATGCTGCAGCACACTGAGGAATTAAATCCAGCTTCTATGATGTTATTCATCTATCCACATCCGAATGAAAAAACACATCTTTCCGGTGCTTTCCATTCCAGGGCAACAGACGCCACTCCCGCAGCCAAACAGACAGGTGTCACCATGCCAACAGTTCAGAATGTGTGAGAATGGGTCTGTAGGGCATGACAGGGTGGAGGGGGCACAGATGCACACTGGCAAAAAATAACCACCCTCTCTCTCTCTCTCTCTCTCTCTCTAACCGAGTAGAATGAGATAGCTCTGGGAGTGAGGGCTTCTCACTGTGCCACTGCAGACTCATTAATGAACAACGAAACACCTGAGATTTAATTAGGACAAGTTAACGAGCAGAGGCAAGGGAACCTTATTAGTGGACCACTATGTTTTAAGTAGATGGGGAGAAAGTCAAGAAACTGACAACAAAAAAAAAATTAAGGGGGGATCTAATGGGAGACAGGGACCGAGAATTTAGGCAAGAACATTCTCAACATCATCCAGCACCAACATGATCTCATGCAAATCTGCCTCATCTGAATAATTACAAAATAAAAAACTGGCAAAAAAACTGGACAAGTGCTTGCGTCCAACACACTTCCCAATGAGAGCATTCCAAGTTTCCCGTCTCTCAGCACATAATCCCCCCAAATAATATAAAAGCCTCATGAGAAAATCTATCATATGAGGAATTCTGGCACCGGCTCAGAATGTGGCATGGCGGGTGCCAGTGCTGCTGCTGCTGCTGCTGCTGCTCCTGGCTCCGGGAGTATCGAGGGGACTTAGCATCATCCTGCACTGCTGACACTCTTGCTATTAAAATTCATGTGTCACAGGGGCATTCTGCTAAATGCACAACTACACCCCTGCTGAGAGCTGCTCCAGGATCATGCTAGAATAACCCTGGCTCAATGTTGATTTAACACTCATCTCAGGGATGCAGCTTTAGAGCACAGTAGCATTTCAAGACAGCGAAACCTTGAGCAGGAGAAATGATGGACCTCTGCCAGCAGGGCAATGGAGAAAAGTAAGGCAAGAAACATGCTGTTTTTCTAATTCAAGTCAGTTTTGATTACCCTCAACCTTAGCAAACTTTATCTTTAAAAACATTTTAAAGAAAACAATTGGGGGAGGGATCAGATAACTTGATATTGATAATAATTTTTTTAAAATGTTGGTTAGCTGTTTAGCAGCAACTGAAAAAAGACACCAGGCAAGAAAAGAGAAAAGTACTCTCTGGTATAAAAATCTGGTATAATAAGTTTTTTAAAAATCACCACAATAGACAGCAATAGACTTTAGCCTCTTAACTGATATAGTTGATGTAATATCAAATAAACACAGTGGAAAGGAGAGAAGCTTGCAGCAGTCCAAGCATCTTCAGTTCCCACTGGAGAGTGCCAATCTGTATCGCCATCTAGTGGCTGAGGCCTCATTCCTTGTATCCTTATACAGCCTCAGACATCTCCCACCGCAATCTATAACATTTACCACCAGTAGCCTTGTCTTTATCAAAAGCTTTCGCATCGAGGATAAATCTAATTAGTTCTGTTGACCGCCATGAGAGTGTGGAGGTAAAGTGATGCACAAATCCAGTACACACTGGCTGGTTCATTCTCTCTCACATGCACACAATCTGCATGCATTTTAAGTCCAGCAAACAATCAATTATTGAATAATTAACCTCTTTTGACACGCCTCGCACAATCAGATCAATAAAGATCGCTTAAACGCTGGTGTAGTACATGATGTATCATCAGTCTCCTTGTTCGTACCAGGCAGCGAGAACTGCTACAACATTTCATTAGCTGTAAAGGACAACTTTAAATCAAGGAAGGGGGGAGGGATCTATATGCATTTGTTTTGCACAGCTCCAAGGCATATGGGGTGGGGGGTTCTAAGGTGGTGGTGGAGGGGGACAGATTTTGCATACAGATATTATAAATGCAATTGTCTTCTTCATGCAGGCAAGCAGGGGGCTCTTTGGAAATTGACTTTTTGATTATTCATTTAGTGTGATAATTAAATAGTCCTTGCCCTGGGAACACGGAATGACTGAACCACGTCGAGGATATCTAACAGGGCTTGACGGAGCCCTTAAATAATGTTTATTTATCACCACTAATATTTCATTGCCTGTTCTTCTGTGACCCATGACTCACAGCTCTAAACTTCACCTTTAAAGCGTTAGGAAAAAGTGGTAATTTTTAAAACGGAAGTCTTCTGCAAACAAGTCGTGTTTATGATCATGTCTGTCGATGTTTGCTTCCGTTCAGAAAAGTACTGAGGAAAGATTCTCACAGGTTATCCTGACAGAAGTGTCAACACAAAACAACAATCTAAAAAAGTGACTTTCTTCGCATGCTTGAAGGTCTGCAGTCTGACTCTGGGCTCATCCACATGTATAAATTAATACATGAATACATTTTCATTCTGCATCTGCATGGTGATATATTATGCACTGACCCCACTGCGTTTCTGCTGCAGATATTATACTTTAATTACGCCTTAGCTTTACCATTGCTCACCAAGTTCATGAGATTCAGTTTATTTGAATGTATTTACCGCCTTCAAATGTCAATCCCTTTTGAGATCACAATAAGTCTATTTGCAATTCGAGAGATATGTTAAAAACATAACCACACAGAGGGTATAAGAATGAACGGTAACGGATAGAAGGCGGACTCAAAGTTTGGAGTGAGGGGACTAATATTAACCATAGTAGGACGGCAGAACAGGACTACAACAAGATGAGACCATTTGAAAGGAAAGAGGATTAAAATCTAAATGGAGGCACAACCAACAGATGAGGCAGAAGAATCTGGATGACCTTGAGGATGAATTTTCAGAAAAACTGAGGAGGAAAGAAATGAGTGAGTCATTTTCTGTTATCACATACACTAATTACAGAATACACTAATTTCTAAAGCTATATTTACAAGGCTTTCAAAACTGCTCAGTTTGTTAATCCGATGCTGCTTTGTATTCATGAGTTTATCTTTTTGTATTAGAAAGATGTGTTTTTTCTTGTGATAACCTATCTTGAGTAACACTGCACCCAAGAAAACTGTCTTCTTTAACTTTCAAAAATATGCTCACAAATATGCTCACAGGGCTGTCATAGTACCATCATTAGAGGATGCATTTGAAAGCTAAAGCAACTTTTCCACCCTTGCCTCACAATGACTTTGAGCTTCAGCAGCTCTTTGCAGCATTCAGGCACATCCACGGCCCCGGTGACTTTGCACAGTTTTCTATCACTGCAGGGGATCTGATTGCTTCTGTGAGCTCAACTGATTTTGTTTACTATGGCTCACGTGGCAGGACGTCTATGCAGCTCTTTTCAGTGTGAAAGCCTTCAACCGACGAGTACCCGGCCCCTCTTAACCCACTTTCCAGGCTGGGGCTCAAACGTCAGGAGAGCTGAGCTGCCGGAAAGGGAAGAGTTCTCGTTATGTTAATGCAGGACACACTGATGGGCCCGTTCTGTTTCAGGAATTACCCGGCTTGTCACAAGTCAAACAGCATTTGAATAACCTCTGAAAAATGTTTTGCGGAGACGTAAAGTAGGTGAGTCCAGCGCCAGTCTGGATTTACCCACTGGTCTGAAAACAGACACTGTTTGCCTGTTCCCTCTAAAAAATGGGCATAATTTTTCATAAATGTTATTCAAATGAACTTGTGTTAAATATGCAGTTGTTTCATGAACTTGAATAATCATAACAATGGAAATGCTCGAATTTGAATAAAGGGCATTTGAATTATGAATGTGTTCATAAAATATGTAAAATTTTCCATCTTAGTGTATATTTTTAAATGATTTTCTGCATGCAGTCACTCTCAGAGCGCACGGATATGACAGGCCATTTCTGCAAGGTAACATTAATAAACATGTTTACATTTACATTACCAAGATGCACTACCTGGGGTTACGGCATGAGCTGTGTAAACTAGGGTAGGTAAAAGAGACAAAATGGCATCACATAAATGTTTAAAATATTTCATAAAAAAGACATTTCTTAAAAGTAATGACTGGCAATAATGAGAGTTTGAGGCTGCTCAGTTTTACATGCCCATAATTAGGGCGAAACCTTCAGGTCCCTGTCACACAGTTTTCTGAGGATATTTTATTTATAGGCAAAGTTCTAATTCTAAATATAAAATAGAGTAGTTGGGACATTTTGTTGGCATATTTGGGCCAGGTAAGTTTCCTCAGTGGTCTATTCTTGTGATAAGTATCAAATACAATAATGCACATCAAATGCTAGTAAATTGCACTAGATGCGTATACATGTTAGCCTGTGTTATTCTCAAATGTATTCCTTTCATGTGTTTGAATGCTCGGTGATAATTACACTGCTGTAGAAATTCAACAGTGTAAGTGTTTAAATGTGTGTATGTATTGCTGTACAGCGAGATCATAAGCTACTATCCTACAACAGTGATGAATACCACTGCTACCAGTTCTTACCTCTCTCCCCTCTGCAACCCCTTAAAAAAATCGTTGAGGCTAATTTCAATATTCATGAGCTCTCCACAGGCTCAGTTCAGCAGTTTCCATTAAGCATTAATTAGGCGCCGGAGGGGGAAGCAAACACAAATAAGGAGCTGAATAACTAATTAAGGTGTTTGAAATGCTGGAGGCCCGCAATCCCACTAATGGCCTGTTAGGTTTGAACAAGGTATTGGGGCGGGGGGGGTCCACTCACACAAGCATTATGTCCACATTCACATCTAACGGAAATGCACACAAACACATGGCCAGTCCACACATATCGCAAACTCAGAATTCACACGCAATAAAATCAGAAAAACATACACTGGAGTGTTCTTCAAAGTTTGGGCTGAATTTGCAGAAAATATCTGGCCTACCTAACAAAAAGAGCTTGGTCTTGGTCAAAGGGGAACATTTCAGTACATATGTTACCCAGATGTGGCTAAAATAGTCAGATGAAAGACATGCTAGGTTTTCTAACTTGTATGCTCATTTTGTTTTTGGTGGACTGCAAAATCTATTCAGCATCTTGCAGCACACAGAATCAACACACTTTAAGTTTAAAAGCATACAATAATTGCATTTTACCAAAATCAACAATTAGTATAATGTAGTGTTATCTGGGGATATATCCATTTTATCATCCCTTGTTGTGCTGCCCTTTATTTAAAATGTAATTTCCATAAAATTAGAATTTACCTAATTCATCATCATATGTTTGACATGACAACAGGAGCATAAATGTGCATGACATTATGCTTCGCATGCAGAGCAAACACATACATTTGTCATGTTCACAGTCATTAACATATGTATTATCATAACATTTTAATATGTTATTGTCATACTGACAAACTCTCCAAGTGGTTGAATTCAATTACCATAACCTGTATAAACAAGCTGGTCATTTAAATTCATTTAACATAATTTGCTCTGAGGAAAATTGCCATGAAATTTGCAACACAAATCTATTCGAGGCCTATATCTTGGTCAACAAAAGGTGTACGGCTTGATGTATGAGTTTGTGTTCCCTCCCAGGCCTGCAACACCACTAAATGTTTCACTTTCTCTGCACGTTTCACTTTCATTAAGACCATTTGTCCCATTTGGCTGAGGCTTTGCAGTCTCGTAGCCCAGTATGAGACGAGGATCTGAAACTCATGAGAAAAATAATTGATATTTCTACAGAGGAATTATCCATAAGCTGGGAAGTAAAATATGAATTGAACCAGTGAATCCTAAATAGGTACTTTAGGCTTAATTCCCATAAAACAAGTCTGTTCAATGTAAAAATCTTGCATAATATTAAAAGTGTTCAAAAGTGCCTCGAGCTGCTCAAATTAGTATGTGAAATACTGCACAATTTGTCTGTCATTCAAATTTTTATTACTGTATTCTGATCACAAAACGTGCACGCACGCACTCATATACACTTCAGGTACATCTGTTGGTAGTATGCGAAGGGAGAAATGACAATGCAGGAATGTTTATTTCTCCATTTCATGCTCTTACCAAGAACACTGAGCACGATCCACAACAAAGTGACTGCATCCATGACTAAGCCAAAGTGTTTTTTGTGACTTACTTCTAAGTCTTTTGTGTGTGTTTTGCACTGATTCCAAGTAGTACATTGACAATGCATGGCTATACGTTAAGTTAAACTGATCACCTTTGAAATGTAAGACAGTCAGCCCAATAATCCACATTCAAAGGTACTCTATTCAAAAGTACTCTGCCAAACTAAATAATCTGGTATCAGCATTAGCAAAGCAATGCAATTCTTATATTAATATGTTTCATGAAAAGAATGAAAAAAGGATCATTTCTTTCATTGTCTGTTTTAGTCCATCCATCTCATGAAGCCGGTAAAAGTGAAACGTTTTTTTAAGCAGGGTCAGCTGACATATTTTGAGCACTCACACTGAAAGAATTTGTTTATAACTCCATTGTTGGTCTCCGTGTAACAGCAGCAGTGTTAATGTTAAACAGTGGTCACACTGATGGCCTCCCCACATTGGACCAAATTTTTTTACCTCACTAAGCCAGTGTGAGTGGGGGGAGCACTTACTTACTTTGTCAATGGGGTAGCGATGGTTTAGATTTAGATTTAATTATCACAAAGCATCGCTTTTGGAGGGCTGCAGCAACCCTACTCCCCGCAGTTATGGAACTGGACCCTCATGAAACCAATGTGGTCCTGTCTTTTGAGTTTCATGAAGTGTCACAAGCCTTTTTGAACACTGTAGACCAAGAATGCAATGAGGAACTATTTTTGAACTTTTTACAATTACATTGTCTCATTTACTATATTAGAAAATTTGAAAATGTGTGTAACATCATGCCACAAAACGCACGTACAAGTCCAGTACAATACCGATGCGACTCATAGGTGAGTCTACTACTGAAGAGATTACCACTTTGATCATCCTTTAAAAGAAGTCAGTAACCCTGAGATAAATAACCAGGTCATTACTTTGATTTATCAGTCTACTCAAGCTAAAGCTGGAGCTTCAGAATTAGATATTAGGCCAGTTGTTGAGTTCCACTTTAGAGTCTGTCTAACAAGTGTGTTTGCTTGTTCTTATATGTTAAAATACATATATACAAATGTATACACATGATTAAATTGGGATATGTGGGCATGACAGGGTTTTCAATGTGGGTGTACAGACTACAAAAACTGACTGATCAGATTTGACCGACTATAAATAACATATAACAAGGTGAGACAACCCTCTGTTCTAATCACACTAAAATGCAAATCAAAGTCATTCTCTCCCACTGGGCTGTCAATAACTGGCACGTTGGACTGTATAAGACACAGGGGTTTCGATTAATGGCGTGCCAGCAATCAATGGGCAGTGCAACCCACTAGACTCATTACAGGTCAATACAGTAGGAAATGGTCAAATTTCCCTGCATTACCTAGCTATTAGTAATTTGAGTCGCCCTGATATTCGGCTCAAAGTACGAATGTCCTGACGATGCCTAGAGACTTTGATACATGCTTGCTCGCTTGGCATTTTAATTCAAAATAGAGCTAGCCAGGAAGCGTAATGCAATAATTAGCTTGCTACTAGACTGTAGGCAACCTTATCTTATATCAACGTTAAACCATCTTTTAGTAAAAACGAAGCATTGTTTAAGCAGAATATCAGGAATTCACATTTGGTCCTTCTTCCTATCCATTTATCACTCTGGTATTTGTGCTGTCTGACTGACTGACAAACAAGTGACTGAGGTGGCTGACCTAGTAGGCAGCTATTCACAGAAAAAGGACACCCTGTGACAGTTCTGATGTTTGCAAGTTCTCACACATCATTTAAGTTCTCCACAGCTACAAAGGGAACATGTTTAATCACATATTTTTAGTCAATGAATTAATAAGAACAAGAAAAGTGTAAAAGAGTAGATGACATAGGAGAGCACAGGCCTTTGTGCCAGGGATGAGACCCATACAGTCCTGGTGCATTTTAACCCCTCTAAATATATTCAGAATTTCACTGATACATTGAGTTTATCAATTTATATTTTCAGATTTATAACATCACAACCCTAAGCATCAGAATGTTTGACTCATACTATAACCTGAACAGAAGAAAAGTAAATAATGTTTTTGTGTCTTTTTGTGCAATGGGAAATATGGAGAATATGGAGCTGTGACAAAAGTAAAACATAGTTGTTTCTGTCCCCCAATCTGAGGGTCTCTTACCCCATAAGAGGCCTGCATTTGCCCTGTATGACCTAAAGCCATGATCCAAACCCCAGCCCCTCACATGTCAATCAAAGCCCACAGACCTCCAGCAGTCCCCACTGTTCACCTCCACCTGCTGTGAGGCAAACCTTTTTAAATTAAACTAATTACTCCAACACCCAAATGCCTGCTTATTCTCTATTGCCGGGGCAGTGCCCAAAACCTGCTTCAATTTCAAAACCTATTTCAATGAAAACATAAGGCTCACACCCCCCCCCTTTTCCCACTCATTTTTAATTGCAACTCATTCACATGCAGAAAGTCACAACTTCTTCTTCCCATTTTCCTCTGATACAAAAGCCTTATTATTATCTAAGTAAGAATAGAGTAGATCAACTCCACCTGAAAAAATGTTTTTAGTAATAACACATATTAAAAATATAAAAACTAAATCTATAGTCAAGCTTGAAAATCTGTGGTCAAATTACATGTTGATTAATTGTTTCCAAAATAAATGGTTTCTTCTACAGGGACCAAACTCAAAACTGCCATAGTCCAGTGTTCTTTATTTGCCTTTATTTGTGAACATATCAGGAAAAATAAGACACTTTGAGCTTCGCTTTGGGCATGACCTACTACTAAATTATGGCAGCTGGAAACCTAAAAAGACAGCAAACCAAAGATAAACTTTGCTGTGCAATGACCGCATGCTGCTTAAAGTTTAAGAAGACATTAACAGTTCTCAACTGCTCAGATGACATTACTGTTATGTAGCATTCTTGCTTTCATTTTTGAAGGAACAATATTTGACAACAACAAACCAAATTTGCTTTGGCTTGGGCTGTAATAATATTATGCTTCCCTGATCAAATAGCAATTAAATCACTGTGTGTTTGGAATCAGTTAGTGCTTCACAAGTGAAGTATTGTGTATACACACAAAGTCCAAAAGCATCTTTGCTAATTATGATATATCTCATGCCCTAATTTGCATTATTTCAAGCCATGTGTGAGGTAACTGATCATATAATATTTGGCTCTTTGTGATTTAATTGCATTCAAATTTTGCATTTTTGAATTTGTAGGGAATTTTTAAAAAATGGACTGAAAAGATTATCAAGCACTGGGGACTAGGCATTGTGGCATTCTCAAAGAGCACAGTGACATACTGCAACAAAACAAACCTTCTGCTGAATGTGCTTAATGTGCTTCAGCTATCTCAGGGTTAGGCTACATTGCAGCCAAAAAAAAAGCACTTTTTAAATGTTACCTTTTTATGTAACACCACTTAAACTTTGTTTAGTCATTTTTACATATTTTAATGTAACACTTTTTAAATGTTATATATTTTATTATATCCCCATTTTCAAATGTTATGTTTTACAATATGTAACATTTATTAAATGTTTTAATGTGTTTTATATGTTTTAATGAACACTGTGGACAGCACTGTATTGTAATGTATCATAGCTGCCTGGCTTAAAAACTTGCAGAAAAACTTTCTGCACACAGAAAATAAACAAATAGAGCACATCAGACAAACAACGTATCAACTGCGAGTGATCAGTCCTGAACAGAACCAAAAAACTCAGACTGTTTCACGAGAGTCGTTGTGCAAGTCTGTTTCCACAGCAAATCTAAGACTCACCTGTGTTTTGTGTTTGTATGGGAATGATTGGGAGCAAATAAAGCTGCGGCCATTGCCCCAGCACTAAGCATCTGACAATATAGATCACGGCCAAAGGGACAAACTAGCCTCACACATACAGTATAAACACAACCTGTAATTTCACTCGGCACAGCTGAAAAGGACTGTTTACGGTAACCTTGTAATCAACCTGCCTGGGAGCTCCGCCATTAACCACTATAACAAGCCCGGCACAATCTGGGAGTGAAAGAAGAAGGCCCGCCTCGCAGGCTCTCTGATGGAGCACGACGCTCGCCCTGCCATCTTCCTCTCATCATTTGTTTTCAAGAAGCGCAATTTCCATTTCAGTCGGATTACACCTTTTAATGTATCACAAGCGTTAAGTGGAGGGGAGAAAAGGGGGGGGAGAAAAAAATCAGCGCCTCACACGCTAGATTTCAAACGGGGCATTTGAGTCTTTGAGTGAAGAGGAGTAGATGAGTGCCACCGCAATTAAAATCAAAAGCCTGGCACAGCAGAGCAACAGTCCACAATAACCCTTTGTGTGCCACTGAACAGATGTGATGACACGGACAGCTGAAACTGGCTTATATGATGCCTACATTCTTGCCGCTGCATCAAATAGAATGAGTAGGCCATGAGGAGATCCCTCTCTAATTGCAGCGTACAGGCACATTAACAAAATATGAAAAGACCCTGTAATCTTATTAAACCATGGCTGATGATTAAATAAAAAAATGGTTCAATAATGAGGTGCCATCATATGTCTGAAGAGTTAGAGGACCACAGAACCACACAACCCCCTCTCTTTTTCTCCTTTTTTGAATGCATTAAAGTGTTGCTTATCACTGAGCAGCACTTCCTCATGGTTGGAAGCATTAAACTCAGTGCCACAGGTTCAGAGAGCATGCAGGTTTGGGCCTACTGTTTGTTCTCCATGAGCACACCTCCACCAGCTCACTTCATCTGGAATTATGAGGCTTAATTATACGCTCATGCTCTGAATTAATGCGCCTATTTACATAACCCATTGTTTATTCATTATTTCAGAGCTGTTTCTGAAATTATGTTAAACCATTTCTAAACAAAACCAAGTCTTTAATAAGACGTGCCACTTTTTGTTCATGCAATTCAAATACTTGCAACTTTCCAACGGGCAAGCCTAACAAAATCTGAATCAAACGTCAAAAGGGATTACAAGTACTTTTTTTTTATATAAATAGGGCCTTAGGAACAAGGAAAGAGGAAGAACTACGATTTTTTTCCACAGACTTCTCTGTTGCACTGACATGCAAGGCTGTAGGCCTAAAGTCCGCCTCAAGTAGCCTATTAGCCTACTTAGAAAAGTAACAAAAGAAACTTTCCCTTTACCGGCATTCACTCAGCGACCTGATCTCACAGTGAACTCCACACCTCGGTCCGTGAATTCATGCAGCTCCATAATGATCTACTGCTTTACTGTAAAAGGAAATTCAGAACTTTCACAAATAGCCCAAAAATGTACTTTAAAAAATTATATTTTAACTATTTCATTAAAATATTTTAGGATTTGAAATAGCTATGGCCTTACTTTTACACTCTGCATATTTTTTTTTCTGTCAACGCTGATTGCTAACGCCTGCCCCACTCACCCAACAGACCGTTAAAGCTCGCACAAAAACTCTGAGATCACTAAAAAAAAAAGATTTAATTGTTTTAACTGTGTATAATTTTGTATGCATCAAATAGTTCAGTGCGGTATTTAAGTGTTTTTAATAATTGTGTTATATGTGTGATATATTTCATTCATGCATGAGCGATCTGTACATTTGAATCAAGTAAAAATACTTTCATACTTTAGTTCAATACTTTCGTTCTATTTTGTTTACTCGCATATATACTACTGAAAGGCCTTTCATTTTGACAAATGACTTCCTATCATTTTATGAATGTAGATACATTAAGTCTACGTTTAACTTCATGCCTACAATTCTTTAAAATGCTTTTAGATTTTCACCTTATCCTCAATTACATCATTAATTTCTTTACATAATCTAGGTCATTTAGTAAAATCACATCTATGAGAAAAAATAACAATGCAGCCTTGGTATTTTCACAGCATGCGTTCCTCTGAATGATGTTCCTTTGGTCAAGAGGTTTTTGAACAGATGTTCCAACAGTGTTACTGCTAATTTAAAAAGTGAGTCTTTGAACCACTACTAAATTAAATGCAGAAATTTCAGCAATACCTGTTCCGACAAAGTCAACGGTTATAGTATTCATCTGGTGAAGTGGCACCCTCTAGTGTTTCATGTCATTTTTTCTCTTTCTGATAGATTTTCTCCATAATCGTGTATATTCTTTTAATATTGCAATAAAAATCCATTTTATTTATGTTTCTGTGGTTCATAAATGATTAATCATTTGTGTTAAATATCATTTGTGTTATGTCATTTCTAAATGGTGAGTTCATAGGAAAAGGATTTTTTTTATATAGTGAATTTTTTTTTATTAAGTAATTTCTATTAGTCCATCCATCATGAAATCCAGTGTAAAGGACACACATATGTTTACCATGTATTATGGCACCCAGATTAACCCAGTTTTGCAGTATTGCATTACAGCTCTAATGTGTTATGATCATGTCTAGACTCTAGGTTGTTCAATACTATACAGGGAGGTCATGATCTCTGAGCTCCACCTCCACTCTAATTAGAGTTTTTAGCCTTCAGCTCTGCCTTCACCCTAATCTGAGCTTTTAGCCCTCTAGCTCTGCCCTGATGCCGTCTATGGGAAGCTCGCCATGGAAGAAATGTATTCCACCAGGCCCTGTGAACACTCCTGCTATCAACACACAATTATCTAGCTTAATCGTGTGGAACTGCACAACAATCACCTGGGACTCAGGAACTAATGACATTTTCACCAAGACCAGCACCTGCAACAACACACACATACAGAACAGCACCATACACCCAGAAGCAGGAGGAACATGTGAGAGGAGCCCCCTCTCTCACTCTCTTTTTCCTCTCTCTGTTTTCGCTCCCCTTTTTACTTTCTTTCTTCCTCTGTCTTTCTCTTCCTTTTACTTTCTCACTTTCTCTCCATCTCTTTCCCTTTCACTTTCTTCTATCCTTCTGTCTTTCTCCTCCTTTTGCTCAGTCCCTCTCTCTTTTACTTCCTCTCTCACTCTTCAACCTTTTCCCTTTCTCTCTCTCTCCATTCCTTTCACCTTTTTTTCTTCTCTCTTTCCTTTACTCTCGTTCATTTTTTAGTTCCTTCTTTTTTATTTCTCTTGCTTCTGTTTCATGAGTACTTATGCTTGGTTCACTGATTTATAAATATGTCATTTTTTTCCTCTCCATACACAGACATACACACGCACAAATCCCCTTTCACACACTCAGACAAATCCTGACGTGTGTTGAGCATATTTTTTCCTTCCTATCTCCCACCAATCAATTAACGTGCAACCATCCCATTCCAAGAGCCTTTCCCATCCACATATTCCCACAGATATGTAAGCAATGATATAAGCAAATGTATGGGTGGCAGCACTTAGATTACCTGCCACAACTTCTGATAAGCTACCGAAAAGCCATCTGCAGGGAATGATTGTGTTGTTCCACATAGACTGAAAGTTAATTCACACCTCCCGATGACACACACAGCACAATGATCAACACTGCACTTCCACGTATTGTACATATTCTAGCATCCATCTCGTCAGTCTTATTTCACAGCTTTCTGCAGAGTGAGAATAGCCTTGTGTTGACCACAGTGGAGGCTTCTGGCAAGAAGAATGGAATATATGCAGGAAATACACAATGTAATCTGATTTAGATTGCACTGCTAATAATTTGGGGTAATTAATGTATAGTGTTACATTGTGCAAAGAATGGAATACAAAACGTACGGCAAAACTATACATATACAAACCATCATGCTCACACACTTACACACAGGTCTTGTGTCGGAACTCACCACCTTTACAGGTCAGAAGGTCTTGTCGATACAGCTGAATAAGAAAAAAAGCTAAACATCTGAGATATTTAGATAGAAGCCGAGATAGTTGTGGACACTCTTTAAATTTCCAACACAATGTTACCTAATACTAAATGATTTGGCAAAAAGCTCATTATTATCCAATGCAACACTGACCTCTGGTGGCTCCTATGGCCAGGCTCGCAGTAACAAAGCTGCTGTGATTTACTGTCATTCTGACACAGTAGCCATGTACCAGCTTGCCTTTATGTTTAGACAGATTTCCAAAGCCAGAAGTGGATAAGCTCACTCTCCTCAGCTCCCTGTGTGTTGTGTGTTATATGCGTTCCTTCAGATCTTTAAATAGCACACAGTGACCAAAACAGGCTAAAATGTAACCCAATACAGCCCAAAACATGTCAGTACTAAACTGTGAACACATATGGTATACAAACAAACTGACATCGGAGCATCACCTGTCACAGACATTCTTCAACAGAGCCAAAATGGGTGCACTTTTAACACATAAATAAATGAAACATACTTGCTGAGAAACTTTTTTCTATTTATAGACTCCAATAAATACTGAAAGTATAAGGCACACATACTCACGCACATGAACTCATGCACCTATGCCCTCACACATGGGACAGCTGTCACACACCATGTGGATGAGTCATATTTCCCAAAGCTGCATGTATTGAATGGAATCACCTGCCACTGCCTTGTCCCCTGTCAATGTATTTCTGACAACAGATCTAAATTCACCATAAGCCCTGTGTGAACACTGTCCTCAGAAATAGCATCCTTTTCTGTCCCCTCACCTTTGAGCATGAGGATCTAAAATTATTACTGCATACACTTTTTTGCATTCTGCATTCTTTTTTTGGCGGAGAATCTGTTGTTTGTGGTTCATTAATCAGCGCAATATAGAACTTTGTACATAGTGTATGTTACCAGAATAAAGTGCATAGAAAGAAGAACCGTATGCTAACTAGTAGTAACTAGTATTAACCAACTTTTTCTGTTCAAGTATATGCGTAAACAACCGTAATAATGTCTGTACATTTTAGTGTTGGGGTTTTTTTTTTTGTTGTTGTTTTTTGTTTTTTTGCTGGACCACCCAGAAGGCCTAAGAGATCTGATATCTCTTCCTGAGTCACTGAATGACAGACAGACTGACTGAGTGACACTGTTAAAATGCACATGCACAAGAGTCCCAAGATAAACAGTGGGTAGCATTATACAGCTCTGCTCATACCCTGCCAGCACTACCAATACGAGGCTAACAAATAATGCAAAAAAAGCAGAAACTGAAAAACACCAGAGGTCTTCCCATAATTATAACCCAATAATAGGTGACATACAGCAGTGTGAGCTACTTTTAACTGTCCAAGTGAGGACACAGTTAACAGTGCACCAAAATGTAAAAGATAATTATATGTTGATGTTGCCATCACAAACTGTAAAATAACATGGAGTGCAAGCTGGTAGTTGTATTCATACATCCACTCATTAAATGAGCTGCTTAGGGTTGCAGGGGGTGCTTGAGCCTAGCCCAGCAGTCATAGGATGAAAGGCCAGGTCACCAGTCCATTAGAAGGCAAACACAATCACACCGAGGGGCAATTTAGCATTTTCAAATCAATTGATGTGCATATCTTTGGACTGTGGGAGGAAACCGGAGTACCCAGTGGAAACCTGTGGGTACACAGATAGAACATTAAAAGTTTCGAATGCCAGGCCAAAAAGACCTTCTTATTGTGAGGTGATAGCAGTAGTCATGAGTTGTTTTGCTCTTATTTTTACACTCTCAGGGCAAAACATATATTGTCCTGTCTCTACATATGGTTCCAAGTAACTGTAGACATTTGAATGAGCACTTTGTAAAGAGTTTGCCAAGTTAATGTAAGTTAGCTCTAAAGCTATAATGCTGGGACTATCAGTGTGAGTGTGAAAATAAGAAATCTTCTTAAAATCTAATGGTATTACTTGTTGTTGTGATACTCTATTTTAGACCTAAATGGAGACCTAGCTGTACCTGTTAAAACCACAAACATGTGTCAGAAATATGAAATACATTAAACAAAAGTGATGCAGAGTCAACTCCAAAAGAGTGGATTCTTCGATTCCAACTCATCTAGACGTCAGGGTCAACTCTTAGCCAATGAAGATAGAAGATAGAAGATTGACCCTGAGAACTGAAATGTTTATACTCTTTTAGACTGCTCGTGTCTTTTTGACTGGTATGCATGTAATGCAGGCAAAAGTTTAAGTGGGAGTAGTGTCTGACACAACTTTTGTCTCTAGTTGACACAGGTCAAGTTTCGAATGCCAGGCCAAAAAGACCTTCTTATTGTGAGGTGATACCTTCTTATTGTGAGGTGCTATATCCTTATATAAATTACATAAATTATACAAATAGTTCAGAAAACCAAGAGTGCTGCCACAAGATCACTTACAAATCAAAGGAGAAAACAGATTTACTCACTGGATCAAAGAATTTCTAGTGAGTCTTAAATTTGGGAGCCTTGACTCTGCCTGGAAGACCATTCCTTGGCATAGTGTTTTGAACACCAGTGCTATCAAATAAGAGTCCCATATAACTGTAGTGTTTAAATAATGTAACTTGATTCAATGTAACAGCTACTGAGGCATTATTTCACAGAATAGCAGTACTAGTGTAAATATCTTTTCTTGAGTGTGGCTTTAGACTATGCCACACATCTGGATTCTCTTCCAAAATCATTTCTGAGAATTAGAGTTTTAGACCAGATACACAGCTTTTTATTTACAGTGAAATTTATATTCCAACACAAAGCTCAGAGTGTGCTGGGAAAACAGACCCAGAAATGTGTTCTGTGAAATCATCAAAAGAAATGAGTTTTTTTTTTTTTTAAGTGTTTATTAATTTGTTTTTAAACAGAACTTTTCTAAAAACAAGATTAATATTATTTACAAAGCAAAACTAATTTTAAGCATGGAGTTTCACTCATTCAGACATGTGAAAATATCCCAGATCTACAATAACTAAGAACGTCATAGGGTCATAAACATTCAAAGCTTGTATAAAAATAACCTTTATGTGAAGAGGATTGTAGACAAGACACACGATAACCGCAAGATTAGTCCACGTAATTCATACAAGTAAAGGTACATTAATGAGATTGCTATACCATTTCTGTTTTCTAATTTAGACCATATAATGAATCACACAATTAAAAGAAAGATAAACATATATCATGAAGTCATACTCTATGTAAGGGCACCAACACGGGCACAGACAGACAGACACACGTACACGCACGCACACGCACACACTTGTGATCCCAAACCATTCTATATCCAGTCACACAAATTCAGTGGGTAATCATATAACAGTACATAGTTTCACAAACACCTCTTACCTGTTTTCTTCACAAACTTGTTCCTTTCCCTTTATTCTTCCATCCCTTTATCCCTTACCCCACCTCCCCACTGAATAAAATAAAAGTACTCAAAATCATTAATTCTGGGTGTTCCTTTCTTGACAACACAGTATTCTGACTTTCATATAATCATAACCATTGACTTAAATCCATATCGGACTTTAGGTCTGTCTCCACTGTCATTAGGGGTTGTGCTAATGCTTCTGCACTGACCGACCAATCAGGAGGAAGAGCAGACCAGCTAACAGGCAGAAGAACACGCCCACTGGGGCAAACATAAAGGAGAGGCCATAGGTGATGTTCAGGTGAAAGTCTGAACACAGATGAGACTTGTAGGCCTCATACACATCCACTACATCCATCACCTCCAACCAGATCACATACATCACAGTAGCAGCAAGGAGGAAGAAACCTAAAGAAATGGAAGAATGAGAGAATGAAAAGACAGAATGATAGAAAACAGGTGAAAAGAAGAAAAAATGGTTACAAGAGGAGGAAATGAGGACAATATTGTAGGTTCTAACATTGGAATTGCTTGCAATGAAACGTTGTTTATTAATTTGGCTTATGCCTTAAGTTTGTACAATCAAACTGATTTACTTTTGAAGGAAATATGTTTGGGAAAAATGATTGCACAAATTTTCATCTAAGCCATGCAAATAAATGAAGACAACCTGAGAAAACAAATGACATTAACAATTTTTTTGTTCATTTATTGAACAAAATTACAAAAAAAAAAGTACAAAAAGATTGTTTCAGCTCTCGGTGTGGCCCTCTGGAGTAATCATTACAGCCAAACACCTCTTGCAACTGTTAATCAGTCTCACTTATTGACCTGGAGGAATTTTGGCCCATTCCTCTTTACAGAATTGCTGATATGATGCTGGACTTTCTTGCACAAACACCACATTTCAGATCTTGCCACACCATTCCTGCTGGATTAAAGTCTACACTTTGACTCAGCCATTTCAAAGCACACACCAAACCATCGTTTGGTTTGCTAACTTGTGTTTTTAATTTTTAGAAATTTCCTTTGACTGGGCCACAGCCTTCTGAAAACCAGAGTTTGACAGAGAAGACTAACTGAACAACTTCATCTTAATTACCACCTACACCAAATGAATCATTCTAATATTTCACAAATGTTCACCTACAAAGACATTTAAAGTTCAATAGATGTTCGGAAAACGAATGAAAAACTATAGAACGATTTGTGTTATTTGGTTTACTGGCTTCTCTTTATCCGTTGTTATGACTTTCTGATCCCTTCTTAGGTCAAAATTATGTACAAACTAATGCCCACAAACTTCCTGCCATTATTTTTTCTGGGTTTCTCTATTTGAGGACACATGCACGTACCCTCTATTTTAATACTGTATAAACACACACTTGTTGGCTCTGAATTGCCATTTCTCCGCAGGGGAGTGCCTGATTGACATTCCATTCCATTACTATGTTAGTTACAGTAAAGAGAACCCACGCAGTGGAGAAGCATCGAGTCAACATACATGTAGATGGCAGCTGCAAAACCTGCACAGAATTCAACTGTTTTTTCAACTGTTACTTATTATTTTACCATGCTTTATGTAGCAAACTACTCTAACACATGACTGCTTATATATGACTGTTACTACTTTTCTGTACTTACTTACTAAAAGTGACAGAACCTGAACATTAACATTACAATTAAGAATGTCAAATGTATTTTTTAAAGCAGTTTGTATTACCAAGGTTCCTTAGCTATTAGCTTAGTGAGGCTAGCCTAACTACATAAGGATACTAATCCTTGTTCTGTGAGTTGATCCATTTCAAAGTCAGTGAGGGTATGTTTACAACACTGAAACAGAGGAATATAATCAAAATTTTAATGTTGTAGTGTTTCAGCTCACCAGCAATAAGGAAGAGTCCACCGCCTGCCTTGTAGAGGCAGTGACTGACAAATGGCGCAGCGCATATGATGATAAAGCCACCCAGTATGACTGCAGTCACACCCAGTAGCACAAAGATGCTCCAGAAGCCTCTGTAGACTGCACAGCACAACCAGTCACTATTTGGTCACTGTAATGATGCTTAGATTGACTCATTGATGAGCATTCATAATACTAGAGGTTTAATGTACAAATCAGCAGTTCTTATATGAGCCAGTATAACTGTAGAGCACTTTTTATCATGCAGGTGTGTGAATGCAAATCTGTGCATGGGACATTTCTTACTGATTGCAGAATCGTAAGTGGTTGCATTGTGCGTCTGCTCAGACACAGGGAAAGGGAACAAGTAGGCATGGATGCAGACCTTGGAGTATGGCTGACTTGCTGTGGGGACAAAACAAATAATATTAATGCGGATCAATATCTTACTGCACTAGTGAACCGTGCCTATTATATAACACATGTAAAGAAAATGAGAGAAAAAACACACCTGTAAGACAGTACTAATTACTTCTAGCACCTCTATTGTGGTTGTATTTAGCACCAAGCTAACAGCATTGGACACGACCATTTTTTTGGACATTTAAGATTAAACACAGACATCTGAAGGTCTGAATTTCCATCTTATATATGAATCTTGCAATATACATACTAATATATATTGTGTATGTAGCATTTCAAGAGTGACTCCTTCAGTAAAAAGTCTTGGCTTTGAGTTGTTGTTTACCATCTGATAGAAACCCACCGATTACGCTGCCTCTTGTGTTCAGAATCAGTCATGTTTCAATGATTTCTAGACAACGTAGACTGACACTTTCCCTTCACAAAATTGGTCTCACCCATTGTAAATCAAAACATGATTGGTTGATTATTCTGTCATTTCCTAACTATTTCGGTGTAAATCTGACATGTTAGGCTTTCAGTTCAGCTTCTGAAGTCCTAACCAGGGGCAGAGCTTATTTAGTGATATCTACCTGGATACAGAGAAAACAGAGGGAAACGCAATCTGATTGGATAATTATTATTTTCAGCCAAACCTAATAATGGAAAAAGAGTTTCAAAGAATGATTCTATTCCATAAAATGAATTTAAAAGTCACTAGGCCTTCCCTTAATGCCTGAGAGCCCTGAGGATTCCCCTCTGCTGTACTGTAATGTAATAACTGATAAGATATTGTATTAATATAAATTTGAGTTGAAATAGGCAGAAATAATTTGAGGATCACGGTGCTGAAATGTAATAGTTCACTGAATGTTTATGTGGTCTACATTTGAGTTGAATTAAACAAAAATATATGATAGTTGTTTGGTACCTCTTATGCAACTTGCTATTTTTAATCATGTCACACAGCAGGCAAATTGCCCAAAGACTCTTATGGGTATTGTGAGGTGTGCTTGCTCAGGTTGTGAATGGAACCCCAGCCTGTGGCATGTAGTGAAGCCAATATGCTACACCCACCACTGCAGTGCCATGCATATTTGTATAGTTACTGCTTTTAGACCTTTAAACAAAATGTAATATTAGACGAAGAGACTTACTCAAACAGAAAACATATTTTGCTCCTTAAAATGTGTAACTTCTTTCATGATCTGTACCAGTAATAACTGCAACCAAGGCTATAAGTGTAATTTTTACAATTTCATATCAGCCTTTTTGCAGCGTCATGAACAGGATTAACAGAATTAATTTGCTAAGCCAGCAAAACATCCCCACGTCTCTCCACTGCCACCACTATGTTTGAAAGGTGAAAAACTACACTTTAGATTGATCTGTCCATAGAAAATTTTCAAAAAATGCTTAGGGACTTTTCACATGCTTTTTTTGCAAATGTGAGGCAAGCACTGATGTTTCTCTTGGTTAGCTGTTTTTGACTTCTTAGATGATTTCCTACCATTCTCAATTTTAGATAAAGGCTCTCACTGTGGTTAAGTGACTCACTGTGCTTCCCAGACTATTTATTTTCTGTTATGTATTTTCTTTTGATCACGTTCTAGTTAGTGTGCAACATCACACAAATCTGAAAGAGATTTTCATTCACCAGGAATTTTAATTTCATAGATGATTCACATGTTTTAAATAAATTACTTTTGTTATTAGATTTAGATTTTTTGATTATGTTAAAATATGTACAGTTTGTTGAGACATAGTATATCACATTCAACCAAGAAGGTCTTTCTTACTGAACCAGAACTTCAGCATGCTGTCCTCTTCAACTTTGCCTGGAAAAGAGCAGCGCCAGAAGAAGCCCTCATGGTAAAAGGTGGACTTGTTTCCAGCATCTGATGCCATTAGATCATTGTGCTGTGGAAGAGTACAGAGGTCAGAGAGCACAGGGCACAGGGTATCTGTACATATATGTATAAATATATATACATATTTTAGTGTGTGTGAGAAGCTGTAGCATTTGGGAATATTTATAGACAAACATCTCAACCACGTAGTATTGAGCTCCAGTGCTACAATTATACAAAGATTTCTAGAAAACATGAATTCAGGGCATTAAAAGACAAATATACCAAAAGCTAAGCTCACAACTATCTATACTTTATTATGAAATGCCACATTATTTCTAGCACTAAAGCCCTCATTTGAGGAAAAAAAACTGTGCTAGTGGTAACACAGTTCCCAGATTTTACACTAGTAATTTTATTTTGCACGTCTAGAACTAGTGTACTATGTATATTCAACTATGTAGAAACAAATAGGTCTTCTCTTACATCACCTGCAGAAAGGGCGTGTGGCTATTCACTTCCGCTAGCACATTTTCAGAGACAAAAGTTGCCCCCTTGGAAACTACTGCAATGTGTGTTATTGCCATGAATAGATTTGGCATGACAGTGCAGACATTGCCCTATGATTCCAGTTTCATTGCTCACCATTAAGTGTGGTATCATGCTACACCATGTGACATTTAACCCTCTGAGCTCCACTGAGGCCGTAAATAGTGACGTCTGATACACAAAGTCTCAATCCCGACTTGATCCACACCCAAACAGTTATGCACCTATACACTGGACCACTGCATGCTTTTAGGAACAACTGAATTGTCAAAAAAGCCAAAAATGTGTCTGAAAGAATTCTTTAGATTTTAGACTACCCTTGTAACATGTAAAAAGACTAAAGAATATGTGACAAGTATTATTCTATTATAATTATATATAATACTTACATTATAAATTAACTGGGAATTTAACCGACAAATTGGCTTTCATGACACTGTAATATTCAAATATTAAACATGCTCTGATTAATCTACTTTTTTTATATTACAGCAGTGTTCCCACCCACCTCAGAATCCACTTTGCAAGTTTCAGAAGCCAAGAGCCAGTAATCGGTACCAAAGGACAGGAAGATGAAGACTGCTGCCAAGGCACCAAAGAGCCCAGCGAAAAACAAAGCCACACGCAGCTTCATTGTTGGAATCCCACTCTTTTTTATCCAATTTTCAGTTCCTGAAAATATGTCTGTCTTCTGTGAATATGTTAACAGAAGTCCTTGGCTTGGTTTTTTTGGACGTGTTGAGCTTGAAGAAGTTTTCAGTATCAGGCTGTGCTGGTACTCTTACAATCTTCTTCTGTTGTGGAGATCTGCGTCCTGAAGTACACTCCCTTGTCCCACAGTGCTGGTGCCAAAATGAATCTGGGCTGGGAATAGGAAAGAGGGGAAAGGGCTTCCAATGCACACTGCAGTGTGGAGCCATCCCCTTGTGCTATTTTGGACTGCTGATTGAAGGTGCCTGCTGGATCTCATAGAGGTGTGGCCTGGGAGTGGGAAAATTATTGGGGGCGGGGAACTGGTATGGACCAAAATACCTCTGACAACTGAAGGCCGCCCCTTGAGACTAGATAGTTGGCAATGGGAGGAGAATAAATACACCAGAGCTTTCATTCCTAACATCCTCTGAGACCCAGCCACAGACTTCTAAGTGTAAAGAACTATAAAAGAAGGAGAGAATGTTACACAAATTAAATATGTACTTGTTACCGAGGACATTCTGCCACTCTGGATTCACAGTAATCACCCAACTCTGTTCTGAGAAGATTCAGGAGGGTGGGACCACTCCAAAAAGTATTATTTCCTCCAGAATTTAATTCTTCTAAAATGTAAAAGTCTCTTGACTTGGAGGAGCAGTTAGGCATCCACTGGTTCAAAAACTGAATCAATCAGGACAATCAGAAAAAGGTGTAACAGGGATTTGAAATAAAAGTTAATTATCTGCTGAGTGGGATATTTAGCAGAGAGCAGAGAAACCAGCAATCAATTAGCAGTGTGCTGTGAGTCTGGGAAAAGTCCCCATACACATTATTATCCTGTACCTTCTTTTACATCCTATATCTATACAATGGTGTAGATAGACCTTCAGCAATTATGTAAGTGAAGCAAGAACCCAAAGTGCAAAATCCAAAGCAAGCAATTGATTTCTAGCAGTATTTATCGAAGGCCCTTCTTAACATACTTTAGCTTTCAGTAGTACTTTAGGGTTTACAGAAAGGCAGTAAGGAAGGAAGTAAGGAAAAATGAGTGCTTACTTGAATTTGTGGATTTTTCTTATTCTTAGACCAGTCTCTTTCATAATCTATGGTAAGATAAGTATTTGTTATTTAAGGTCATGACAAATCCTCTGGTTGAGAGTAAAATGACTAGGTCACCGTTTCAGAAACTTTCATCCGTAGAGACAGTTTTGAATTTCTCTTGGTGCCTTTACAGTGGAGATGAGTCAGAGTACAGGACACTCGCTGGAAGATTTTATTTTGTGATGTAGGAGAAATCACTTGCAGCTTAATATCTGCAAGACAAATGAATCAGTGATGGATCTACACTTTTAAAACCCTTTCCTGTCCAGGAGGAGGATGTAAAGACTGTTCACCATGGACTGGACTGATAACACAGATGCACAGGAAAGGCCAAACTAGACTTAAAGTGAGCAGGTGGTTACTGGGTTACTTTATTGGTCGGTTGTGCCCAGCATTATTTTCTAAGCTGTGGTCTCCTAGAGAATTATTTTTTAAACTGTGGTCTCCTAGAGGATTATTTTCTAAGATGTGGCACCTCAATGAGAGGATCAGCAAAGCCAGCACCATCACAAGATTGACCCTAGAGTCAGTAAAGCAGAAATAACAGTGACAGCAAAACCATACTCTCCAGGTCTTCCAGGTGGCGCTATTAAGAATCTTTGCTGCCAACTGACTCTAAGTTGTCTCCCCCCACTAAGAATGAACTTGAAATTTTGCACATGCTAATTTTCACAGTAACCACAATAACTTAAAGGGGACCTATTATGCAAAACTCACTTTAGTTATAATAGGTCTATGGGCTATACAAAACATGTTCATGAAGT
>JBBIGA010000002.1:11752254-11778821 GCA_037576975.1 Alestes dentex
AACTCTAGCATTAGGTTTCTGTTTTAGACCTAAAGATCCTAAAAAGCAAGAATAAATCTTAACTTTAGTTCCTGTGCTAAAAGATGCTGGATGTTTTTGGTGGAACTTGACTTGGTACTTCTATAATCCTTCTTAAGATGTTTTTGTTGTTTTTTTGTAGTTTTTTTATAGGTCATTACTACTTTCAGTACTTTTAGCTGAATATAGGTTTAGACCATTCTACACAACTCTGCTCTCTTTGTTCCCCTGAAACTTTGTCTTGCAGGGCAGCTGGAGCGATGTAGTGGGGAGGCACTATTCCTTGCTGACATGCCTTCTAATCAGTGCCTTTGGATATGGCCTTTTGGGAATGTCCACTAGTATTGCCTTATTTGTGCTGGCCCGAATACCAGTGGGTAAGTTGTGTAGTGGTACATTAAATATACGTACTTGCAAACAGTTTGTGCTATCAACAGTAATGGTTACCTTTCTTTCCACAGGGCTGTTTAAACATTCCCTGTCCATCTGTCGAGCTCTGCTGTCAGATCTTGTGTCCGAGACAGAGCGCCCTCTGGTGATGGGTCACTTTAATGCAGCTTCCAGTGTGGGATTCATTCTGGGCCCTGTAGTCGGAGGCTACCTCACTGAACATGAAGGAGGATTCTACTTGTCCTCATTTGTCTGTGCAGCCATCTTCCTCATCAATACAGGTAGGAGAGAGATATGAGAGCACAGAACAAAGCTGGGCAGTCTCAGTCTTGCCAAGTGTAGGCTCTAAGGCAGGGGTGTCAAACTCCAGTCCTGGAGGGCCGTGGTCCAGCACATTTTGGTGATTTTCCTGCTCAGAAACACCTGGTTCACCTCACCAGTTAATTGCCAGGTGTAGTGAATGTGTTTGAGGAGGAGAACCATCAAACTGTGCTGGTCACCGGCCCTCCAGGACCGGAGTTTGACACCCCTGCTCTAAGGTCTTCTAAGATCTGAACATCTAGGTTTACTAGTGTAAAGGACATGTTTTCTTATGGGTTACAAAGCAGCCATGTACATCACTCTGGATAAGAGTGTCTGTCATATGCTGTAAAAGTGAATGTAAATATACAAAGATGTAAGGCTACAAATTAATTCATTCTGTTCTCTGACTATTTTGTACTCTTCCTCAGGTCTGGTCTGGATGTTGCCATGGAGTGAGACTCTCAATCACCGTATGGATGCTAATTGTAATACTAACAGCAGCAAACCCTATGACAGGCTGAAGAACTGTTCTCTTGGTAACCACTGTGGCCATTCCTCTTCAACCACAGCTCGTGGCTCTGCTGGAGCTTTCTGCAGGGGCTGGAGGGATACAAATCTTCTCCAGCCTGTTTGGCAGCAGCTGACCTTAGTGGGGAAGCGAATCCGTATGGTAGCCTCCTCTGATATGTGGGACGTGTTCCTTGTACGACTGTTAATGGCTCTAGCAATAATGCTTTACTACAGCAACTTCTCCCTGGCCATGGAGGAGCGCTTCGATCTCAAGCCCAAAATGACCGGGTACTTGATCAGCTACAGCAGCATGCTAGGTGCACTTGCTGGTTTCTTGGTGGGACCAGTCACTCATCTATATGGTAAAGACATGTCAGCTCTCCTTCTTCATTCGACTGTGCTCACATGCTCTCTGATCTTTCTTTATGCCACTGCTCCCAACGTGTGGCAGGTGCTGCTTACCTCCACCTTCTTTGCCATCTCCACCACGATTGGCCGCACCTGCATCACTGACCTGGAGCTACAGCGAGGCAGCGCCCAGGCTAGCGGAACCTTAATAGGGGCGGGACAATCAGTAACGGCGGTGGGGCGTGTTCTGGCCCCCCTGCTTTCTGGTCTGGCCCAGGAGTTCAGCCCTTGTGGGCCACCAAGTTTGGGAGTGGTTCTGGGCCTGGCAGCTGTGGGCTTATTGCTCATCAGGACTCCAAAATGGGACAGTAAAGCTAAAGTTAAGGAAAAGAATTCATAACGGTGACTGCCAGAAAGTCAAACCACACACAGTAAAGAATGGGCATTGTGGTGCAATGTGCTGGAGTTGGCAGTATGTGATGTCTGTAACATTTGTCAGTTTTTGCAAAGATGAAGCTAAAGCTATGATTGTGATATAGGTAGGATCCATAACTGATCTATTTTAGGTCATCTGATTTGATCTTGAAGCAATCACAGCAGTCAGTTTCAACATTGTGAGACATTGACATGGTCACCAGCAGAGCAGCCACCTGTCCCTCCATACTCAGGAGGACAAGACAGACTAAATGAAAACTCAGAGACTGATAAAGAAGACCACAGACTGAAGGTTTAAACTGCATGCTTAAATGCCAGTGCATGCATTTTCAGTCCCACAGCTGGCACAATTCATAACAAACAGCAGAAAGTGGATATTACCCTTGTGAGCACTTAAATCGCTGTATCACAAACCATTGTTTTGCCACTGGAGTCAAATGGTCTATAGAGATATACCTTAGATTTACAGGGAAACATCACCTTCTAGACTGTTTGTTTTTTGTTTTTAACCTCAGTGAGGCATTAATGGGGGAAAAAAAACACTAGTCCACCTTATTGCACTTCAAAATAGGCACATTCTTTTTTGTTTTGTACAAGGCGGATTGTATACAGTGAAACGGTTGCACTTCAAAGGCAACAGTTATTACCCTACAGCTCTTTCTAGTAGACAGTAGAATTATTTGCAAAGTAAGAATGATCATAAATGAAAACTCAAATGTATTACAATATTTATTGCATTCTTTATGGGGTTTTTTAAAAATGTTTTATAATGTATGAGGTTGCGATCATATGAATTGATCATTTCCATCCTAAAATTTAGGAGTGTTACTATGGGCCTGAATGTAATTGAAAATTACACCAAAAACCTCTAAAAATACTTTGGTGGGAGGGAATAAAATTATAACCTGAAGTAAACATTTTGTATCTTTTTGTTTATTTATTTCATCTTATGAAGTGAAAGCAGCACTTAAACCTAACAGTATCATAATACTGTTTTTTAGATGCTATAGGTATGGAGTGGTGTCACTTTGTAGCTATACTCCCTCCCAAGATCGGGGTAAATGAAAGAGCTAAAGAAAGATGTCACGTGATTCTCCAACATGCAAATCCTTGGAGCTCCGGCTTATTCAAATATGATTTTAGTAGTTTGCTCCCCATAACTCACACAGTGAATTGCAATTGGGAAAACACAAATTTTATTTTATGATTAAAAAATATATATAAATGGCAACAAATCAACAGTTAACAGCTGACAATCAAACTAGTGTTAAAAAGAGTGTTTTCCAGACATGTTTTACCCATCATGACCTAGACACTCAGGATTTGTAATGGCACCGATGTCTGATTTCTAATTACGTAATTTACAGAAAGAATATTGGAATTGCATGGAATTGTATACTGCATGAAAAATGCATAAAGATAAAAAGGTGGTGTAAAAACAAAAACGTCTTAAGTCAGAGTGAGGCACATTATTAACACTGGTTGCATCCAGAAATCGCTGCTCCTGTCCTCCCTTCTTGGGGGGAAAAGAGGAGCAGGAGGAACAGAGAGAACACGCAGCAACAGAGGAAACGACACGGTTTAAAAGTGTTTAAATTCTTGCTTGAAAGCGCAATCCTAGCCAAACACAGATGCAACACAGGTCCATCCTATTTATTGTGTGGTATTTATGACTGTTTTTATATAATTTCACATCAAGTAAAATAAGCAAAACAAACAAAAACTTGATTCCTTCAAGTTGTACGTCTTCTCGGGGGGAATGCAATAATCCTGTGTACTATACAATCAGGTCTCCTCTGCTATCCACCTGCTTTAGCAGGTGTTTGGAGATGCTATTCTCATTTTCTTGCTGTTATTTGGCTAGCCAGTGAGACAGTTTCACAAAATCAGGTCAATTCAGAGAGGAGGAGAATTGTTAGGAAATCGCAGTAAAGTTTGAGGGGATCTGGACGAAGCCCCTGTCTTACCCAGTAGTGCATCATTTTCTTTGTTTTCTTCATGTCTATACCATTACAGCTGAAATCCCAAGTCATACAAAATGTCTTGTGGCTTCACTGGTCTTGTGGCTTCCACTGGGCCCTTCGTAGCAGAGGGTTCTGAGACTCACCACTGCCCTGATCAGGAGGCTCTGGAGTCCATGCTGGTATGGACGATGAGGGTTGCAGCTCTTTACCCTCAGGGTCACTGTCCACAGTGCTGGGCTTGTCTGATGAGTCGTAGCGCTGGTGTAAAGAGCGCAGTCTGGAGTCAGAGGAGCTCGAACTCTTGCGGGATGTGCCACGTCTTTTCTGCTCCTCCTTCACCTCATTCTCCATATTAATCTCAGAGTGCATCTCCCTAAGAGAGTCCAGCCTCAAGGCCCGGGAAGAGGGCAGAAATGGCTGTCTAGACCGAGGCCTGGCTGGTGGATAGCTGACCTCTGAGGCGGTGTCTCCATGACCTGAAAAACACAAGAGCTGAAGCTAACCTACCCAGAATAAACATCAAAATATACGATACTCTGGTAACCATTGCTTAGTATTAAAATAAAGGCAAACATGGCAAGAGGTGTCCATGATACTGAGTTACCAATAAGCTAGCATCTAATTTACAAAAGCAGCTGTGCAACAATGGTGTAATTGCATAAATAAATATAAAAGAGTGACTCAAGCATCACACATAAGGGAAGAAACTACCAAGGCATATCTGAGACCCTAAATTCCAAATGACACTGCATATCTGCCAACACAATATAACTATAGTAAACATTAGAACCAAATCTTTAATACTAATTTGAGGTTCTATAATTACATTCAAACATTAGAAATAAAAAATAATGAGTATTAATAATGGCTTTAAAGTAGCAGATGAGGTTCTCACCACTGCAACCGAGTCTTTCTGTAGCAAACCTGGTGTCCAGATTCTGTCCAGGGGGCAGAGAAAAAAATTTCCGGGACCTGATCATTTCCTAGAAGAGCAAAGAGGAGGGAATGGGATTACACCTCATTCTGTCACTCTGTCAGAATGCTGCAATTAAATTTTATTTCATACCGAGCCTTGGAAGCTTCTAGTTCTGCGGCGAATGCTGGTGTGACGCCGGACCAGGATCTCTCTAGCAGTGTTGTCATTGGGCAGGGCATGTTTACTAGTGTAGGACACCGTCTGAGTGTAAGAGATGAAAATAGCAAGATACCACAATTTATACTTCAGACTTAAGGGGCAAATTATTTATTTCACCCTGGTGACCAAATCTGTTACTAATGATTCTGGTTAAATGATTTGGAGAGAAATAAACAATCACATTCATCATGAATATCAAAGGTTAAATGTTTTAAAAAAATGCACAGAAAGGAAATCATATCTTTTTTTATATTTCTATCCATCTAAATATATTAAAAATATATTTATATGAATATCAACAATATCATATTAAAGTCGATTTCATATTACTTATTTATATAATGTATATCTTATAGAAAATACTAGATAGAATTACTTCAGAATCTAAAATTTTAAAAACAATGAGAATAATATAAGGAGTATGAAAAACAATGTTCATATTAAGAATTTTCATTAACAACGTATTTATAAAATGAGACTTTTCCTGAAAAGTGCTAATACACAAATGTGACAGTTATCGGTCCTGCTCAGCACTGCAATGTATCTGAACGCTCTGACGAAACATATACCTGCACAACAATTCAAACCACCACTAAACTTTCACATTTATAAAAGTGTCAAACTCACCCGCTCTCTGATCTTGTACATGTTCTTTGACAGGATGTCATGCATGGCTATCAGATCAGATGCCAAGAATTTTTTCTTGGGTTTATTAGAACTCTTCTCCTCACTAAGAAAAAAAAAAAAAACAGAATTGCAACATCTATGAGCTTTGCCTTTGTCCCATTAAATGGTATGTTAAAACTGAGACATTACCTATACACACTATTCAAAATAAAAAATAAACAATAAGAAAAGTAGACATACTGCAATGAGATGAGTGAAGGAGCTGCACTGATGTCACCAGATATTGTGTCCAAAACCTCCATGGCATTCAGAAGCTCTAGTTTTTTATACAGAGCTACAATGCTCGACTCAGGGCGGTCATCACGGATCAAAATCTTACGGATGAAACGATTATTAAACCTCATGAACCTGATTGCAAGCAAGACAGGGATCACATTACACCATGAGGAACAGTGCATGTAAAGCAAAATCAGAAATAATAATTCAACTGAAATAATGCACAATAAATTCACATACTCAACACATTTTGTTGAGTCAAAAAGAGAAGTGGCATGAACCACATTTTAATATTCTGCACAATTTGTTGGCTAAATTGAACAAGTTTGGGCAAGCTTTTAGTCAGGACATAGTAACACTCCCTCTGGCTGAAATCACAAACATTTACTATAGCCAAAAAAATAGTATGTTCATCCTTGACAATCTTTTTCTAATTTTCCTTCAACGGTTCAAGTTAAGAAATATTCAAAGCTCATCCTGCACAGCAGGTTTCTTATTTAATCACAGATTTTCGATAAAAGTCCAGGGACAGAAAACATTCAAAACCTTCATCTTTCATTCCCTGATGTAGTGCACAGTTTATTTTGATGTATGTTTAGAATCATTATCCTACTGTAATATTAACCTCTTTTCTTCTTTACTTTCTTTACTCCAACTGTAAGCTCATCCTCTGGTCAGAGACATAATACTTACCTATCTTTCAATGAGTGATGGCTCCATTGTCCGCACAGATCCTCTACACCCGCAATAATATGTTCCATCAACTAAAAGACAGGGCAGCTTTATTGTAGAGCATTGTGAGTAACCTGTATTTAATTTAGAACTGTGTTTGCTAATTAACATCAAGCATAAATCTTTATTTCAGCAAGAAATACTTCAGTGATACAAACCAAGATCTCCACCTCTAACTACCTACCCTTGTGTGAACCTCAACATTGATGGTGCCATGATGTGGGTTGGTCTTACGAAGGTTCATCAATTCTATAATTGGCCTTATACTGATACCCTGCAAATAAAAATTTTTTTTTTTTTATGACAAAAATGGTTTTCTGGATGTTTAAGTCTACTCTTTGACCATTCAATTTAATATGTCCAACACAGTTTAGCACAATACAATTATGCTTTCAGTTCCTCAATTAAATTCAAAAGTCTTCTTAACCTTTCCTTATTCTAAATCTTTGTCATAGAATTACACAATTGCCAGTTTCTTAACAAAAATATATTCAAACAACTATATGCTGTGGGATCTGCAACTACTTTAATATCTGTTAACATTTTTGCCTTGTTCACATTACAGAACAATCGACGACCACTAATTCACTTTAGATCGAGTGCAATGAAATTAGTTTATTGGTTCTGTTCTGTATGCTGTGCCTTATACTTACTAAGGGGTCAAATGTAAAATTACCTGGAAGAAGACTGTGAACATGATGATGACAATTGTGGCTGTGACGAAAAGTTTTTTTCGAACAACTGTTTCTGGGAGTGTGTACACCAACGCAAATGTTATTGCTCCTCTAAGTCCGCCATAGGCAAGACCAAACTGGTCTTTAAAGTTGAACGGAATGGTGCGGAAGGGGTTAATGATCTGAGTTAGGACAACGATGCCTGAAAAACAATAACATTTAAGGATAATTTAGTAGTAGTTATGTTGAGACCAAATGGTCTGCGGTGGTTTATCTTTCATAGCATTGTGTCACAAAATAAGTTAAAATGACCTCAAGACTACAATAATTGATGTGCTTGTAACAGACCTCCTGATGCTGGAGGCTGCAACATGCTGATCTTTGCAGTGAATTTTAACAAAACTTCAAAGCGCTCCTAAATAAGTTTGACTGATCTTGATTGATCTTTCTTTCTTTTTCACATCACTTAGAGTCCAGATTCTTCGTACACTCCTTAGACAGAAACACTATGCAAAGATACATGCTGCATAATGAGTGTTCTAACATTTAAACACAAATGTATGCCCCTTACCCAGGCTCCTCCAGATTTGGATGAAGAGCAGAGTGAAGAGGATGTAACCCCAGTTCCACTCATGATCAGTTGTTATGGTAACAACACCCAGGAAGAAGAAAATGAGTGTTTCTGACACAGTGCCAAGCATTTTGATAACATGACGAATAGTTGTGCATGAGCGCTGGGACACGTTTTCCTCCACATAGTACTTCATGGTCAAGGCACAGGTCACAATGCTGTTCGTATGAAAATACAATCATCAGGGGAGGACATCCATTGATAATCTAGCAGTCCACAAAGTGAAAATGATTTAGATTACATGAGCAAGTGTATGGCCAGAAACCGAGGATAAAAATGATTGTATGTGCGTAGCGGGGTGTGTGTGTGTGTGTGTGTGTATGTGTGTGTGTGTGTGTGTGTGTGTGTGTGTGTGTGTGTGGCAAAACTTTACTTACGCTGTGATGCTGGAGAGGGACAAAAGCTCAGCCAGCAGGTACGCCAGGTAGCTATACATGAAGATAAAGAGAGGTTCGATCTCTCTCACCTTCTTCGTGAAGCGTGTCGTGAAAGCTGCCACAAAGCCAAACACAGTGCCAAAGAGCAGCCCACCCAGGCCCACCAAAAAGAAACGCGCCACACCCAGAAACACATCTGCAGCCTCCACCACGGGCAACTCTGCCACGTAATTGAAAAGATTATAGAGCACCTGAAAAAAACAGGAACATTTCAAACATCAGTCTGTATTTCATGGCAGAGACATTATTGTAAAACCAACAATTATTATCGAAAAGGTTAATGATAAACAAAATCAACAAGACGTAAATGTTAACAGTGAAGTTATGTGCTGTGCAGGGCCAGTCTGATATCTCTACAAGTACTACTAAAGAAAAAAAAAAAACAGCACTTCCTCATAGGACTGAGTGATATGGAAGAATTTACATATTGTTCTGCAAACATCATATATCATTTTATTAACAAATGATCAAACAAATGAGATATATCTTGCTTTCTATGCTTTTTAACAGTTCCAGAGTTGGCATTTATGTTTCTGTGGTGCATTTCTTCTGAACTGTCCGAGGAAACATTACTCCTTGTCTTTGTGCCACCGAAACTCTGGGTCCAGGGTGGTAACCACACCTGCTCTTACACTGTTAAATGTTTGCCCTTGTTAACAAAGGCAGGTACAGCACAACTCTCTCACAATATCAACTGAAAAAGCCTTTAGGACACCCACGGTTCATATACAAACAAATGTCAAATTTTACATCACTTTTTCTTCTACATTTTGAAAGATGGAGTACAAATGTACAAGATCCATCTGCACCCATTTGTCTTTGATTTGTTTGTAATACCAAGGTAGAAAGGTTAAGCTGATAAAGAGACTAACACTGGCAAATAATTGCACCCTGTGTAGCCTGACTCCTGATAACTTCAAATAACTGTTGTACAGACTGAAAGGAGTCCTGTTGCACAGACAAAAACATAGAAATGATTTACATTTTCAAACTGAAAAAAAACTTGAACGGCCAGTAGAGTGTCATATTACAATAATGTCCCAGTATATGTTGTTTGAAAACAAGAGCACTGTACGAGGATTGGTCACATGGTACGAACAATGTAAATGTACATTCAAAGGTACCACACAGCTTTCAAAGCTCAACTGTAAACTTTAAACGTGTTTTAAACATGTACAACAATCACTTTACCAGGTGAACAGGCATATTTGTACCTATTCCTAACTTCTTTAAAAATTAAATTAAAGCAAAAAGGCTAGAGTTAAGACAGGGTGGAATTAATTTTGTGCGTTAATCAAAGGTACTCAAGATAGAACAAACCAAGTGTATCCAGAAAGGCATGTTTTTTTTCTAAGAGTGTATGCACACCCAAATACATAGGAATCTATCTAAAATCACACAAAATCCTGCAGTGCAGCTATTCTTAAAAGTGTAAAGTCCAAGGAAGACTTTTGCTTGATATAGAACTAATAAAATAGTTCTGGCACATTTTTCTAAGAAAAACAGTTATTTGAAGAACCATCTTTGAAGAACCACAAGCGGCTTGTGATATGACCTTAATTTTTAAAAGTGAACTTTCCTAGCTCATAAAGAAACCCTAACCATAGAGCCTAAAGCAGATCTTGACATCAGACATCTTGACATCAGTTATAAATACATTTCTGAGTCTGTAGGTATAAATCAGTGTGTTCTTTGCCATAAAAAGTCTGTTCCTCCCTGTTCATCTAACTATACCAATTCACTCACCACTGTTACGGCATCATTAAATATGGATTCGCCAAACATCACGATGTAAAGCTGCTCATTGATGTTCACATCCTCAAACACAGCAAGCACTGCCACTGGGTCCACGGCTGATATGATAGAAGCAAAGAGCAGGTTTTCCTGCAGGTTGATATCCTGAACACCGAAGGCTGGGATCTGGCACACACCATAAAGACAGATACCAACACCAATGGAGTTCCACAAGGTGCCAACAATGGAGAACCACAGCACCGTGCCAATGTTCTCAAAGAAGGCCCGAGTGGACATGAAGTAGGCTGAGTCCAGGACAATGGGAGGCAGCATGTAGAGAAAGAAGACACTGGAGGTGAGGACAGCTGGAGGCTGTTCGTGCACAGAGTGCATAATCGCTCCCACGAGAAGGCCGATAGCAATCAGCAAGCAGGTCTCTGGTATCCATATTGTGATTTTATGGTACACATGAAAACCTATTTGTGAAAAGTAAAGAAATGGTCAAAGGTTTTACTAGTTCCTAATGTAGTAATATGTGACATATCAAGGAAACATATTTGTTACTGGAGAAACAGACAAAGTCACCACAATATGTAAAAATCAGTGAAAAATTCTGGAAAGCTCACAGAGCATCACCCTGCTGAAAACCTCAGTTAAGTAGCTAGTTTGGATTGGTCAGCTATGTAGATCATTTGGATTGGTCTTTGCTGGTCCTTGATGGTGAAGGCTGCTCACAAGCTGGACATCCAACTGCTCTAGGCAACAACATGTCCTGTGCAGGTCAACTTGTCAGTTAAGAGTTTGGCGGGGTGCTAGACAGACCAGCTTATAAAGCTGGAATACAGGTGACAAACTGTCCTACCTTGGCAAAATGTTCTCCCACTGCAACTTTTAAATGCAAGTGCCTGCATAAAACTACAGGTAGGATGTTTTGATAGCCTAGATCACCGGATCAGAACATGCTTCCAGTGTTTAAAAAATGTAAAATATTATGATAGCTTAGACCACTTTATCACCATATTCTTGCACTACTCACTACATTTTAGCACTTAGAACTCTCCCCTGGTTCTCACACTGTGCTGAAACTGGACAAAATCATCTCCCAAGTGAGTGTAATGTAATCATCAGAGTAAATAACAGCATTAAGCTTAGGTTAAATAGGACACTAGACCTAAGGTTGAATTACTATTAAAATACAAAGCAATGTTACAAAATAGGGTACTCCACATGATCATACACATCATCAAACGAAAACATACTCTACTCTACCTTACTAGCTAATCTATATGAATCTGGCAAGGTGTTCTTTTCAGCAGTGTTGTAACAGAAACTGCTTATCAAGTAGCTCTCAAGCCGGTGTGTTTGCTTACCTATTTTAGCAAACGAAGCAAGCAACACCCATAAGGTGATCTCAAAAGGGATCTGGACCCTTGAGTAGTTGATAGTAAATAGGGGGAGGTGGGAATGCTCTGTCTCAGGAAACGGCTGACCACCCGTATCTGCTGCCTGAAGCGCTGTGGGTTTGGATGGAGGATGAGTAGTTTCTTCTTTTGGTAAAATCTCTGCGTTCGAGCCCAAACCCAGCAGCACAACGCAGGAAACCAAGACTCTCACAACTGGTCTGAAAGACAAAAATCCCATCTTCTCATCCACGGTTTAAACTGTCCTGTAGACTTTTAGTGGGCATGCGCTGAGATGTGTCGCGTCCAATCCAAAAAATACATAATTAATAAATAGATGAATAAAAAAGCTAATGTCTCATCAGAGTTATAAGATGTTTTGATCCATGGTTAGTCTTTGGTGTGCTGTACAATCGCTCCCTCTTCCCTCTTCTTCTGCATTCACCTGCAACTCAAGCCCGAGATACTCTGGTGGGCGTGGCCACCTGCACGTGTCTCTCCGGTTTTTCGGCACATCTAATTTTCAACCATCCACAGTAGTAGGTGTGATCATTCATCTGCCACCTTTCAATGGAGGCTCCTCTGCACTTACACGTATTTGCGTCACTAAATCTTGCCTACCGAGTGACATCTGGATCAGCATTACTCAGACTTACGTTCTTACTCTCTCCCTCCACTCCTTCAAAGAACATCATCTGACTCTGCCACCCCTACACACAAGGGAAACTGAGTCCAGACTCCAGCAGAGTCCTTAAGTAAAATGCTAAAGAATAAATACTTGTTAAAAATAGCAAGTAACAGCAAAAGGATTAGAAAAAAATACAGTGTACAAATAAATACAAGGTATTTACAGTGGAAGTAAATACCCTATATTTATTTCTTCGGATATGGCCAAACTGCCACCTAAATCTGGACGCAATTTGAACAGATTTGGAGAAACAGTATAGGCTATTAGGATGACTTCGGAGTTCTAGTGTTTGAAGCAAAGTTAGTCGTGCAGCTGCAGTTCTAAACTAAGGAAGCAAAATTTGGACACCAAAGTAATTGACTGCGTCTTTGGTAAGTGGAACGTTGTGTAAACCCGATTTCTTGCCAAATATTCATCAGTCTCCTATCAGTTTGTCCTAACCTACCTTGTTAAGTAGCTGAGTAGCTTATAAGGAGCAGGGAGCCTGTAGGACCACAGTTAAGAACGGGTAGAATATTTTACTTTACTAAGACTTCTCTCCAGCTAAGAAAAACAAGAGGAACCATCAAGCCATGCATACACACACGCGCGCTACATTAGTAAATGCAGAGTGCTTGCAATGCCCAGTATTGACCACTAGCTGGCAGTGTGTTTCTTTACGGCCAGTATCAGCATCTGTGGCTCAGTCCTTCTCAAACCTCTGCCAAAATTTTCATAAGAGTTTTCATAAGAGACTTTCCTGGTCTAAATGCGCAAATTCTTCATATTATATTCCCTCTAATTATTGCGTTCAGTCAATCTAGCATCTGGTAAAAAGCCCTCGTAAGAGAATAACTGTTACTCCACAAAGGGTAGGGAGACTGTTCATGGTAGACCTTAGAAAATTATGAAAACAGTCACTGGTACACCTTTTTTGAGGGTGAATCTTTGGAACCCTGAGCTCCAGCCTCAGTACCTGACTTCACTAATGCTCTTGTGGCTGAATTGAATCAAATCCTCACAGTCATGTCCCAGCGTCTAGTATATAAATCCTTCCTAGAAGAATAACTGTCACTGTCACAATAACTGTCCATGATAGATTATAGAAAATGTTGGCAATGACCACTGGTAAACCTTTTTTGGGGCTGAAACTTCGAAGCCAGCATGTGCACCTGACCTCACTAATGCTCTTGTGGCTGAATGCAATCAAATCCTCTCAGTCATGTCCCAGCATCTAAGATGAAGTCCTCCTGGAAACATAACTGTGACGCTAAAAAGTGTGTGTGTGTGTGTGTGGGGAGGGGGGGCTCTGTATTGATACCTTTGATTTTAAAATAACAGTAAATGTGTCGTCACTAAATGATGCGCATCTGACGGAGGCGGGGCTGGGGGCTGACGTCACCAGGCTGCGTGACGTAGTAACAGGGCGAGTCTGGAGCGCTGAACATCACAGAGCTAACGGAGGAGCTGCAGACTGGCAGGACGCGGAGAAAATAAGACTGTGGACGAGCGTCGTGGTAATGGAGCGTGTATGCGGCTGAGGCGTAAGTCTGTCTCCTCCTGCATCTTTTTATCAAAGCTGCACCGCATTTGATGCACCGTGGCTGGTGTGGGATTAAATGATCGGGAATATAATATATAGGAAAAGCAATAAACAAACAGACGAATTGAATCTCTCACCCTCGCGTAGCAGCAGATGACATCGCAGCTCGATGGGTTTATTTTTGAGGAGAGAGGTGTTAAAGGAGCTGATCCTGTCTGTCTGCACCACAGACCCACCAGTTGTTTATGCTCTCCGTATTTCAGCGAGAGGAAAGCTGAATCGCTCATTGCGGTTTGAGACCATTAGGTGTATTAAAGGCTGACAGCCTATGTTAGAAGCGATTAGAGGTTTTTCTCTCAGTTTTCCCGTTGGACAAAGCGTCCATCGCCTTTGGTTGGTCTTGCTGCTGTAGCCTGGAGATCTGAAGGCCTCCTTTCTGTTAGTTCTCTAAGGAACTGCTCCTCGTTGAGGCAGGTTCATTCTCACTGCCTGATACACTCAGTAAGAAAATCCCATTGTCATAAAGACAAGTGCTTCACTGTTTGAGCGTTTCTTCTTCATTGTGGTCTAATGGCTGAATGTGTGGAACTGAACTGTCTATTCATTGGCAGTGTGTAATTGCTCTTACCTTACCAATATTCTGCCTGTATGTACTATGATTATTTAGAGCAATTGATTGGTGGAACAGCTCATTCATTGCCATAATCCCCAAAACACACAGTTTTGAATGGTCAGTATTTTGTGTAATGCAACTGCGTTTAAATTCAGAGACATGCAACCACAAAAGAGCTAAAGTGAATAGATTATAAAGGTGTAGTGATACATTAAAGTATAAAAAGGTCCTCTCATTTGCTGTCTCTTGTAGAAATTACCGTCACAGATCAAAACCAGGCATCAGGTTCCAGTGTGTGTAATAAATGTATTGTCACAGGCCTGATGAATGAGGGTAAGACATGGGCAGCTTATTTAAGACTCCTCTTTGCCATGTGTACTAAGTACAATGGAACAATAATAGTGGCACAGAAGAGTTTTGTGCTCTAATACTATGGCAGGTGGTGCAAATACTACCACACATGCAGCAGTATTACCAGTATTATGTGAGGTTGTCCAAACGGATGCTAAATTATTTAATTATGTGCAGTTTCTTAGTATGCACAATAGTCTTACTGCGTGAATATCACAATCAATATTACTTACATACAACTTATCTCTACTACGTGCAGTAACATACTTCTAACTACCATCTGTGTAGTTAGAAATTCACTTAACTGTAAGTTACTTATCTATAGTATTTATACCCAGCATTTGTATCTTATTGGATCTCACATTGAGGTTTTTCTACAGATTTTTTAAAATTTATATTTACAGAGCCAAAAGTGCAGTGATTCAGATGTTGGTATAACAAGAACACAAGCACATGCAGTTCTAGGTCAGTACCCAGCGCTTGTGGCAGAAATGAATGAGTTGAAACTTACTGCTTTTATAGCCAAAAGCAGCTTTAGCTGACCTTGTGCCCTGACCTCTCCTTGTGGGAAGAGGAAAATGAATGCATTTGTATTCAAATGAGTGGTTTTCATACAAAAAAAACGGAAAATACAGAGTGATTCAGAAAAATCATGGAAAAAGATCAAACATCACATGTTGTGATCAAGATGGTAGTGTCTTGTAGTGAGGACTGCGTAGGTGGACTTCAGAGCACAACCCCACAAATAGAATACAAAGATATGTGCTTATGTAGTTAAAGCAGTTAAAGTAGAATGTGTTTACAGTTTTCAATCCTCATGGTGGTGTCTTCTGACAGACATTAAAAAAAAATCAGTCTGAAGAATGTTTTTAAACCACAAAGTTTCCTACTTTATGATTTAGAGATTTTATATATTAGAATCATACTATACCTGTAAAGCTGGTGTACCAGCAATGAAAATTAGGTTTGAGGAAAAGTTTTATAGTCTATGCAGTAAATGCCTTGTCAGCTTCAGACAGGTGCTTAGAGAGCATGTGTCATGACAGTGAGAGTGACAGTTAATGACTGTTACTGGTCTTTGAGGTCTGAGGGCTGACTGAGGAAAACAGCGAGAGAGACTAATAGAGAGATTGAAAAAAAAACAGCTTAATAAGCAAAAGACAGAGATAGCACAAGAACCCGCAGTGCAGCCGATACTGATAGTGCTTTTGGAGTTGGGAGGGATGCTGGATCTGTCAGGCTGAGTGTGCCCCAACAGGGAGTCCACATTTGCTCATTCTATGCACAGCTGCAAGACAGCTAGGCTGTTCCTCCTCTCTAATAACTCCAAGAATTCACTCAAGGGCCTTTTAGAAAGTGGACCAGACAAAGTGAAAGATGCTCAGGAGCAGTTTGCAAAATGCATCATATGTTAACCATTATTACACTTGCCTTTTCAGTCTAAAATTTTACCATATAACAAAGATAGAAACAAAAATATTATAATTAATGCTATTAAAGCAGATGGCTGCACTCACAGTGTTGTTTGCTGTGAGCATCTTGACTAATCGTAGTTCTATAAGATATTTATGCTATTCAACAAAAGTATATCGTTTGGTCAAAACCGTGAAAGTCAGTCTTCAACATCACATTATTGCCTCACTGATGTATTTTAATATGCAGCTGCAAAGTGTGGCAAAATAATCACAACATTAATATTTTCTCTATATTGTGCAGAGGATTCACCATGCAGTCCATAGCACGCAGATGTCTCAAATACAGCTGTGATAGTAAATTATGGATCTGTAACATGAACAAATTAGTGCTGTGATCTAATCATTGTACAGTACATTCCCAGAGGATGTCAGTGGTCATGAGCGCAGATACCAGGCTTTTCTTCATCCGTAAAGCTTTTTTGCTGTCTGTAGACATCTCAAACCCTGCTAAATTATGCATGAAATACAGATACCCTTGCTGGTCCCAACTCTTTCATTTCCAATCTTAATGTGCCATTCTCTGCCTATCTAGCAGCCCACTGTCTGTTTTTGTTTATTTTAGTGAGTGCTGGCTCAAAATGGACACACTTGCCATAGCACTACAGAGGGTGCTCATGAGGGCAGACTTTCATTCATAGTGTATGAAACAACAGAGGAATGAAGATGAAAGGCAAGCATGGAGAATCCTGCTCTGACACATAATGAGTCATCACTAAATGTAGCTGGCTGCTTTTTACAGATACGGCTCCACTAATTACATTTTGATAAGAATCCAGCCAAAACAAGGATTAGTGTTATAGATGCTGGTTTGTTTTGTGGCACACATTAGTGTTCCACAATTATTGTTTTATTTCAATAATGTGTATCCTGGTGTAAATTACATGCTTTTTATTGTGACATTGAGATTTTGTAGCAGTGTATGCTGACGTTGTGAATGCATGAGTCTTTGAGACTTAACAGATGAAGAAAAGGAATACAATTGGTCCCAGCTGAATAACACAACAAAAAAAGAGGATAAGGTATTTCTTCCAAGTGGCTGTATATTTATATTGCACCATAGACAGGACTGTGTAAATGCCCATTCATGCAGAAGGGCTTTCACACATGAATGAACTTACTCTTCGGCAGTTCATGATGTGCATCTGATCTGTGGAACGAATCCTATGCAGGTTACCTAGGGGTACAAGGAAGAGCATGTCCTTCTTGTGTCAGAACAAACCTCAGGTTATCTTAATCTAATCACCTACTATTGTCATCAAAAATACTGTTCTGTAGAAAATAAGAAAGCATGGAGGCAAGTATTTAATTGTTTTCTCTTTGGCTCAGATCAAGTACTATGAGGGTCGGGCTTGTTGGATTGGTGGAAAGGTCATGGCAGGTCTTTCCCCTCATTTGTTAATTTTGCCCAAATGTATTGTACACTCTCAGATATTTTCAGTCACTCAGTATTTTCAGTCACTCAACAGTGATAGTCCATCTCTGTTAGTACACACAAGGGAGTTCAGGTTCGGAGGAGTTCTAGTTCAATTTCATGTCCACACAGACCTTTACTCAGAACATTAAAACAGCTGAAAATGACAAGAAGCTTTAGTTTTTGCTGTGATGTTGACTTTTGGCTGAAAAGCCCCATGCTAATGACACACAATATGGTTTGTGTAACGGAAGTAATCACTAAATTGATGTAAGAAACAAAGGAAATAACGATTATAACGTGTTCTATGAATGTGAGTGTACAAATCTATAATAAATGTTCTTATATTGTTGTCTTTCAATTACAGTCAACTTCCTCTTTGATATTTAGTTACATTTTAATTGCCTCTAAACACGTTTTGAGTGGCTCTTGTCAAAGTGGCATTGATCAAATTCAATTATATCTTTAGAATAATGGCTACGTTTCTTTTTTCCCTTAAGCTAAATTCTACCTATTTGAAAGAATTGAATAATAAATGTATGCTTGTATCAGGCCTCTGCAGCAAGCCATCTTTGATGATAGAAGGTTGACAGAGGCAAGAGGGTGGTCTAATGTAAAAACACTGCGATTAATCTTACACTGTGACTGACTGAATGTATTTACTTAACACAGATTAACATCTATTACAGTTTTTAACAGCTGGGTTGTTTCAAATCCCCTCAAACTCCTTTCATGTTACTGCCCCCTGTTGGTCTTCTAATTAGTGTAATGAACCTGGTTCTTTAGGTCATTGCTGCCTTATTCAATTTGTGCTGAAATAATCTGAATAGGTGATGCACATATTGCAGAGCTTGAAACATGACTGTGAAGTGAAGGACAGAGATAGTGGGAAAGGATTAGCCAGCGTAAGAATACAGAGAGAGGGAGCGAGCGAGAGAGACACGTACATTCAAGACAGTTGATAGTTGTTTACATTCTGCGTCATAGCTGCAAAAGAGGCATGAGAGACAGACTGATACTAAACTGCCAGTTCCACATATGCACTGCCAGTACATCAAGCACCAAGACACCTTATCACATCTCACACACAAGCTCACCAGATACTGTACTTACTTCTTTGTCATATTAATATATAATTCTAACAGTGTTATGTTGCAAACCTGCAGGAATATTGGTGTATGTCTCCAGCATGTCCTTACTGTCTGTGTAATGCGAAAGAAGACTGCATATAATGCTACAAAACACAAGTACCTTAACAGAACACAGGTATCTGATCAGTGCGTCATTCTGACTGACTGCCTCAAATTCAGATCTTGAAAGATGAAAAGTTGGATCTGTGCATCCCTAGCAGTAGCATTTAGGTAACTATTTTGGAACAGTGCACTAAAAGACAAGCTCAAGAACAGAGAGTGAGAAAAAAGGATCCTACAGACATCCTTAATGGACAAAACATTCAGGATGTGGTTGTAAGACGAGGAGGAGATTTTGAGCGATGGAGAAGAGGGGTTAGGGTCTCTCACAGCAGTGATCCAGCTGGCTTTGTTTTGGTGAATTTCTGATTCAGTGCTAAACTCTAAATGAGCCAGAAGTCAGAAGCTTGTATGGTGCAGACTGCTTGTCCATTCAGAAGGAACAAGAAACAGTATAATGGCACCATAAGTATAGAACTAAAAAGCAATACTTTTTTCAGCGCTTCTAATTGGTCCTCTGTTGAAATATCACATGACTTTCTCTCCTTATTAGAGTGCTAAATGACCTGAAGCTCTTGTGCTACGTGGAGGCTGATAAAGGCACAGACTCGTGATGCATAATAGTGACTGAATGAGTCATACTTCATAAAAGAGCACTGCAGGTCACACACACACCCACACTCACACACATAAACACATACATTTATCACTAAGTAAACACCATTTGATATTAAATTGGGTTAAGGCTTATTTTTGTTCAGGTAATGTGCTCACTCTGGTACCGTTTATGAGGCAAACACAGCAGTCTGAATTAAAATCCTGATGAGTGGAAAAACAGTTAAGAGGAGCGTTCAGACTAAAATATAAGTACTATGGTTGGACCTAAGGACGGTCCATCACCAAGGGTTGACATCACACCCCTTTCCTCCCATCCACAGTGACGACAGGATGCACCCTACCCTACATACACACACACACACGCACACACCCCATTTTCATTTATTTCTTGACTTCCATACCGTTTTTACAGCTTAAGTAGTCTTTGACGTTGCTTGTTCTTCTGATCTCCACAGCACCACGCATACATTTTACTGGCATTTGGTAACAGTTCTTCTTCTTTTCTGAAGTTTAATGGAGACTGGCAAACAACAGTTTAAAGCTTAGTAGCCTGCAAAAAAAATGTATCAGATTAGTACTGGCCAAAAGCCATGGTTTCAATATCAGTATCTGAATTGACCCTCATTAACAAAAAAATATCAGTATCTGAAAAGTTCCTGCTGTGTCCAATGAATGGATGTATGGGACTTGTGGGCCAGTGCAGATTTTCACTTATTTTCATGCACATATTTGCTGGTACAGATACCAGTAATTTTCTAAAATGTTGAAATTCGGATCTACATTTGCCTGGATTAGGAGTATGGTGAAATATAACATTCATATCTGTACTTCACAAATGAATAAAAAGTAGACATACCCCCAAAGCATTCCACTCTTTCAGAATTCAAGAATATTGGTTCTATTAATAAATACACTATGCATTATAAGTGTAGCATTACATCATTTTGTTTCACTGTTCAAGTGTAATTTAGTAATTCCATGGTAAATGACATAGTTATGTAGTGAATTACATTTATATTTGATTTTGCCTTCTGTATAGCCAGGATCAAGTCTATACTTGTCAATACACTGTCAAAACAAGGTTTTATAACTGCAGTCATGAAGTAAAATGTCATTGGCTTCATAATAAAATGTCGCCTCTTCTACTTGTACAGGGATCATGTGAAGTAATTATTATCAAAGTAGAAAATCCACTAATTGTACTGCAACCTTTTATACTGTAAACATATATGTTGTTCTGTATATGTACTGAGGTGCACCCTCTCAGAGATGGCTAGAAGGTGGGCTGCAGCACAGTACAGGCAGATGGATGGCTGGTGGGTTGTTGGGTGACTGTTTTCTTGCAGCAGAGCCAGCTAAACCATCCAGTACCAAATCACAGCCCACCACCTGCTGCTCTGCACGTTTTCCTTCCACCAAGTTCCGACCCCCTCCAATTTTAGATATCAGCTTGCAGACTTATGCCTACTGCTATGATCTTCCCCTTGTTTTCCTTTTGTGCTATTTTAGTTAATACTGTTTCATGTTTTGAAGTTTTGGCTATTTGAATGTGTGTTTGTTAATAACAAGCTTGTTGTTTTATGGTTCAAACACTAAGGGCTGAGAGAAAAAACAGTTTAACAACAGTTCAAATTTAAAGAACTTCTTCCCGCCTCTTGCACCTTTTGACATAGGTGCACTCTTATTCTGTTTTTACTGGGTGTAGTATTATATGTATACTAGGTGCTCACATTTCTTTAATCAGTTTGATGTAAAGTTTTTTTTTGTTTTGTTTTCACAGTTAATTGTCAATTTTTGCATGTGAAGATTAGCTAAACTAAAGCTAAACTGTCAAACATTCTGTTCTGTAATTGAGTTAGAATAGCTGCTTTATAACAGCTACAGCATTAATATTTTTCCCCAAATAGCTGCAGCCATCACTGCAGCTGTCCATGCTTAACGTTTCTGATACTGATCCCTTAACAAAACTAATTCAAAAAATGTTTTCGATTCTAAAAAAGATTGCCCTCATTCTGGTGAAATGAAGCCATGCTTTTGACCTTTTGCATCATTTGATTGACCCAAGCATGGGTCAAAAACAAGTTGTAATTGAATTACAGATTTTTTATGCTTGGGATATACTGAAGTAATTTGGTTGATGATCAATTTTTAATTTGTAATGTCAATACATCGGGAGCATTTTTATAGCACAAGTTGTCTCTGAACTCTTGTATCTCTTGTCTTGTATCTCATGTGTAGCAATTCTCATCAGTGAAATAAAATCATTAGTATCGATCAGTACAAAATTGTGCCCTCGTCTGTGAGGACTGCAAGATGTCATGTTAATGTTGCGTCATTTCCAGTGTTGTGACCATGGTAGTGAGAAGCTTTAATCAATAATTTCTACACCATCATAAGAGCAGAGTCATTAAAACATGCCCCTGCTTCATCCCTGTGTGTTGCCGTTTATGATAAGTGAGAAAAGAGGGGGGGGGGTCCTTCAGACTCTGCACCCTGATAGCCTGTGATCTTAGCATGATGTCTTCATCAGAGCGAATATAATACCTGTAATCTCCCCTCAAGCAAAGAGTGAGATGTTCTTACAGTGTAAGACAGAGAAACTGTCAGTGCCAGTCCATGCCACTGTCAACAACTTATCCACAACTTATGTCCACTTATTTCAGTGTAACTGGTTTAAAGTTTATGATGACTAAAGAAAAGAAGTTCCACGTTCCATCTATGAAAGCAGTCTGGTAGGAGAATACTTCTGCGGGTAATTGTAAAAAGAGTACATCAAAACTTCTAACTGGTCGAACACTTCCTCGTGGTCATGAATTATCCAACCATACAAACAAGGAAAAAAAGGTCTCCCTCTTTGTTTTCTCAATCCCTTGTATCTGTGGCATCCGGTTTTAATTTTAAATGGCTTCCTTTGAACCCAGATGAATAATGTACGGCCTGTTCACCGGTATAAAACATTCTGCTGTCTCACATTAAAGTGAATCTTTTGTGCTTGGTTTGTCTCACAGCTGGCCTTGGCGGTTTTGAGAGCTCCATGTTTATTATTTCTTTCCTCTCTCTTTCACCGGTTTCCCCATCAAGAGACCAGTGTATGGAGTGAAGCAAACCTGGATTTGAGAGGAATTCACTGAAAGTAAGAAGGTGTACATCCACTGCTCTCCAGCTCTGCTTCTCTGAATCTCAGTGGTCTTCAGTGTAATTGGAGCCAAGATGGCGGGGAGAGAGCGCAGTCCTCGCCACAGGCCCTGGTCTGTGTACCGCGCCAACACATTCGACCTGTCCTCGGAAATGATGGGCCTCACACTGGCAGGTGTGAGAGAAATACTGCTCTGCATACCGTGTACATGCCACATCATATGAATAATTTGATGAATTATGTGACTTGATTTCAGAGATCCTTCAAATATTAGGTTATATATTTAGAACAGACAATTAAAAATTAACTAGATATATGAATCATAAAAGCATGTCTATCTTACAAGGAAAGACAAGTGTGAAACATTTACTGACTTTTAGATGAGGTATTACTTTCATATTGCTATACTTGTCAAATTAAATCCTGAACGTATTTGTAAATGTTTTACTCGTTTAAATTATTTTATCTATCAACATTCTTGATTAATTGGTAGCTTATATCAAGAAATGATTTCCCTTTAGAAGTTAATATTATTTGCATTTTTTGCATGAAGATTTGCTTCATTTGTTTCAGTGAGTCACCAATGTGAAATGATTAAAAACAATTTATAGGATGTTCTTCTTATTGTCAGCGAGACGTCCTACAATAAATATATCCGTATACTAACATTAAGCATGCAGCACCTCAACTGTATGATGATTTTGTTTAGGGAACAGCCAGGATCCTGATGAGCCAGTGTTGGAGTTCAGTGTGGGTGAGTAGCAGAAAGAGATGTATAAATATGATGTTTAAAACACAGACCTCACTATTTGTTGTCAAGATCGGTAAGAGTAACAACCAATGAAGTTATGCACATCTTTCACTTGAAATCTGTGCTCCCGTGCAATTTATGTCTGTAAATTCCCATTATGACACACTAAATAACACTCTAAATGTCTTAATAGTTTTGTAGGTGTTCTTTCAGTAAGGACATGCACAAAATGTTACATTGTTACATCTCTGTTATGGTTCAGATGCTGATGTGTTCTCAGTTAGAAAGACATTATATTTACGTTCATCATGTTTGCCAGTAGGCTTAGAAATGTCCTATTTTATTGTCCTATGGGCAAGGTAGACCTTTCATATTCAGGCTAGATAATCCACCAAAATGGTTACAGTCCACTTTTTTCTTCTCTTTATTTTCCTAGCGTGCAGTGAGTTAGTGACTCCAGCGATGGAGCGTAAACCCAGTAGCTTTGTAGCAGTGAGCTGCACCACTCCTCCTCAAGCTTTCTGGACGAAGCATGCTCAGACTGAGATCATAGAGGTGAGGGGATGTGTGGAGCTGCACCTGAAATTCTATTCAATTCTATAACATATCGTACTACAGATTTACAGCTGATAGATATGTTATGTAGATAGTAGCTAAATATACCCTAAGTATAGTGTAGTGTAGTGCAGACCTGTCAACCGTCCGGTTTCTCTGGGTTTCTCCTATATTGTAGAGCAACAAATGAAAAACATGAGTTGACAAACAACACATCGTGCCTCCTTAATAAACAAATACATTTTACATTGGAATATGCTAATGATTAGTGCATTTTTAAAAAGCGATTTTGTTTCTCTTTTCAGAGTACAAGTAATCCAATATTCCTTAGCAGCATTGCTTTCTTCCAAGACTCTCTGATCACCCAGCAGACTCAAGTCAAACTTTCCGTCTATGATGTCAAAGATCGTTCACAGGGAACGGTGAGAGGCTCTGATTTTCTAATAATGAAAATCATTAATTGTATTAAGACTGATTGACAAGTCACCCTATCAACATTTTGCATCATTTAGTCATGTGTATGTTTTGGTCCCATTGTTTTCAACAGATGTATCTGCTTGGTTCAGCCATGTTCCAAGTCAAAGAACTGTTGCAGGACAAACATCGCAGGCTACACCTCACACTTCGGTTTGTGAACTCTGTACAGAGCATACCAGATAACCAACTTTAAAACTCGTAATTCACTGTAACAGTCTGAGGTCTCCTGGTGATTAGATTGTTATTTGTTCAATGGCTCAGATCAGCAGAGAATGAGAGGATAGGCAACATCACCATTATAGCCTGGCAAATGGAAGAGAAGAAAGACCAGAGGGCTCCGCTGACTCGGACAGACACAGTTAACGGCAGAGTGAGTAGAGTTTATACTGTACAGTGATGCAAACAGATTTCATATTGCTTGAATAATATTGAATAATTAAATTAGATGATTGAGTAAGATCAGCCACAAACAATGCAGTCTTACTATAGTCCCAAGTTATTTGAGCCACATTCATTAAGACACAGATACAGTCTGTCTTTGATCTGTATGTTACACTGCGTCTTCATATAGATGGTGTTGCCTGTTGATGAGAGTCTCACAGAATCCATGGGCATAAGAGCAAAATCTGCTTCTCTGTGCAAAGACACACTCTTAAAGGCAGGTTAGTATCTGAACCTTCTTCAATGTCTGTCAATTTTGTCTGTGTGAGAAAACACTGTAACATTTGCGGCAGGATCAAAAATCTTTAAACTTTGATACTGTGCCTGAAAGCAGATATTTATTTTTAGTCCTTGGAGTGATAAACCGAATTCATTATCCATATGCACCCCCGTGTGTAACTAAATGAGGCGTAACATGGTGATTGGGGCTGTATGACTATCACTTCTTCCAAATTCTCTACAATTTCAGCTGCCTGTGAAACCTCTCACTGCATTCATTAAAACACAAAGCCACAAAAGTGTTGAGCATTCAGTGGAATCAAATGCATTAAAATAAGCATGTAATGTTGAGATCTCCATTGCTATATAGACATTATACATTAGACACGAAGATAGAAAGTGAACAGTTAGTGCACATATAATATTTGTTCATTTGAACATCAGTAAAATAATTATGCAATAATAACTAAAGATTCCAGAGCTACATTACCTGACCTTTGATTTGATAATGGATTAACTGATAAGGTGTGGACATCAACCTGCCCAGGGACAACAGAGGAAAATGACCCATTTGGTTAAATTTGGCACATTTGTGGCATAAAATAACAAGGCTGATTAGTGTGTATCCATCTATAAACAAATCATTGATACATTCCTGCATTTCTGCAGTATTTGGAGGAACAATATCGCGAATGTATCGCTTTCCAACCACTGATGGCAACCACCTCCGTGTCCTGGAGCAGATGGCAGAGAGCGTGCTGTCGCTCCACATACCCAGACAGTTTGTAAAACTGCTACTGGAGGAGGATGCCGCCAGGTATGTTCCATAATGTGTGAAAGTGTGTGTTGGCACATGTGTTTGAAACATTTGATTCTGTGCTTTTTGCATATGTGTGTCTACTATTTGCGTGTGCAAAAGGGTGTGCGAGCTGGAGGAGTTGGGTGAATTATCTCCATGTTGGGAGAATCTGAGGAGGCAGATCATCACTCAGTACCAGACCATCATCCTCACCTACCAGGAAACACTCAGTGACCTTCATGAGTACAAGGGTAAGTGTAGACTATCCTTTTCTTATTGACCTAGATGTTGGAAATGCAACAGAAAATGTTCTCGCTCAAGCCTGTCCTGGCTTATGGTGGTGCAAAGGCACGTATCTGTCCTACAATACTTCACTTTGTTACAGTTTCTCTGAGTCTTGAAATACTACTCTCTTGCATAAACTGTGTGTCTGAAGCCTAATCATCCAACATTTCTTCCAAGATCAAGTGTATCATTAGGGAGTTTGCCCCCTTTTGCTGCTAAAACATTGTCTTCTAGAGGTTTATACTAGATGGTGGAACCCAGAAGGATTGGATTGCACTCACTCACAAAAGCATGGTCAGGTATCAATAACAGATTATTTGTTCTGGATCATGAACACACACTAACCCATCCCAGGGGCATTGGCTAGAGCTCCATCACTCTAAAGAATCTGGTTCCACTCTTCTAAAGCCCAATGTGGCATA
>JBBIGA010000002.1:11784955-11813798 GCA_037576975.1 Alestes dentex
TCGTCTGAGACCAGCCACCCGGACGCTGCAGCAACAATTGGTTTGCATAACCAAAGAATTTCTGCACAAACTGTCAGAAACCAACTCAGGGAAGCTCATCTGCATGCCTGCTGTCCTCATCGGGGTCTGGACCTGACTGCAGTTCGTCGTCGTAACCGACTTGAGTGTGCAAATGCTCACATTCGATGGCGTCTGGCTCGTTGGAGAGGCGTTCTGTTCACGGATGAGTCCCTGTTTTCACTGTTCAGGGCAGATTCAGACAGCGTGTGTGGCGTCGTGTGGGTGAGCGGTTTGCTGACATCAACGTTGTGGATCGAGTGGCCCTTAGTGGTGGTGGGGTTATGGTATGGGCAGGCGTATGTTATGGACAACGAACACGGGTGCATTTTATTGATGGCATTTTGAATGCACAGAGATATCGTGACGAGATCCTGAGGCCCATTGTTGTGCCATTCATCCACGACCATCACCTCCTGTTGCAGCATGATAATGCACGGCCCCATATTGCAAGGATCTGTACACAATTCCTGGAAGCTGAAAACATTCCAGTTCTTGCATGGCCAGCACACTCACCAGACATGTCACCCACTGAGCATGTTTGGGATGCTCTGGATCAGCATATACGACAGCATGTTCCAGTTCCTGCCAATATTCAGCAACTTCACACAGCTATTGAAGAGGAGTGAACCAACATTCCACAGCGCACAGTCAACAACCTGATCAACCCTATGTGACAGAGATGTGTTGAACTGCGTGAGGCAAATGGTGGCTACACCAGATACTGACTGGTTTTCTGACGCCCCCCAGTAAGGCAAAACTGTGCACATTTCAGAGTGGCCTTTTATTGTGGGCAGTCTAAGACACACCTGTGCAATATTCATGCTCTAATCAGCACTTTGATTTGCCACACCTGTGAGGTGGGATGGATTATCTCGGCAAAGGAGAAGTGCTCACTGACACAGATTTGACAGATTTGTGAACAATATTTGAGAGTAATGAGTCTTTTGTGTATGTAGAAAATGTTTCAGATCTTTGAGTTCAGCTCATGAAAAATTAGCCCCCCTAAAGAAATCACATCCTTAACATTTCATGGAAATGACCATAACAAAAACTTAATACCTTCATTGTTTGAAAGGTATGATTCTTGAAATAAGTACAATTATTTAAATAAGATGATGAGTGCTCTCATCTTCAACACTGAAGGTTTAAAATCTAAATGCCATGTGTTCTCTACTTTTAACCTGATGTTACAGTACTTTCCTATTTTCTAAACTCTAGACATAATTAAAAATGTTACACAGAAGTGTTTAAAATCGTAACATTTGTATTAAGAGTATAGGACGTAACAACTGCATTAAAAATAATTTATGATTATAGTACTGAAAGTTCTGTTGATGTTTTAAAGGGGAGGAGCTTGCCATGCTGGAAGACATGAGCACTGGCATCATGGACCTAAGGAATGTCACCTTTAAGGTCACCCAGGCGACCTCCAGCTTTAGTCCCGACATGCTGCCTGTAATCACAGGAAACAGAGATGGGTTTAATGTGCGCGTCCCACTGCCTGGGAACATGTTTGACGTGTTGCCACGGGAGATCCAAAATGGAATGCTATTGCGTGTTCAACCAGTGCTGTTCAATGTTGGAATCAATGAGCAACAGACACTTGCAGAGAAGTAAGCAAAAGATCTTTCCTGAATATCATCTATTTTTCTTAGCATTGCTTGCTTTTAGTAGGCCTTATATTCAGTGTTGCTACATATATGGATTTATTTAAGTGCAGTGGACAATTGCACATTGTAACAATGCAGTAATATGCTTTGCATTTCCCAAAAGGTTTGGTGACACATCACTACAGGACATAGTCAATATGGAGAGTCTGGCACGGCTCAACTCGTACTATGACCAGTTCAAGGAAGTTCTTCCTGAGGACTGTGAGTCCTAAATCTGGTTTACAACCTAGGATTGTGGTAATCAATGGGTTATTAAATTATTGCCACAGTGTTCAGTACATTACTGTCTCCTCTTCCCCACAGGTCTGCCTCGGTCTCATAGTCAGAACTGTATACCAGAGCTACTGAAATTTCTCAGTCTGAATATAAACACCAGAAAGAGCAAGAACGTGGACATCCTGTGGCAGGCAGCAGAGGTATAGTCATTTACAAGTTGTCCTTAAAATTGAATTCTTTTAATTACAAACAAATACATTGGTCATTTAAATGGGCGCACAGTTTTATACATATCTAATGGATCCTCTGCTCATTTGCCATTTTGCCAGGTGTGTCGCCGTCTTAATGGGGTGCGGGTGACCAGCTGTAAAAGCGCAAAGGACCGCACAGCCATGTCTGTCACTCTGGAACAATGTCTCATCCTTCAGCAGGAGCACCGCATGGCCCCACAGGTTTTCACCCAGGCCCTAGACTGCATGCGCAGGTGAGGCTGTCCTGCCAGTGTCTGAAAAAAAACATCAGTGGCAGTAATGAAAGTTCAGTGTTCAGGTTCCCTGAGGCAGGTGATCCGATAAGTGTCAGTAACTGATCAATAATGGTGTAACATCACTTGAAATTTAATTTATTAAATATCAACTTAGTAATTAAATATCAACTTTAATTGAGAAAATGCTCTTGATACAAAACACTTAATAAACAAATGATCACTTCAGCGCTGTGGCTTTTAAGCTGAGAAGATACTTGCTGATTTTACTTCTCAGCACAGTGGATTTTGCATTATAAAGCATAGCTTTTGTTTGTGCTGTTAAAACAGGCAAAACGTCAGTGCTATAATAAAATCTCAAAATATCTGAAATACTGAATGTTCTACTGAATAGAAACCAAAGGCAATTTTGGGCATGCCTTAATTTTACAGTATTTATAAAGATATTTAGACAATGAACCTATCTGTGGTTTCTGACATCCCTGCTGTCCAGCTGTATTCTTTCATTTATCTTTGTGTGTCCTTGGAAGTGCCTTTGCTAATTAAAGTCACTGCAAAACAGGAATCATGCCACGTTTTCTGTCCGTACTGTGGCATATTTCATATATATAATGTATATATGATTTTAGGTTTCAGGTTGACTCTAAAATAAATGTACATATTTGTGTTTGCACCATCTATGTCACCAGTGAGGGCTGCAGGAGAGAGAACACCATGAAGAACGTGGGAAGCCGAAAATATGCCTTCAATTCTCTCCAGCTGAAAGCTTTCCCCAAACAGTACAGACCACCAGAGGGCACTTTTGGAAAAGTAGAGACTTGAACACTCATCTTCTAATCCACCTCACATTCACTCTTCACCAGGTTGTTCCCCCTGCCCCTGTACTCTGTCACCGATTGGAACTCTGCAGTGAGTGCAGGCATGTGAACACTTGCTGTAGTCACAAATGATAATGTCCATGTTTTGCTCTTTTGCTCATTGCTGTAATCTGATCATTGATTAGTGGGTAACACAGCAAAGGTGATCAGGAGGGAGACTAATGGAGAGGCATATTTTTTAGTTGTACTGAAGGCAAATAAGGAACTATGTAAATTTTCAAACCAGCAACAAAACCACCCAGCATCAGCGTAGAGCTGTGAGTAAAAGAATCTACTGAAATCCTATAGTGACTGCAGTGTGTGGTCAATTTTAACATGCCTACTAAGAATGTCTTTAGGTACTTTGCCTTTGCCTTCTGCAACATAAAGGGTAAAAACGAATATATCAGCACTAGACTGGGTTGTCATCTTCGATCATCCCAACATGTGCATGTTCTTAAATAATTAAGGGATGTGTTTGTGTTAATAGACTGTAATCTCAGTTTAAACATCTATGACAATTAGGCACAGTCTGCTATGCTACTGAATCCTTAAATGCACCAAATATATTCATGAGCATTGTTCTTTATCACACATTAATGCACAGTACTCTAGCTGCCTTAAGAGTGTCTACTGTTCTTTTCTCCCTCAACTGTAATGTAAGGTTAAACAAGTAGAAACTTATATTTACCTTTCCCTCATTTTACCTGCGTAAGGGATGTGGCAGAGCATTTCTGTCCTTATCACGAGGGTTTATTTATTACTTAATGCTTTAAATAAGCCCTTTAACAAATGAACAGCACGTATAACATCATGTGCATTTTACGGGTTGTAGCTTTTTAGGGAAAAGGCCATTCTCATACTGTTGCCGAGCACAGGTAGTGTTTGTACAGTAAAACAGACATTGTGAATAGAAATTAACTTACTTTTAACAGAGTTATGTAAGAGAATTATTGATTTACTGGTTGTTTAATGTTTGTATATTGTGTCATTTGGGGGGGGGTGGACAATTATATTAGAGAAGCTTGCTCCTGTGTGGAAAAAAACAAGGCATCAGTTGGGATGGTATAATTTATTTTCCTTTGTTAATAATCCATTACATTATTCTGTTCACTATTTTATTTCCGTATGAAGCCCAAGTTGCCATAACAAAAGAAGCCCTACAGGCACACTTGAATCCTTTATTGTTGTCCAGCATAAGCATTTTAGGAGAGCGCACACACACACACACACACACACACACACACACACACACACTCCAAACCAATTATGGACCAGAGCGTTATGGAGCAAGCTGACATGTTTAGACCAATACACACAAGACAAGTAGTTGTGTCTTGCACCTGTCTGCATGCAGCAAATCCTGACAAACTAAATGATGCACTATTTAGTAGAGAGGCTTTACAACTGTTTAGCTTTTTCACTGTAAAGACATTGTAATGTGATTGTTTTTCATATTTTTTATATTTTCTGTTGGTGTTGTAATTTAATGCGTACATCATCAATGTGTTTTAAAATCATGCTTATAAATATGCTTATTGGTGCATCTATTTTTGTTTTGAATTTAGTAATGTTAAACTAATTTGACCACCACCTCTCATGTTGGTTTTAAGTTTTAGCTGGGCTTAGATGTACATAAAGCAAAGCTGCAACTTCATCTAAACATGCAGCTATATAAAATAAAGGTGTCAAACATATTTGTGTTGTGTGCTTCACAAAAAAGCTTTGTGTAACGATTAAAAGGTTTGACTCAACTTCTACATTCACTTACATACGTGACTGCCAATTTAGTTTCTTTTTAACCTCTTTAGTCTTTTTTTAATGGTTCTAGGCACTTTAACCAGCTCACTGATGAAAAAGTGTTTAGTTCAATATTCAGTAGTACCTTAAACCCCATGTAAAACATTCCAGATTAACCTAAGTTGAATTGTTAAATCTTAATGTTTTATATGTAATTGTAAATGTTATTTTATAATAGTATATTATTATTAGCACTAGCACTATTCATTTTATTAGTGTAATTGTGGAGGCAATCAGTTCACTGTTCTTCTTAAGTTTTATTTTTGTTATTCCTGTGATCACAATTCAAATGAGGCCAAAGGGCAAAAGTTTGAAAAGTTTAGTCAAAATTGGCACCCCTTTTGTTGTGAAGAAGTATTGGTAGACCAGTGTTTTTACATTAAGGCTGACCTGTGAAACCAAAGCAACCACTACAGTTACCATAGAAATCACTGGCTACACCTTTATCTAATTATCTAATTAACATGCTGCTTGTTTTCGCATGGTCATTCCATGCATCAAGTTTATTTGTGGATTATATGTCTTGAAACACTTCAGGGGCTGGTCTGTAATGCAGTTTAGCCAATAACTCAAGTCCTATGGTAGTGCCTCCCCTGCTGTTTTGCTTGGGAGGAAAAGATGGCTTTCTGGAACGCAGACACTTGGGGGATATATTTACACTGTATGGACAAAAGTATGGACAGGGACTATAATGACATTGCATTCAAATACATAGACTTAACTGGAGTTGGTCCATTATAGACTTAATGAGGAGTTGGCCGCTATAACAGCTTCCAATCTCATTGGATGGCTTTCCACAAGATTTTGGAGTTTCTGTAGAGCATTAATGAGGTCAGACATTGAGGTTGGATGAGAAGGCCTGGCTCGCAATCTCTGTTCCAGTTCATCCCAAAGGTGCTGGATTGGGTCGGGGCCAGGTCAAGTTCCTCCACACAAAACTCGTCCAACCATGTCTTTATGGACTTTGCTTTGTGCACAGTCGTGCTGGAATAGAAAAGGTTCTTCCCCAAACTGTGTCCACCAAGGAAGCATGGTGGTGTTCAAAATGTCTTAGTCTGCTGAAGCATTAAGATTGCAGTTCACTGGAAGTAAGGGGCCTAGCCCAAACCCAGGAAAACAGGTGTGTCCCAATACTTTTGTCCATATCATGCATATCAAATTTGCTTTAATGTCTGTTTTTAAAACATTTAAATCTACACCAATATTAGTGAATAAAATAAAATGTACATATTACCATGACAACAAATAAACTTTTAAAAAGCAGTGTTTGTGTATATGTTAACAAATACCCCAGCAGTGATGCCTATCCATTAAACGACCCATCCTTACATTTTTCTTGTATTTTATTGTTCCTCTGAGATCCACTTGTGTAGGTTTATGTACCAAATATAATCATTTTACATTACTATTTTCCAACCTCTTTTTAGCCCTTGAAACAGTATGTTTTGAAACTTTAACAGTGCTAACATGGGAATTATGGGTATGGAGTTTGTATATTTATATTACCGTATAAATACATGTTGCTGTTCAAAATACTTAAAATGTTTGTATGCAAATAATTATTTCCAAAAACATCACTCAAACTTTGAGCTGTAAACAAATTTGTGGTTTAATCTAAAATGATTCAGTGACCTACTATAATAACTTCCTGAAGGAGCTTTTAACTAGGCGTCTTTCATATCAAACCCCCCTTTTTACCTCTTTACCCTTCCAGCAACCCCCTGTGCCTGGCACAGACACTTGTGGGCCAAAGCTCAAAAACGAGGTTTCACTGAGACTTTACACAAGGGCTGTTAAAAATTAGCTGTCTTTGAGCTGTGTTTTTCTACATTGTTCTCACATGCTTATGCAAATTCTGTAGCGGTCGAAAGTCAAAGATATAATGTATTGTATGTACCACATGTTCTCCACCATGACTACTAAGGTGTGCTTATAGTTTTTTCCTGTCTTATCTGACTCCTCTCAGAGATGTACTGAGATATAAAGACAAGGACTTTGCTCCTCCACGTAAGAAACTGAAACGCATCTGCAGTGTAACACTGATTAACTCCAACATGATCTGATCCTTTTCAGTCTGCATCGCTACAAAGTACATGAACAAACTCAAAAGAAATACCACTGACCAGTTTTTTAAAATTAGACAATTCTTAAGGCAGGTTTTAATTGCTTTATAGAATTGCTTTAATTGCTTTAAAAAAACACACAGAAAAGGTTTAGACTTTCTAAACCTGTAAGTAATACTGAATTTGCATATTTTCTTTCAAATACGTACAGTCCAAAAAGATCTTTACAGGTAAAAGAAAACGTGCTACACAAATAAGTAAAAATAAAATTAAGCATGTCAGAACAAAATTTAAGATTGTGACAGGACCACAATATACACTATATGGACAAAAGTATTGGGACACAACTGTTTTTCAGGGTTTGGGCTAGCCCCCTTACTTACATTTTGGACGACGCCATGTTTCAAACTTAGTGGACACAGTGGAAGACCCTTTTCAATTCCAACATGAGTGTGCCCCAGTGTTCAAAGCAAGGTCCATGGTTGGATGAGTTTGCTGTGGAAGAACCCGAGCCCTGACCTCAATCCCATCCAACGACTTTAGGCTGAACTGAAACGGAGATTGTGAGCCATGCCTGCTCAGCCAACATCAGTGTCTGACCTCATAAACGCTCTACAGAATGACTGGGCACATATTCCCACAGAAACACTCCAAAATCCTGTGGAAAGAGAGTGGACGATTTTTAGAGCTGCAAAGGGGGACCAACGCCATATCCCATATTAAAGTCCATATATTTGAATGCAATGTCACGAATGCAAGTCCCTGTTGGTGTAATGGTGTCCCAATACTTTTGTCCATACAGTGTGCGTAACTATGTATATTTACGCACTATATGGACAAAAGTATTGGGACACAATTAAAGTATCATTACCAGTATCAGGAACTTTAATGATATTGCATTCACACATACTTTAATATGGAGTTAGAGTTAATATACAGTACTTTATTCTAGTATGAAAGTACAGCAGGTGAAATTTCAGCAAAGCAGAGACTTCTGACCACACGGCGTCGTCGACCTGGAAGAAATGCGTAAGATGAAACGGAAGTTGTCCAATCATAGTCTCTCGTGTGATTTGAAGGCGGGCGAAACGTTCAAAAGTTCAGCAGTAAAGTCAGTGCGAGCAGATAAGAACAAACCACACTGACACTTACCGAGGACACTGCATTCAGAGAGTTTTTTCTGTTGTTCATCAGTCAGTTGTTCTGTTGTTCATCAGTTTATTTACTTAGCCAAGCCCTCTGCTTCAGAAAAAAGGAAGGCTTTTGTAAACAAGAGCTTCTGGTCTTCCCTAGTTCTTGTTTCAGTACTGGACATTACCTGTCATCATGGTGAAAAAGCTGCTTGTTGATGTGGACTGTGGAGTGGACGATGCCCAGGCGATCATGATGGCTTTGGCTGTTCCAGACGTCCAGATCCTCGGGATCACCTGTGTTCATGGAAACACCTGTGTGGAAAACGTGTGCAGAAACGTCCTGCGCGTGCTGAGTACGTGTGGACGACTGGAGGTATCACGTAAAGTTGTCTTCCGTCATGCACTTCTTTTATGACTTTTGCCTCCTCTACGTGCAACCCTCTTGCCACCTCTAAATGTATCTGTAACCCCTTACCTCTTCTAAACTTACAGTAACCCCCTTGCCTCTTCTGAACTTACCTGTACGCCCTCCCCCTTACTTGTGTCTTAATTGTTTATTCTTGACTGACTTGCTGCTATTTTGATGCCTATACTGTTGGTTAATGATTTATTATATCTCATTAAATACTGGTTTTGTGCAGTGGTGGCACTGACATTGAGTCACTAGTTATGCAGTTTACTTATTAATGTATTGCTGCTCTTCAGGTACTAAGGCACCTGGTGCTTCTTAGCACAAGATGACAGATCTTGTCCTGCTTTTACTTGTGTTTCTCCAACACATGTTAATATTCAACATTTATACACTCAAACAGTGATACATGTGCCCCCAAGGCTTGCAGAATTACTTGCTACCACTGCTTTGTGAACGTTTAGCCCCTACAAGAATTCAAAAAGATCACAATAGATGAAGAAATGCTGAGAGGATGATTTCTCAAACTCTAACTGAATGCCGTGTGCTGCAATCTAGCACGTGATTGTCACCTTACCAGGAAAAATTAGATTTGTATAATGACTTTGATCGGCTGGTGACCTTTAGTAATTGATTCACAAGACATGGATTTTCTGGATTGGTTTATGTCCTCTGGCTGACAAGAAAATGTTTGGATGTATGTTAGATTCCTGTGTTCAAAGGAGTATCAAAACCGCTTCTGGGGAACACACTGAGTGCTGGACTTTTCCATGGAGAGGATGGGCTTGGTGACGCTCCAGACCCTGAGGCTCCCAGCATGGAACTAATTCAAAAGGAGGGAGCAGTGTCAGCCATCATCCGCATAGTCAATGAGAATCCTGGCGAGGTTTGTATTTTTTGTTGGTCAAAGCATAGTTATTATGATTGCTTGTTTCTATAGGCTTCACATCTCATATTTACGATTTTGAGTGTGAAGTTTGTGGGAAATGCTTTTGAATCAAGGATCTCAGGGACAGCTATTGCTTCTCTCAGGTATCTTTAGTGGCTACAGCTCCACTGACAAACTTGGCACTGGCAGTAAAATTGGATCCCACCTTACCGCTGAAGTTGAAAGGCCTGTATATCATGGGAGGTAACACAGACGGTGGGTACATCTGCTGCTTTGCTGTTATAAAACTATTTTTGCTCAGTTGTCTTAAACAAGTGCAGACGTATGCCTCTTGGTCTTTTTTGTTTAAGGAAGTTATTGACTTATGCTTGGTTCTGAATGTGTAGCATGACTGTGTAAATCTTTATCTTTAGCTAGAGGTAACACAACGATATGCGGAGAATTCAACTTTGCAGCAGACCCTGAGGCAGCATATATTGTGCTGAATGATTACCTGTGCCCCACTTACATCGCCTGTTGGGAGTTCACATGTCACAGTAAATTACCCTGGGTAAAGTTCACATTTTTATCATAAATATGTACCTGGGTCCTTCATATAACTCTGTGTAGAACTTTGTGTAGGGCAAAGAGCCTATCCTGGAGGGGAATATTGCTGTGTAACTGTATTTTTCCTAGTCCAGCATACTAGATCAGAAGATAGATGAGTTCCCGCAGAATTGTTCAGTCAGGGAAAACACACATTGCAGTGCGAGGACCCTCCTAGATTTAGCAAGAGTTGTAAGAGTTGAGGTCGGACTCTTTGAAGAATATTTACTCTTTACTCTGCCATTACAGGAGTTCTGTGATGGCTGGTTGGCCCAGGACACAAAAAAAGCTCGGTTCATGAAAAGGATCTTTCAACACAGCATAGAGTCCTGCCACAGTGAGAGAATCGAAAAGGAACTGGTGGCAGGACAAGGATTCATTTCCTGTGACTCTTATCCCATGGCAGCTGCCATTGATGACACATTTATCATCGAGAGTGACCATAAGGCTGTGACTGTGGAACTCACAGGTACACATTCCCGAGGAATGATGATTGTAGATCACCTTGAGATTCTCCAGAAGACTCACAAAGCTTACATCATGAAGAAAGTGGACCTGGAAAAGTTTAAGCAGCTAATGATGAATGCTTTAAAGTAATTTTGTACAGGATTATTATTCCAACCAGTCCAACCATGTGAATGAAGCTTTATGTTTTGATAACATTTTAAAATAAAGCTATAGTGAAAAGTATGTTTGAATTTTTATTAAGGTTAAATCAACAAATTCCAAACAAGCCTCTGAGTGGGATGATGGAATTCATATTCACAGCAGTCAGTGGTTTGGCACAAGTTTTCAGATATGGAGACAGACTAGAACTGCACAGGTTTGTCTTCCTGCTTCTACACACTTAAGTGCAAGGTCCCATAATTAGGTATTATCATCTGCCAGAAAAGAAGAACTTTGCAGACAAAAGGCCTTAGTTTTACTGTGCAACAAATCAGATGTATGATAAATATAAACGATAGTGTTGCCTTTAATAACTACTGCTTACATTTCTGAATTGTGACAAACTCTACAGCTCATTTGGATACTATAATACAAATAGCCTGTTTCAAATCTTTAATAACCAGTGTCGTCACTGTCCATATTTACAATTCCATGTTCGGTTGTAGGCAAACATACTCAAACTCAGTATGCCATTATTTACAACTTGGAGAACAGCCCAGAGGTTCAGCTCCAGCTCTTTCTGGCCCCAAAAAGAAATAGTTGGCCAGATCCAATTAGAAGCCTTTCCTGCCTCTGAATCGAGCTCTTGTATCCAACTGTTAAAAAAAAATAATAAATAAAAAGTAGCTTCAGCTCCCATGATTCAGCAACAATCACACCATAAACCAAGATCCAGAATGTCTGTACATGTTAGTGACTCATTATTTGAGTCAGTGAGGCATATTTAAAAATTAAACTAACTGGAGCAAGTTAAGACTGGACTACTAACCATTGACCTTTTGCATTCAAAGAAAGACACCTGCAGGCCCTTGCAGTGACCCTCCTTCAGACACTCGCTGGGCTTCTTGCCTTCCTGAAATCAAACATGAATGGTTATTAATCACACACATGCAGTAAAGTGTCCATTTGTTATACGCCACCATAGCAATGTGAACAGTGTGAAATTCTTTCTCTGCATTTAACCCATTCACCAAGTGAAGCAGTGTGTGGGGACGGTACTTTACACAAGGGTACCTCAGTGGTGCCACTGGCAATCATGTGATTACAGGGGCAATTCCTCAACCACCAGCTACCCCAGAAAATAGAGGCTACTAAACTGCAGGGGCAACTCCCTAACCACTACACAGCTGGTGGCCTAGTGGTTAGAGAGTTGCCCCTGCAATCAGAAGGTCATTGGTTCGAATCTCAGGGTTACTAGTGGCACCACTAAGGTACCCTTGAGCAAGGTATCGCCCCCACATATCGCTTCTCGGGCCACTTTACTTTAATACGACCTGCCAGCAGCTTCAGTCAGTTATTCAGTCAGATTTAACAAGCTAAATAAACGTCTCAATACATGGATAACGTTTAAAGTGACAATAACGAGATTGTTTGATCGAGATTGTTGTTACTGCTGGTGTTGTTAGCCACAGCTAGCAGAAATGTTACCTTCACAACGCAGTCATGTTGAAGCAGACAGGCTTTAAAATCCTCCCTGATTCCAGCACAAGCTCGACCGTCCTCCTCTTTGTCTTCGTAGTACTTTGGCATTGTTGTTCAAAACGCATTCGAGCTCAAAGTAAAGCCAGACTCCTGCCGTGTGAGCAATAACAGGACATAAAACCGAGGCTAAGGGACGTTCTGCACTGCCATGGAGGCGGCCACATTTGATCAACAATGCATTCTGGGAGTTCACGCCATTGCCTAGCAACGGCCTATCGAACATTTTTTTGTTTTATTTCATTGTAAATACTACGTTTCACACTGTTTCCTCACCTAGTGTTTATTTTGTTGTTATCTGCATGAAACCGGAGCAGATGAGTCAGACAGCCCGTGTGTCGGTGAATTGGACTCAATTTCCACTCTTGACCACAAGATGCCTCCAAATCATCAGTTTTCTCTCTGTGCTGCAGGGTGTCCCTTAAAGTCCAGTACTCCCTCATACACTATTTAGCCAAAAGTATTGGGACACACTTGTTTTCAGGCTGCGGGCTAGGCCCCTTACTTCCACTGAAGGGCAATCTTAACGCTTCAGCATACCAAGACATTTTAGACAATGCCACGCTTCCAACTTTGTGAGCACAGTTTGGGGAAAAGGCCCCTTTCTATTCCAGCATGACTTGTGTGCCAGTGCACAAAGCAAGCTCCATAAAGACATGATTAGGAGTTAGGTGTTGAAGAACCTGAGAGGCCAACACAGAGTCCTGACCTTAACCCCATCCAACACCTTTGGGATGAACAGGAACAGAGACTGCGAGCCAGGCATTCTTATCCAATGTTAATGCCTGACCTCGTAAATGCTCACAAATTCCCAAAGGGGGGCCCAACTCCATATTAAAGTCTATGTGCTTGAAAGCAATGTCATTAAAGTCACTTTTGGTGTAATGGTTTAGTGTCCCAATACTTTTGTCAATATATTGTGTATATAAAATCAAAAGGTCTGTTAGAACATTACAATGTCCAGTCTTAAAATGTGTCAGAAATGTCAGTGACCATGAATAAAACAAACAATGATTCATGTAGAGATGGACAGAAAAAGTGAAAACGGCAAAACATGAATTATCTCAACTTTGATTTATTTCTGTACTGTCCATTCAAATCAATGTCAGCTGGAAACAAGATGCACAGATGAAGGCACATGAAAGTCTGGGATGCACCAGACAGGGGGAATCTTACTATGTCGTGAGGGGGTGGTAAAAAAAAAAAATGCTAAAAATGGCAATACTCCGCATATTTAGCAATATATCAAATCATGTTGTGCAATGATTCATGGAGCAGGAAAGGTGAAGCTCTAACTTGGGCTAGCCAAAAGGAATCCATACTACTGTGCCATCACTAGTCCAGGCTGTTCCTAACAGAATTCTTGTCACAGGCATGGAAACGAGACATTATACAGCACATTCACCAAGTACACTATTACAGGTGCTCATACAAGCAACTGAATATTCTTCAAAACTAGGAAATATTTGTTTAAAAAGATGTAAACATATATCTTGACTTTACACAACAGACACATTTGAGATTTCCCCCTTGTCAGATTCTTCCCTACACAGATGATATGTAATTGAAAGTGACATGCACACAATGTCTTTCTCTGCTTGACACACCGACAAGCTAAATGTGCATACATACAGTAAATGGTCATACAATGGCATGATTTTTAAGGTCAGCACACATTTCTAGGAACCTTCTAGAAGATATATACAATCAAATGAGATGAGAGCACTTGGGAAACATTTACAGTAGTTACCCAACCTGACCTCCTTGTGGTCAGCCAGTTATACCGATGAAACTAAATGTCAAAAACCACAGAATTCAAACAGCATCTATAGATAATGGCACAAACTTGCACCACTACTCGCACATCACTTTAGTACTTCAGCACTCATACACAACAGTAGGCTGAAGTAATTTTGCACTGTGAAGTACTTAAGAATCATCAGTTTATGTAAAATTCTACCCATTATATTTCTATGGTTTTTGCATTTGTTTCCTGCTCATAGCCAGCCCAATGGTCTAAAAATAAAGGCAAGTCACACCCAGTGCCAGCTATTATACCGCAATAAACAGTAAGGAGGCATCAAATAGCAATGATACAAGAGTATTGGACAGACGGCTGTTGACAGACATGACAGTGGACTGTTTGAAATGGAAAATGAAAACACAAATATCAATGCATTCCAATAGTCAGTTCCTAGAGCAAGTGGCACATGTAATCCTGACATGTTTGGCTTTGAACATGTTAAGAAAACACATTCCATGCGCTGAACAGGAGCATGTCAAGTTAAAGCAAACAGAAGAATTTTAGTTAGTTGGTTTGGTTTCCAATCCAAGTCTGGGCACTCACTGCTCTCCACAGTTTAAGCATCATTTTTCAAACACACAATTCACCTTCAAGTTGAATCAGCTGTGTTACAGCTAGGAAAAACTGGGCTAAACTGAATGCTGAACTGTAGGTCACCAGGACTTGGACTGGGAAGTACTGCTTCTAATTCACAGTTCTTGGGAATCCTCAGCTTATTTACATCTTTGTTCTACTGTGGGTCACCACAAACCTGTTCAAGGTAACAAGACTTCTACAGCTTTATTACCTAGTTGAGGTTTCCTGAGGGGGGGAAAAAGACCAACAAAAATGGTCTCGCTGAGGATTCTCAAGGACTGGCCTGGAACCTCTTATTTGAGATACTCCTGTGGTTTTGACCACAGGGGTTTTGACACAGAGAGGCAGTCCCTTTCCAGTCACCTAGAGGACACTCAACATTAAGGCACACATGTGGGGGACCTGCACCCATTGGAACTACACAACGGAAAAAAAATAACATGAACCAAATTCTTCATTTTAAGTCACAATCATTAAAAAGTAAATAGTTACTTCAAATATTTATCAAATCAAATATTTACTTCTACCAAACTTTTTTTTGTACTTTTCACAGCATAAAAAATAAAAAAATCTCTCTTTTACAAATTAAATTAAAGATTTATTTCAAATAAGTTAAAGTCACCTTCATAGATCGTCTAAATAATAATTATATATCTCCCTTCAGCTGAAAGGCTGTGGTTGATTGGTTTCTGCCAAAAGACACAGATGGAAGGAAAGCCTTTCCTGTTACACAGGGAAAGGCTTTGCAGTATGGTTTCTCATCATTAGAAATTTGTTTCAAGAAATATTTTGGCAAAGTAGTCATTACAACAAACTATTCTATGGACATAAATAAGTTGAAACAGAGTGCCTTGCCCTGGCACTTAAACGTGAGAGTTGAAAAACACCACTAATGGAGGTTAACTCGTCTTTAACACAAAATAACTCAACTGATTTCTCTTCCGACAACTTTGTGTAAAGTATAAAGCACTTAATTGACCCATGGTCAAAGTCATTTATAGTCCATAACGATACAGTACTTATAACATTCTCCTTCAGCATTTGCCTTCTCACCAGCATTAGCGCACAATCCCGTACTCAGTATCTTCATGATAGCACTGATCGCAAATCCTCAAGGCATAATTCCTCTGGTGACATTTCTTCAAAAAGCATCCTTTTTATACAGTAGTATTCACATTGACACACACACACAAAAGAAGAAGATAAGATGACTTGAGGAAACGAGATCCTCAAAGGAAAAAGTAACCAGAGCGGAAAGTAACAAAAGAGAATTCACAAGTAAAGAAACAGGGGGGAGGAAAAACAGAGAAAAACAGAGAAAAAAGAGGAAGATAAAGGGATGAAGAGTTCATAAAAGCCAACAATCCTCGCTGAGTGACACCATGATTGGTAGCGTCCATACACTCTGATCTCGTCACTGTTGTTTTGGAATGCTGCAAGAGCTCATACAGCACAGCTGGGTCTTCCAGGCCCACAACCAGTGGAGGCCTACAGTTATCCGGCAACTCTCTTTATGTGGATCTGCAAGGAGAAATAGGATCACAGAAGGCATTAGGAGCATGTATTTCTCAAATTAATGTGTTTGTCACTGAGTGTACAGAAAATATATATGTTAAAGTGAGGCTTTTTGCAGCCTAAGAATAGGGACAAGATGATATTGGCCAGAAATAGGGGTGGGAATCTTTAAGCACCCTCCAATTGCATGTGGCTCCAATTCATCAAATAAACATTATAAAATAAATATGCATCTTGATTTCTACACCCTCCATTGTGGCTTTTCCCATCACAAGCAGAGTTAGTGTAGTTGAACTACATTTGCCTACATAGGGTTAAATCAATGAACTTAGGGTTTTTTTTTTGCAATTTTTTCTAATTTCCTTTAGTTGTATCTAGTTCTACCTACAAGCACGAACATCCGTTAAGTACCAGTGCATCTTTTAGAACCCTTTCTAAAGCAGCGTCAGTTCTGTTACATCAGCTAGCAGACACTTGCACTGCCAAGAATCACGATTAGTAATGTTGAGGGAGAAAGAGGGCCATCATACCCACTCAAAGACAGCAAAGCCAATTAGGCTCTCTTTGACTCCCAGCAATGGGTGGCTCTGGCTTTGCTCGCAATCTCCCATAGATAGAGCAAATGCTTAGACACTTATGCCACTCAAGACCTCTAACCTACATTCCCACATCAACCAAGGAAAGGCTTGTTACATAGCTGATTATATTTGGATCAGATGTGTTGAGAGCAGAGAAAACCCAAAAATGTACATGGGCTCCAGTACAGGCTTAGAAACCTATGCATACAGCCTATATGAAAGGTGATGGAGATCATCAAATGAACCCAGTTTCTGGTCCTAAATCACTGGTAGAAATGACACTAGGTACCTAGTCAGTTACATCAATAGTTCAGTTAACTACCAGATATTTCAGAAACTGGACTGAAGACAACTCGTCTGTAGTGTTTACTTTTAGCAGAAATGTTTCATACCACTGAAATTTTTCAATAGAATAAAAATGTATGCTTAAGCTTAAGTAAAAGTTTATTAATGCAATGATGAAGATAAAAAAAAATAGAATCAATGCTTTCAAAAAACTATTAATTTGTCCACTGGGCAGAAAGTGCAGGACTGACTAACCTCACTGATGATCGCCCACACAGCAGAGTCCTTTAGGACAGTGAGACGTACAGCAGCCACTGGGTTGAAGGCAGGGTCAACTGTGCCTTCAGCCACGCCTTTATCGAAGTCAGCTACAGAGAGAGAGGAGAGTAGAGAGAGAGAGGGAATGAGAGAGAGAGGATGAACAAGAGAGAGAGAGAGAGAGCGAGGAAACGATAGAGAAAGAGAACAAGAGAAGGGGAACGAGAGAGAGAGAGAACGAGAGAGAGAACGAGAGAGAGAACGAGAGAGAGAACGAGAGAGAGAGAACGAGGGGGGCGAGAGAGAGAGATCGAGAGAGAGAGAGAACGAGGGGGGGCGAGAGAGAGAGAATGAGAGAGAGAGAACGAGAGAGAGAGAGAGACAACGAGGGGGGGCGAGAGAGAGAGAACGAGAGAGAGAGAACGAGAGAGGGAGAGAACGAGAGGGAGAGAGAGAACAAGGAGGGGGCGAGAGAGAACGAGAGAGAGAATGAGAACGAGAGAGAGAGAGATATTAAATGCTAGGTCTGCTCAGGAAACGAGTCTCAAACAAAAACATTTGAACAGCAACTTACCAATTCTGTAGAAATGGTCGTCTGTCCGTTTGTATTTCTCTTTGGTCTTCAGACCTGTATCCTGCAACAGAAACAAGCCTCACTAACAATCAAAGAGCAAGGCCCCTTAAGCAAGCAAGTGTGACTCAAGAACATAATAAATACAGATTGATACTAAAATGATAAACCCATTTTAAATATCTCAGCATATACAAGTTCAGGAAATGCAAAGTAATAGAACTAACATGAAGTTCACACCTACGGCAAACTCTTTGCTAACATCAAAGGCTCCAGTAGACTCACTAAGCCCTTTTTCACAGCAGGGCTGTGGGCTCCAACCTCATTAACAGAGCAGCTCAACCTCCTGCTTGCTAAATTTAGAAGCAGCAACAGCCTACAGTTGAGCACAGTCAAATTTGAAGCTAGTAACAGAAATCAACTGCTTTCTGATCTTTCTACCTCAGTTCCTGTTGCTCTGGTTACTTTTCAGTCATTCAGTCGGATGTCTGGCTTCAAAATAAACATAAATAAAACTGAGATCTTGCCTGGTAATTTGGCTGCAAAGACCTTTCCCTTACATAACCCACCCTCAAAAACTGCCATAGCTTCACCCATCTTGAAATTCAGGTTACATATAAATTTAAATAATCTTTACACCATGTTCCAAATTATTATGCAAATTGTATTGAAGTGTCAAAGATTAAATATTTTGTTTTTCAATTAAACTCATGAATGGTATTGCGTCTCAGGGCTCTTTGGATCACTGAAATCAATCTCAGACACCTGTGACAATTAGTTTGCCAGGTGAGCCCAATTAAAGGAAAAACTACTGAAGGAGGACATTCCACATTATTAAGCAGACCACCATTTTCAAGCAATATGGGGGGGAAAAAAGGACCTCTCTGCTGCTGAAAAGCATGAAATAGTTGAATGCCTTGGACAAGGAATGAAAACCTTAGATATTTAATGAAAACTTAAGCAGGATCATCGTACTGTTAAGAGATTTGTGGCTGATTCAGAGCACACACAGGTTCATGTAGATAAAGGCACAACAAGGAAGGTTTCTGCCAGACAAGATTAAGAGAGTAGCTGCTAAAATGCCATTACAAAGCAGCAAACAGGTATTTGAAGCTGCTGGTGCCTCTGGAGGTCCATGAACATCAAGGTGTAGGATCCTCCAGAGGCTTGCAGTTATGCATAAACCTATTCAGCCACCCCTAACCAATGCTCACAAGCAGAAACGGCTGCGGTGGGCCCAGAACTACATGAAGACTAATTTTCATGTATGACAATGCACCATCTCATGCTGCAAGGAATACCTCTGCATCATTGGCTGCTACGGGCATAAAAGGAGAGAAACTCATGGTGTGGCCCCCATCCTCCCCTGACCTCAATCCTACTGAGCACCTTTGGAGCATTTTCAGTTCTTTACAACCTATAAAATGTTTTGAAACTCTGTTGTGCATAATAATTTGGAACAGTATGATAAATACTGTTATCATTAGGAAGTTTGTTCAGTAACCTTCGAATTATACTCTAATGGTTGATGACTGTCATTTGCATCGACTATTTAGGAAAATTAGAAAAATATCATTTGCATAATATTTTGGAACACAGTGTATAATGTGAATTTCAAATGCTTTTCCCTCTTAAATAGTATGATTATGAAGTTTATTTGAAATAAAAACATCCCCAAGCTGCACGAACAGCACCTGCAAAAACCTAAGCCAATTCAGGGGCTGGATTTACCTAATACGAGGTTTTGTTACTGGGTGGGAAAAATAATTTTAAAATACTGGCGTCAGTATGGTTAATCATAGACTCCATCAACCCTGGCCAAACCATCTTCCACCTCTCCCCTCCCCCATAATAAAAAGGTACTTGTTAAAACCAGGCCAAACTTAATTTCAAACTTAATCCAATTCATCCACTCAGTTTAGATTCATTAGAGTTTATAAAGGTGGAAGTAAGACCTGGGAGAGGAAATACCTGCAAGATTCTTAGATGGGTGCATAAATCATTCTGTGCAAGACATGTCCTTATCCAATGTAAAATTGTGCATCACATTAATTATACTAAGGCCAAATTATCAAATTTTTTATCAAGGTGTATCTCCAGCATGTGACAGATGTAAGCAAACCCATATTCACATGCTTTGACTATGTCCATCTTTATATTACAGAGGACAAAATTGTCCCAAGTGGTCTTACCACATTACCGGAAATGGACAAATGGAGTCAATGGACAAATGAAGTCCTCTAAAAAGGATGCTATAGCTTTTGTTGCACAGACTACAAGGATAAGACACATGCAGATGGGATGCAATGCACCTTGATATAACTATTCCTGGCTGCTGCTTTCCTCTATCGATCTCTCTATCTATCATGATATATTTTTTAATGTGGATGTATACACTCTCTCTCTTGCACTCTCTGTCACGCACTCACCCCCTTACCCTCTCACCTCCTTACCCTCAGACACACACACTCACACACTCACACACTCACACACTCACACACTCACACACTCACACACTCACACACTCACACACTCACACACTTTTTAAAAAAAGAACACAAGTGAGAAAGATACATTAACAATAATAATGCACATTTAGGGGTGGGATGGGGGCTTACCGAGAAGGGCAAAATCTCAACCGTTGTGTTCTCAATTTTGTCTCCTGGGTGCTCCTGGTTACCACTGCGGAACAGGACCCTGTCAATCAAAGACTAACTGTTAAGGAAAATGTATGTACAGACACAAATCTGTCCATATATTTTATGTACTCACGCATGGAAAGTACACAGACATAAGAACGGTATGCTTCTATGTTAGAGTCACTGGTAGAACAGCACACATTTGTGATGACCTTAAATGTCATTCAGTAAAATGAACAATATTTTTTATTTTTATTATTATTATTTTTTAGATAACTGGTTCATTTTGTTCCCTGGAAGAGGTGTGTCACAGTAGCACTCATCTGGGCAATAACAGAAGGAGCACGGCTCTTAATCACTAAAAGCAACATGGTTTGTTCAACTTGGTAAAGTTGAAAACTTTTCACTTTTGTTGTTAAGAAACTGTTTGGACCATAGCCTATTTAGGTACTTAGTTAAAATGACTCATTACTTCAACTGCCTATCGACAAAAAAAAAAATGTAGTCCCTCTACGTTATTCACTTTTTGGTCACTGAAGACCTTTAATGTAGGTACCACTTCCAACAAAAAAGGTAACTTACACACAGACAGCAAATTACAGAAATGTTCTGGTTGACTAGCTAATGTGGTTCTCCTCACCAGTAATAACATGCTACTGTGGTAGTCATGTGAATAACGAATGAGAGTCTCAGACATGAAGACCCGCAATTATGATTTCTGAACAAATCAGTAGTTCTTGCACTGAGAATCTGCAGCAGTCATGTGACAAGTGAATGAGAGACTGAAAAGACTTAGGGTTCATGAATGAAACAGTTGTTCCTATATTGAGAATATGCAGCAATCATGTGACAAGTGAGCGAAAGAAAGACCAAATTGTGAACAAGCCTCTAGCTAAGATGTTAATATACAGATGTACATTTCATGTGTATGTGTAGCCCAGAGAAAAATGAAAAATAAATCACGCATCAGAGATGACTCATTCATTCTGTACTCCCGAGTCATAATAAAGAATACAGTAAACCCCCACTTTAACGCGGATCAGCATAGTTTCAGTCCAGCGTGGATTTTTTCTGAGAACCTAACTAATAATTGCTGAACCCCCTGCACTAACATGAAAACTGCATATATCCTCCGCATTTTTTTTTTTTACTTTTGTGATGTCTGGGCCTCGTCCACCACGCCCCCTCATCCTCATGCTGGGTTGCTCAGCACCACGCCCAAACATAAACCCTGCACGAGGACGAGGGGTGAACAAAGCCCGGATGTCACAGTTTTTTTCGTGGCAATATATACATTTTCACACATTTAAGTGCTAAGTTATTAAGAAAAATATAATTTACTAATTTTGTAACATAAATATTAAGGCAAATTCAGCCACATTTCCATATAAAAAATAACTATAAATGTTTTGGTACTGTGGAGAGAAACACAAAGAAAGTGCGTCTTGGGACGGTGAAATACTGCCAAACTCAGAGGTGGGAGGTTTGAAAGTAGTCAATCCGAGAACGCTAGTTATTTCTCCTTGCTGCTGATTGGCTGCTGCCCTTTGACACATCCCTCGCTGTACTCAGAGGCAGGAGGTTTGAAATTAGCCAATCCAAAAACGCTATTTATTTTTCATTGCTGTTGATTGTTTGCTGCCCTTTGAGGCAGTGGCAGTCCCGAATTTCCCCCGTGGAGCGTCTCGAGTGTTCATGTTTTTTGTTTTGCTCTTCTTACAGCCCTGTATTTTTATTACTGTAAATTTAGTGAATTTATTACTGTATTTACCTGCTTAGTACGACAGCGCGTACTAAAGAAAGCGGGCGTGCATGAATTACAGTACAGTCTATATAGGGGTAATATCAGTATTTACATTCTAGCACTGCAGGAGTTCAGTGTAAACTGTACAGTACAAATATGGGTTTACCTTTAAATTTTTTTCAGGGTAATGTATTAAGCTGAGTTCAATGCTCTTGGAACGTAACCCCCGCGATAAGCAGGGATTTACTGTACTTAAAAGCAACTAATCGTTCACAAACGACACATCATGTGCACATATACCACATACACATTCAGATAAGGACTAATAGAACAGGTCCCTACTTGAGTTGCTAATTTGGTGCAGTCACACATCAGTAAGCTAAGACCTTATCTTGCTGGTGCTGCCCTAGACAAACATAGCAGAGGCTGCTGTAGTAAGTAGAGACTGCCAACACCACGGAGGCTAAACTCTGATTTTTTAGATCCAATTTATCACACCATATCCAAATGAGAGTTAGTTTCCTGTGCCTCATCACGATTATTTTGATCAATATTGAGCTTGAATATTAGAGCTAAATGTGTTAAAAAAGCTAAATGTTGCACTCTAAATCTAAATGTTGCATTTTAACAAACGGCAACTCTAAATGTGGGATTTTAATGTAGCACTTTTACAAACGGCGAGATATGCTAATTGGCCACACCCTGTGATTACAATTGGCTTCATAGTTACATAGGGCTCGGTGACACCTTTCCAAAGACCCCTCGTTTGCCATAATTTAATCTTGGCAGCCAAAATCGTGATCGTGATTAAAATTTGATTAATTGTACAGCCCTACGTTCAGTATGATAAAAATACAACAGCAGGGAGAAGTGCAAATCTCAATAAAAAATTGAGGTGCAATTAATTTATAAACTAGCATATAAACCATCCAGTCACACCTCAAGACAAAGATCAGGGAAGCCAAGATGGAATACGGGAGGAAGCTTGAGTGGAAACTCCAGCAGAACACCACCAGAGAGGTCTGGAAATGCGGACCATCACTGGTCTCAGATCAGATAATAATAGAGGACTTGAAGGCACAGTAGACTGGGCCAATGAACTTAATCCGTATTTAACAGATTTGACAGGGTGACGCCTTCACCCCCTGCTGATCGACACTTAGCACTCCTCTTCGAGCATCTACCCCTCCTCTGCCTCCTCCTGATGTCATGGCTACCTCCACTGCTACTACAATAAACATCAAAGTGGATGTGAGACGACGGCTGAGAAGACTCCACTCAGGGACGGCCGCAGGTCCGGACGGTGTCAGGCCCTGGGTGCTTAAAGCCTGTGCCCCTCAGCTCTGTGGTGTACTGCAGCATGTCTTCAGTGCGTCTGCAGAGGGTCCCTGTGCTGTGGAAGACGTCCTGCCTAGTTCCTGTTCCAAAGACACCACGCACCAGTGGAGCCAAAGACTACAGACCCGTGGCACTGACCTCCCACATCATGAAGAGTTGGAGTTGAGGATGCCATCATATACCTGCTGAACCGTGTCTATACTCACTTGGACAAGGCAGCGAGCACTGTGAGAGTCATGTTCTCCAGTGCTTTCAGTAGTAGGATGACCCTTCCGAAATGCACTACTGAGCGCCATAGGAAATCCTTCCTGCATGTGGCCATCAAACTGTACTACTCCTCCGTCTGATAATATATATGCCTTAGGCCCTGTCCACACGAAGCCGTAAACGGGCTTATCCGCACAAATATTTGTCCTAAAACACCTCTCGTCCACACGGAGCGGGTGAAAACGCATCTGTAAACGGCAAGATTTGAAAAAAAATTTGAAAACGCCGGTTAGGCGTTTTCGTGTGGATGGGCTAAACGGATAAGTTTTTTGGTGGATTGCGTCATTGCGCCTCCCCCGTCTTAAGGCGCATGCGCAAAGATTAATAACAACAACAACAACAACAACAACAACGGCGCCGAACGGGTTCCGCATGACTTGTACACGCATGCGCACTATAAGTACTTCCTGTGCAGCAGCGCCACCTATCGTCTTGGATTACTAATAACAGCGTTTACGGTCATTTACGATTGTTTTCGTGTAGACGCGGATATATTCTGAGCCGGTTCCGTCTTTACACAAATCGTTTTGTAAACGATCGCCGTTTACGGCTTCGTGTGGACAGGGCCTTAGTTTAATATTCTCTTTTTCTTCTCTTTAATACTTTTTCTTTAACACTTTTTTCTGAAGCTGGGTAACTGTACAAAAAGCAATTTCCCCTTGGGGATTAATAAAGTATTCTGATACTGATATACTGATCAGCCGTAAAATTAAAACTACCCACCTAATACTGTGTAGGTCCTTCTTGTGCCTCCAAAACAGTTCCAACTTGTTGAGGCATGGACCCCACCAGGGTGTGTCGTGATATCAGGCCACAAAAAGTTAGCAGCACGTCCTTTTAAGCCCTGTAAGTTGCAGGATGGGGTCTCCATGTTTCAGATTTGTTGGTCCAGCACACAGATATTTGATCAGATTGCGGGAAATGCGGAGGCCATTTGGGGAATTTTGAGGCCAACTTAACATACTGAACTCTTTGTCATGTTCCCAAAGCCATTCTTGAAAACATTTTTCAGTATGGCAGGGTGCATCCTGCTGAAAGAGTTCACTGCCATTAGGAAATACCACATGAAGTGGTGTACTTGGTCTACAACAATGTTGTGCATAAAAGCACCACACACACACACACACATTATAGGCCCATTATAGGTGCTTTTGGCAGTAGAGAAGAGTCACTTGAATCAGTCTGCAGCTTTATAGCAAGCTGTGATGCGCTGTGTGTTCTGAAACATTTCCATGGCCAGCATTAATTTTATCAGCAATATGTGCCACAGCAGCTCTTCCGAGGGATCAGACAAGGCGAGCTAATCTTCACACCACATCATCAGTAAGCCTTGGGTGTCATGATCCTGGTTCGCTGGTTGTCCTTCCTTGGATCACATTTGGTCGGTACCAACCACTTCATACCAAGAACACTCTACAAGACCTGCTGTTTCGGAGATGCTCTAACCCAGTAGTTTAACCAACATAATTTGACCCTTGTCAGATCCTTACACTTGCCCATTTTTCCTCCTTCCAACACATTAGCTTCAAGAACTGACTAAACACTCACTGCCTGTTATATACTACCCCTTTACAGATGCCAGTGTAAAGATAATTAATGTTATTCACATCACCTGTAAGTGGTTTTAAATGTAATGGCTGATCAGCATCTACTTTTTGAAAGGTCAAAAAAGCATTCCAAAATGCAGGTGCCGGTTCTTATTTTTAGTAAATTATGATTAGCTGGGCCCACTCTCAATGAGGACACAGCACAGAAGCATGGCAGATAAATCTGAGCATGTCCACGTGTTCTCCTGATTAGCACTTTCAGAGCAAGCGCCTATCTACGGAAGAGCAGAGCAGTACACGTGAGTGTGTGCTATACAAAGCACGTAAATGAATCCCTAGGCAAACCAGAGTGAGTGAGTGAGAAAGACAGAGAGAATACGAACTTCTCAATGCTGACTGGTCGGTCGAACTTGAAGAGCACATAGTCTCCTGCCATGGGGGTGATGGCCCAGAAGAAATCTTCTCCCATGTAGGTTTTTTCCAGTGTGTGGCCCTGGTAGACTTTCAGAGAAGTGGACACCTCTGCTGGTGGGTTCACATGAATTTTATGTAGCAGAGGTTTTAGGAAGTCTTTATCCTGAGACAGAGCAGCAGAGAGATTCCTGTCAGTGCAACTGTGTAAAGCCCAACTACTTGTTTGTTCAATAAGGGTAAACGAAGCACATCATATAAGAATAAGTTAAGGCCAAAACCTCTTATTTAAGGAAAGGGGACAGGAGGTTATAATGTGTCTGACAGGAAAAGAAAAGAAAATCTGCTGCTTTTTAACAATAAGTATAAAAGAAGATCATTTAGCAACAGAGAGTGAGTTCATTGTCTCTGAAGTCATTTAAAGTCAAGTCAATAACAGATTAATAAAAACTGAGCAATGCTCATATGTGTCACCGTAAGTTTCTGGATTTTCCCCGCCAAGGAGGAATGCAGGCCCACATGCTGGAATAAAGAGGGTCTAAAGCGGATACGAAGACTGGACTTCTGTCTCTCACAGTGTTTCTATAGAGGGGAAAAAAAATAACTGTTTTGTTCAAAACAGAAATGGACAAAAATTAAATTAAAACAAAATAAAAATATTAAATAGGTCTACAATGAGGTATTAAACTCTAAGAACTATAATTGAACTCTAATGGGGATAAAAATTGAAATAAAAATAAAGAAATAAATATGCAATATATCGCCTTGGGTGAAAAGTCAGTCTTAGTTTCATGGTAAATGCTGTAGCCTACACACTCTACATTTCAGCAAGTTTATAATGATATAAACCATTTGCGCAAAGTCACTACCCAGGCAGCAATCTCGTCCACAGAGGAATGTTGTGTCTGCAGGTTTTATTAAACCAAAGCAGGAGCGCATCTGTTCAGCTATTTGAAAACTGAGACCAACTGATTAATAATGTAGAATATGGTGTGCTTCTTGTTTGGAAGGAAAACTTGCAGCAACAGTTCTTTGTGAATAAGACTGGTCACCCCTGGTTTAAAATTATTAACAGGATGCAGACTACATTACATTCAATAAAATCCCGCATCTTCGCCAACAGATAAAGGTAACAAATTCCATTTGCATTCTGGCTCTGTCATTTGTATCACTGTTATTTATTGTCCTATATTTTTTGGTTCTCAGTTTTGGTTTTCAACCCAGTGTGAATTTCAGTTTCGGCTAAAGATTTACATTTCAGTGCATTACTATGTAAAACGAAATAAACACAGACCGAAAAAATTACGCCATGAAAGCAGCATTGAGCAATATCCTGCAGTTTACAACTGTGCCATAAATAAACTAACTTGCTAACTATTATTGCTTGCTTAAAGGATTTATGTTAGAGGTGTGAACACGATGGGCAGCCACTTTGTCTATTTCACTCTCACACAGGTGACACAAGTGTACATTCACAGCAGAAGCAGACTGTAAACAATCAGATGAATGTCAAGGAGAGCTAACAAATCAGTAATGATAAAGACTGCAAGCTAAGGTCAGTAAAGTGGGAGTTACACCTGACACCAGAACAATTCATGATTACTGGTTAGCCAGGTTGAACTGACCTTGGTTTTTAATCATGGCACTCAGCACTATTATAGAGGGCATTTGAAGCATCTGACCATGATCTTTGTTTGTGGTATGTGTGACAATCAATCCTTGAGCACAGCGCTTTAGACATTAAAGGACTGTTCAGTGTACCATCGAGCCATAAACTAAACTAGAGAGCATGACAGAGCACATACTGAAGAGGAATGGAGTGCGGTGGGAAGAGACAGGCTAGTTGGAGGGCTTGTTGAGTCTGAGTGGATGGATAATAGAGGAAGGGAAAGGTCAGAGCAGTCTCTCAGTCTGCCATTATCCAAAGTGTGAAAAGCCTCTGATGAACTGCCCTCAGCAGCTCAGAAAACTGAACATAGAATATCTCTCAAGAGGATTGGGGTGGGGGGTTGTGGGGGGGGAGAGAGGGGTCATGTACACACAAAAACAGTAAAGACTTACAGCATCTTTTTCTGGATTGCAAACTTTCACCCAAAGAATGTGGTCCAATAACCAGTCTATGGGCTTCTCCTTGTAAAACATAAATATGAACTCCACTATAAGATTCAGATCAGGGGCCTGGAACATCTTACCTGAAAGAGAGAGAGATAATTTTTGTGTGAGTTTAGAAACAAACAAACAAGTTTAGGTCCCAAGTCCAGGAGAATTTCACTGTTTGTCGGCTAAGGCAAGGGTAAGGGTATTTACAGTCTCAGCCTTAGATGCTCTAAATATAGAGGAACAAAGTGTACATATTATACACAGACACAAGACACAATTTTTCAGTCCTGTGCACTATTTGGGACACAAACATTTGTTATCAAGCTAAATGCTAGCTAGTCAAAAAGCAGTTTAAGGCTTTGCAAAGTGTGACAATTAATCACAAGGTGAGCAAGGTGTTCAAGTCTGGTTGGCAACACTAGGGTCATACCAATGAAGCCTAGTTGGGAGAACTCCAGGATCATCCAGTCTTCAGAAGCCAGCTGCAGGGCAAAGTTCTTCATAGTGGCAAAGTAGTTGGGCTTTGCAACAATATCATCCTCCAGCTAGAAGATAAACAAGAATATTAGATGAATTGGGTAATACTGCAATTTAGTTATAAATCTCTCATGAACAGACACTCAAATAAAGGTTACATAGACTATATTCTCTCTCTCTCTCTCACACACACACACACACACACACACACACACACACACACACACACACACACACACAGAGCTACGGCTTATTATCCTAGCGCCTAATGTGACCTGGTTTAAAAGACGAAAGTAATACCTTTACCCTATCCTAGCATGGCATGGAAGGAGAAGACAAAGAAATGAAAAATTTAATATATCATGCTTTTCTTAGGGTAAAAATCACATGAAAAGTATGGAATTATATACATATAAAACACA
>JBBIGA010000002.1:11813898-11829131 GCA_037576975.1 Alestes dentex
TACACACACATACATACATATATACATACATAGAGAGCTGAAATGGTATTTCCAGTGAAGTAAAGGGATGAAAACAAGAACGGTGTGGTATTAAGACATGACAGTGGGTCTGCTTTTGTTGTTTATGTCTTTCAGAACACTATAACAGAGCACACAATCTTGCACACACACACACACAATTTGCTTGCATTGACAACCGTTGTAAGAAGTCTCAAAAAAGAACATGTATTTCTAGATTGTTCCCAAATCACCTTCTTAGTCAAAAATCATTTGAAAACAAAAAAAGTATGTTGGAGTATATTCTACATTTTCCACAGAGCGAAGACAGATTTTAGGTCGATATGCATTAAGAAAGCACCAGGTCCTGCAACACTGCAATAAGAATGTTTAATGGCCCCTTATAGTCACACATGAACACACCACTGGACAGCACACAGTGTGAACAATGTGAAATTCTTTCTTTGCATTTAACCCATTTATCTAGTGAAGCAGTGGGCTGCCACCAACGAGGGGCAGAAAGCCGCTGGCCTGCACGGGGATGGAACATGCGACCTTGGTGTTGCTAGTACCACACTCTAACCAACTGAGCTAACAGGCCTCCTGACCAGGAGACTGGTAGGTTGTAGGTTAGTGTTAGTAACTGCTTGAAAAACATTAAAATCTTTTATCATGCGTGTAGAGAACCTTACTGGTATTCTTTAAAGTCTGAATATTGTACCTACCTGGACATAATAAACTCCTTTGCTAACTGCATACATCATGAGGAAAGAATAGTCCAAGTTCTGCTTGGTCCTCCACCTGTATAAGTACAGAACACTTACAACTACATTAATGTGCAAATAAAAAAGGTCAGGTGTTTAGGCAGCAAATATGCATCTGCTACTATTCAGAGGAAACTACCTAACTAACAAACTAACTATGCATTAAATAAACAAACTTGTGTGTACCAGGATCATATCTTTGGTCCTTAAAAGTATAGTAATACAAGTACAGAACCATTTGGATTAAAGATTTATTTTTGGATCGAATATTTCTCTGGGGAGAAAAGCAGAGAGGGACATACATGAAAAAGAAAGAGCAAGAGAGCAAGAAAGAAAGAACATGACAAAGGGGGACAGATTAGTGTATGAGAAGGACTTTTAATGACTGTCATCATGGAGCAAGAGGAAAGAAAACGAAGAAGAAAAAGAAGAAGAAACAATAAGGTGCAATAAGGAGCAACAGTGTAACCTTGGGCTCACTTGTGTGTCTGGAAATACTGAGTGACTAACTACCTGCTTATTTCCCTGCATACTAGTGCTGTTAATATTAAATATTAGCAGTCTAATAACCAATTATTTTCATGATTAATTGAAATTTGAGTTTTAAAAAGAGCCAAACAATAAAAATGGCCAGGTAACAGCTATGGAAAAACTCCAAAATACATTTTCTACATTTTTAAGTAGTAACTATGTGGCAAAAATCTGTCTATTAGGCTCTTTATATTACTGCAAAACAGAGTGCAAACTGCAAACTGACAACTGATCTCCTAATCTATTAAGATGGTAAGATTTAACCGAGTTTAACTGACGTTGCAGGACATCCAGGTCATCACCAACTTCAGGACATCTCCACCTGTCTGTGTAGGTGAGACCTTTGTTCCAGATTCCCTGAATGACTTTTATGTACAGTTTGAGGCACAGAACGTCTCGGCAGTGAGGAAGAATGACATGGCAGTGAGGAAGATCGCCTTGCCCAGGTTCTATTACCAGGTGCTATGGCCATGGCTGATGTGAGGAGGACTCTGCTTAATGTCAACCCACGGAAGGCCGCCAGACCGGACAACATTCCTGATGTGTGCTCAGAAGATGTGCAGACCAGCTGGCAGATATTCTCTCTGAGCTCCACCATCATTCCAACACGCTTTAAAGCCACCATCATCACCACCATGCCAAAGTTATCAGTATCCTGCCTCAATGACCATTCTGTCACACTCACACCCATCATGAAGTGCTTTGATAGGCTTATCATGAGACACATAAAATCACCCCCACACTAGACCCCCTGCAATTTAATCCCAACTGTTCAATGGATGATGCCATAACCACCACCCTTCACCTGGCTCTTACCAATCTTGATAAAAAGGACACCTAGGTTAGAATGTAGTTCATTTAACACAGTTATTCCTCAGCATCTGGTAGGAAAGTTGAGACTGCTGGGCCTGAACACCTCCCTCTGCAACCGGATCCTGGATTTCCTGGCTGGGAGCCTTCAGTCAGTCTGGACAGGTGACACAACACTGAGCACAGGCCCCCCCAGGGCTGTGAGCTCAGCCTTATGCTGTTCATGCTGGTGACCCACGACTGTACAGTAATGCACAGATCAAACCATATCATCAAGTTTGCTGATGACATGACCAAGTACCCTGGTGTTCATCGGAGAGAACTTTACATGGACCCTCAACTCCATCACCAAAAAGGCCCAGCAGTGTCTCTACTACTTGCAGAGTCTGACCTTAAAAAACCCTACAGAGGTTAGTAAGGACTGCTGAAAGAAATCAGTCTATCTCCCCTTTGTTGCAGACATTTGCAACACATGCAGCATCCACAAAGCCACCAGCACTGTGAATGACCCCACACTTCCCTTCCACACCCTGTTGACTTCCTTCCATCTGGCAGAAGGTTTCACAGGTTCCAGGCTATAACTACTAGAATGGGGAACAGGTTCTACCATCAAAATCCTAAATCACACACAACCACACTCTGAACTGAATGGCTTCCTTTCTTCCTTCCAAACATTAAACTATTCCGCAGTAAACAAACCAAACGTACTCCCAAATGTTACTGTAAAATACTATATATTCCTTTAAATACTGTACACTTTTTCTAATCCTGTTGCTGCTAATCCTTTGAACCCTGAACGACCCTGCTGCTAGAATATAGTGTCACAATAATCCATTCACCCTTACTAGTATCATTGTTTCTGTCGAGTTGTATGTGGTGTTGTCCTGTAAATTCTTGTACTGTTGCTCTTTTTTATGCATTCCCTCTTTAGTCCTGTCCTGCTCACATGTGTAGTCGTGTGGTGTTCCGTTTTTGCTCTCTGTGTTGCACCTTGCTCCAAGAGAGCGTATGCCATTGAAATGACAAGAAACACCTACTTGACTACCTGACTTGACCTGAGTCAGGCACTCTTTTGATTTAAGGCATACCATTATTCTCTTTGGTTTTGTGTGGTGAATAAATTAACATGGGCAGGCTGGTGAACTCACTTTACTCTCTCTTTGGAATCTCCAAAAGTCTCCTTCAGGTTGTTGAGGTCTGGATAGTAACTGGCAGGAGGAGAAATGACCTCTAACAACCCAGAATTCAGTTCTGTGGAAAATCTGAAGGAGAATTAAAAGCTTAAAAGCTAAGAAACATGTGGGCGAATAAAGCAAATTTGTAAAGTAAATAAAGTAAAGTATAGTAAATAAAGACAGAGACAAATCTTTAACAAACCAGTTTGAACAAATAACGGTCAGCAATGGATAAAGAACCATTATCAACTAGTAGAGCTTCTTTCAATGGCAATAAACCAGATACCTTTTGTAGTGGATAATCAGTCCTATGCACCGGTTACGAGATATTTGCCTATTCCGTTTCACAATACTTTCAGTTCATGCTTATTTTGGGATGTCTTTACTGAGCAACCCGCTTCGGATCATTTAAGAGTGTTTCAGTGGGACTGAGATCATAAATCTGAGTTTGCCATTTGAAAACAGAGTGAATCGAAACACAAATCTGTTGTCTTTTGATTTGGTTCACTGTCATGTTGCATGACTCAATTTGTTTTAAACCACAGAATGACATCATTATAGTCCCTCCACAATGATTTCACGGTAAAAATAACATGTTTGTGTGCAGTAGTTTGTTTTCTTTAAATACAAGGCCTTGTCTGTACACAATATACTATTTGTGAATCTTGGACACTATTTTCAGCATTGAAGAATCTCAAACTCTTACACAGTAAATACATTATATTCATAAGTACCTAATATTTGTCTGGATGTGTTTTTCAGTAAGTCTAATCCAGCAGTGTAATAATGTTTAAAGGCATGTACATGTCTAAAAGCAGTACTAGAGTCTAGTTAATCGAGATATTTTCATGAAAAAAAGGATAAAGATGAAATTGTAACTCACTCTTTCTCAAGGCTTGAGACCACACTATGCACATAATCTATGTCCATCTGTGGGAAAGTGCGCAGAAAATCTGGTTTGAATATGTGCATGGATACACTTTCTCCCCTACCCCCTACCCACACCCACTTGGTAACACATTTTCAGGAATTAATTTATGCCACTGATGTAATTAAAACTAAAGCAGTGATCATTTTGAGCATTTATGTAAACACAGTGCTGATATTAACGTTTCAAGAAATCACAGAAATCAAACACACATAGTAGTAACTGCTCTAAAGAAGAACAGAGTTATTAGGAGAAAGCAATGCAACCCTCTCTTTATGCCTTATTATCATGCCTCCTTTCTTTCCCTTCTCTCTGCCCCACAGATTTCTGACAGGCACATAATGGAGCAGAGACCCAGTCTCCTTCAGAGGCCAGACTGAAAAGACCCCCCTCTGAGCAAGCAGCAGACAAACAGCTACCCTGCCTCAATTTAACCATCCTAAAAAGAGCCACGAGCTCAAGCAACCTGTTAATGAGGAATGGGTTATAAGTTTTGAATAGTAGTTAAATTACATACATTTTGAAAATTGCCTTGTCTTACAAAATATATTTTCTCTTGTTTTTACTGGTATCTGGTGGCAACCAACTTTTGGTTGAGATGCGATATTGATAAAAAACTTAGTTAACAGCAATGTGATTCACTTCTTGGTTGCTTAAGATTGTGTAAAAAAAAAATTAACCAGTTAAAAATACACAAATCTAAAGAAATTCTGAGTCATGTCACAGTAAGGTCATTGTAGCACATTTTATAAATGTGGTATCTGATTTCTGTCTGCTTAATGTTTAATATGGCAATTGGTTTCGAGTAATTGTAAGAGAACTGAATAGGACAAGGCAGGAAAATCAAAACGGTAACCAGGAAGCAGGGGTTCTTTAAAGGTAAAGGCAAATAAAAAAATGATTTTTAATTTTTCCAGTACCACTTAGCACACCACATTTCCAGCAAGATAAACAAAATTCTCAGTCAAAGAGCCTGGCAACTCACCTCCCCTATGAAGACTATGATCACGCAGTCAAGCTTCTCTTCAGGTGAGAGTTTATCGATGAGTGAATGCAAAGTCTCTGACAGGTACGACTTCACTTTCCGTTTTACCGTGGGGATCCCCATTACCATGGAAACTGGACAGAACAAAGAACGAAATGCACTCACTTTTAACTTACAACGCATCAAGCCTGGTACAGAGAGACCTGCAAGCCAATTATGAGAAAAGCAGTCAGTCTCATTTGTGAAATGGAAATCTGCAGCAAGTCCCTCTGGCAGTTTTCTAAAGGCTTAATACCATTGTCTTTTAATAATATTCTGCCCATATTATTAAAAGCAAATAATACTAAGCAGGCTTTCAGGGACCAGGGGAGAAAAGCCCCCGAGGCTAATGCATTACACAGCCCAATAATATAGGGCCATTCTGAAGATGGAAGAGGGAGAGAAGGGAACGTCAGATGAGGACAGGGATCCAGGCACTGTTGACACAAGTCAATCAAAATAAAGTGTTAGATTTCTGTTATAACCTTGCAGAGCCAACTGTGACCTATCAAAATAATCAAACACCTACACATAAGGACAAACACAGCACTCAAGAGGAACAATGAGGCAATGGGACACTGACACCATGTTATGTATTTGAGTGAAAAAGAACAGCTATTGAGTAACACAAACACATGCACAGACACACACAGACAGGGTAATATTCCACCCCTAATCATCCTACTCTTGGATTTTCTGTTCCTTAGATCCTTTTCCATGTAATTTATTTTTTCAAGACCACTCAATTTACTCTTCCTGTTAAACATTTCATAAAAAAAAAAAAAAAATTGTTCCTAAACAGCTCTTGGTTTATGACTCTGAGAAAGCCACTAAGTGGTACAGAACCTCTTTATTGTTCTTTATTGTTTTTTTTAGAAGGCTCTTCACATGGAAATCACTTCTACAAAATAGTTATTTGAGGAACCTACCATGGAACGATTCTTCAGGAAGTCAAAAGATGTCTCTTCTACGACAACAGTACAATGAACCCTTTTTGGGCAACTTTATTTTGCAATGCCTCTACACAAGCTTATGATAAGCTTGCTGTTCTCATGACACAATCTCACAGAACACTTTTACTTTAAAGGGAGGTGTAGAGACAAAAAAGAAAACACTCCTAGTCAGAGAGATCCACACCCACACATATAAGCTTGTACTTGTGGTGAGGGAGGGATGGAAGTGTTCTGCAATAGATGAGAGCTACTATTTTTACAAGAGTACAGTGAGTACAGCTGAACCTTTGTATGTATTTGTATATTTGAGTGTTTTAATGAAACAATCTCAAGCAGACAGGCTTAAAAACACGGACATACTCCATCCACACTAAACTGAAGGAAATCAAATATGCCCTCATTTTGTATCAACTCTCACCACAGAGGAACACAAGGCAGCAAGAAAGTAAAGTAGGTCGAGGATGAAAGGATCAGAAAGAGCAAGAGCTTGTGTGTGTGGGGGGGTAGGCCATGGAAGAGACAAGGAGTGGAAAAATTTATATGAGGGAGAGCGTGTGAGACAGGAAGAAAAGTTAAAGTGACACAACACCCCCTCCCTTCCCTCTTCTCCAGTGCTTTCCTTCAAAAAAAATAAATAAATAAAATAAAAAATTGTCTGGCCTTCAGGCATTCAGACTCTGTGGATCTTTCACAGGTCCTTTGTCAGCTTCTCAAAAGCAGAAACGGTTTTAAGAGACAGTCACAGTAAAGAATTCAAGAAGAATTCAAGGCCGCTTTACGGTTAAACTGCTGCTGCCTCTGGAGACATTGGTGTTTGCCTTAACAAGATGGACCTTATTAGATAGCTCCCATACAAAATAAACTATGTAGAAGCAGACGGTCATGAACATTATATCCATATGTCTGACTAAAACGGCTTCAATTTTTCCTATTAATTTTATTTCCTTCCTTCACTCTCTCTTAAACAGTCCCTGTCATTTCCTCTCTCTGTGGGGATAAGCGTGGGAGATGGAGTCTCTGGGGCCTGGACAAATGAAGATGTCCTAATTTATATGCCTAAAAATAGGCCCTCCTCAGCCACAATCTAATACAGAGTGCAAAAAGAGTGGGGAATATATGCTTTCACTGTGAGAGAGAAGCAGACAAAATGCAGAATAGCTCATGAGGAGAACCCATAGGGAGATTGAGAGTAAAGGGGCAGAGATGTTTACTTGGCCTGAAGGAGAAGTCTGTATGTGGAGGGAAGTAGAGTAGAGTGCATGGGTGGGCTCCCACTTTCCCAGTCCACATTCCCTAATAATTTATTGCAAAGGCACAAGAAAGAAAAACCCTCTGACCCTCCTGTGGGCCATCTGTGTCCACTTCACTCGCTTTTTCTGACCATTTTAGCTGTGTTAATGCATATGGAATGAAATTTCCCAAGGGTCTTTTCATTTTTAACTTCAACTCATTAAATACATCAACACTCCATACATCCAATTGTATCCCTCGTGGCCACTTTTGGCCAATTGAAACCCATGAAACCTACATTTTTAAAATTCCTTGTTATTTACACTGTTAAATCATACAATTTAGGTTAAAATGCTTTCATTCTAAACTCAACACTTGAGAAATGTAGTTTTTTGTGTTTTCTACCAGATTATGTCATTTCTCCAAGCGAGCAATTTTATATAGTAACCTTAGTTTCCAATAGGGGAGTATGACAGCTTACTGCACTGCAACGGAGCAAATGAATGACACAATTTTGACATAGGTGTGATCTTAAGGATGTCAGATAATGGTTTGTGTTTGCGCATGAAAAAAAATCAGTGGTGGTGTTCCATTTTTGGCCCCAGCAGCACTGAGAATAGAGAAAATGTTTACTAACAAGTGCATTGTGCAAACAAACTGGTATTTGAAGGATTAAAAAAAAAACAAAAAAACAAAGGAATAGATATTTGATACTTATGACAAGAACTGATGTTAGTTACAAACTTTATGTAGTAAAAATAGCAAAAAAGTATATAACAATATATAAAAATTATATATAAATATATGGCCATTGTAAAAAGTATTATATAAAATTGCTCACTTGGCCAAAAATGGATAAATGACATAATCTGGAAGAAAACACTAAAAACTGCATTTCTCAAGTGTTGAGTTTAGAATGAAAGCATTTTAACCTAAAGTGTATGATTTAACAGTGTAAATAACAAGCAATAAAAAATGTAGTTTTCATGGGTTTCAATTGGCCAAAAGCGGCCATGAGGAAGCTGAATGTATATTAAAAATGAGGAGGCCCAGAGGGTTAATCATGTTATCAAAACATCATTGCTTTGTGCCCTGCACAGATGCCACTTATAAGTCAAACATCCTGTTCTCCTTCCAAAAAAATGACCCCCCCCAAAAAAAAAAACAAAAACAAAAAAATCACATCTATACAGCTATATCGAGGCTCGCATTTGCAACGAAAACTACATTCATTGTCATTATTCTTAATTTAAGCTCAGATTTACACTGAGAGGAATTCTCATTTTCACAAGAGAATGGTGAGCAAAAAAAATGCAATGTTAATCTTCTGAACCATAAACAATAAAAAAAAATTTATTAAATAAATTAGGGGCTGAAATACAATGGAATTAAAATAAGTTACTAAAGCATCTAAAAAGTAGTTTAACATTATAAAAAATAAATAGCAATGGTTTAAAAAGCCTACAAGTAGTGAGTGAGTCCAGTTTTAGTGTGGTTTATACTGTATGCCAGCTCACTGGAGCCCCAGAGCTAAAAGCTAAATTCCCTAGTTCAGCAAAAACTCCAGCTTAAAAATGATAAGCAAGGAACAAAGAGTCCTTTTTTGAGAAACATCGAATAAAGTATTTTTCTAGTTATTTCAACGAGCCAACATATTGACACTTCATCCATTTTTTCCATATGAACATGCATTCATTACAACTATTCTGGTAGCAGATTTTAACAAGTAAAGAGTTGTCAAAAACTGAATGCATCACTGGCCAGCTTCTAGATAGGGCAAGATACTCTCATGCAGCATTTTACAGTACAGTGTAGCCCAGGACAGGGCAGTAAGCCATACTAGAAGCTATAAACCTTATACAAAAGAGCAGCACAGCGCCAGGCTTGGGGTATTAACAGGTGTTAACATAGAATCTGGGATGCTAAAAGCAGCCTTAACAAGAAGAGCCTTTAAAAACAGGTAATAAATACATAGACACAGTGGAAAAGCATCTGGTCTCCTGTTCTTATCTCCCTTTTTCCTCAGTCTATTCCCTTGAGCTGCTTTCATCATTCAATACAAACAAAAAGAGGAAGGATACTGTTGGGATAAAGAGAGGCTAAAGGACACAGGGCGCACACACGCACTTTAATCAGTTGAATCGAACATTCAATTTATCTATTCATGCTTTTGAGTGAGCACATTAATGCTGACAATGCTTCAAAGGATATTACCACCATATCGGGAAAGCGAACATATAATTAATTTAGGGAATCAAGTCAGTCAAATCAAGGAGCCAAGAGACAAGATCGGTGGCCACTTTAAAATAATTTGACATTTTAAAGGTCAAATTAGGTATGGTCTAGTATCCTTTTAATTACCCAAGAAAACATTTATAATTTTACTTAGTATCTACTTTAAAAATTGTGTAAAATATTAATACCAAGATCATGTGCTTACACAGTGTGACGACCACCTCGTCCCGGCCTCGTAGAACCTGGTCCCCGTCTCCTGAGTATTAGTTTTCCTTTCTGTCTTACCTCCTGTGCTCCCTTTCTCCCTTTGTTTTCTCTTCGTCCCCATACTTGTGTCCAGTTTACATTGGTTCCCTTGTCCCCTACCTAGTGTGCCCGCTCCGTTTGTATCACGTCCCTGTCTATTACTTTCACCTGTCCCTCGTTCCCCTTTAGTTCACCTGTTCCTTGTTTGTTTCCCTTATTTAAAGCCCCAGCCGATCCCATGTTCTTTGAGTCTGTATTTGTCTTTACTCCCATGTTGTCTTGGCTTGTCGTGCTTGTCTTTACTTGGTTCATGGTTGTCTTGCTTTGTCTGCTCTTGTCTCCTAGCCATGAATGTTGTGTTTTCATGTTTCATGCTCTTGTCTCCCTGTTCTGTTTTTCAGGCCCGTGTTCCTCCGTTTTAACCCGAGGTTGGGCACGATTTGCACCTTCAGCCTGTATCCACGTTTTCTGGCCGTGAAGCTTTGTGGAAGCTAAAGCCTGAGTCCTGTTTTGTTTTACTTTGTTCGTTTGAGGAGCACAGGTCTTGTGTCCTAGTGTATTGCCCTGTTTTCATTTATCGTGTTCAGTGTCTCCCCTTTTGGTTTAGAGCCGGGGTTTGTGTTTTGTTTTGGGATTGTGTTGTTTTGTGTCTTTAGAAAACCTGTAAATAGTAACCTCACTGTGGCATCCACCCCTTTCCCTCTCCAGTACAAATCGTGACAGACAGGTGATGGTAATGCCGATCAACTTTGATTTTTAATTGCAATGTCAAATGGTGTAACTGGTCACACCATTTGGCTCCCATTACAAGCCTTTCTGTTAGATGCCCAGCAAGATGTTAAAGGTATAACATAAACAGTGATAAAAAAAAAAAAAATTAACAGCAGCTTTGAAAGACACAAATAATTCAGTGATGATAAAATGTTACTGAAAGATTAAAATTCACTTTATAAAATTAAATTCATGAAATATCTCCTATTTCATAATGAATACAATATAACAGAGTCTGCTGTCCCCTAATAGATGCTACTTTTCAAGCAAGGAAAAGGTGACTCATCAACTTGTCACAGAGCAAGAAAGAATGATGATCCTGCTGCAAAGGCCAATTACACTGGCAAAAGACAAGATTCTCTCTCTTTCTCCTGCTGAGGATATGTTTTTACCGTTTCATTATTGTCAGATTTGTTTTCTTCCCAGCGCAATCAGTGTCAACTGGCACAACCAGTATTTTTTCATGAAAATATGATCATATACAGGGAAAAAAAACATAATAAAATGCAATCCTCTATTGCAGTGTAATTTTTTTTTTACATAATGTACATTTTGCATGCTTTTAAAACAAGGTTTTAAGATTTTCTATGTGCTCATCTTGCCAAACCTTTTTGTCACTGGCTCAAAAACAGCATGTAAGCTAAAGAACACAGGTCTACGCTTTTTGATGTTGTGCTGTTAAACAGCTGCCACTGTCTGGGCTGACCAGCATAGAAAAGTGAAGAACGTGAAGCATTTAATGCTGATTTTCAGCATCACTCAAAGAATGTGTAAGGTCTTACATTTTGATACCTTGTTATTCACCTACGCAACTTCATTTTTTTCAATCAATATTCTGGCCCTTTTTCTTTTTGGGGTGAAAAATGTGCCATTTTAGACAATTTTCAGAATTTCAGTGCAACCCTTGTCTGATTCTCTTCTGAAATTCTGGCATGGCTCCAAAGAGCTTGTACTGGGGGCAATAGGTCCCTCAGGCCGTGCACCATATCACTGGAAAAACCTCTGGATGAACTACAAAAATATGTAGTGGAGAAAAAACAGGTTTCAGTTCTGTGATGGACATTAATGGATAGAAAAGCTGAAAAAAAGTAACGTGCCTACGCAGCTTATTAGTTAAACAATGCAGCTAAATCATACGCCACCAGAAGAGATTAGTAAGGTTTTATAGGTGTATTTGAGAGGGTTTGAATCATGAAGGTGTCCTAAGGACTTTAAGTCCTTGCTGTTGTGTGGCAATAAAGGATCTTGAAACCCTTGAAAGACTTTAGAACGTGCAGTTCAAAAGCTCAAACAGAAATGTCAAAAATAAGAAAGATAAGAGAAGTGATATTTTAAAAGAAAATCCACAGGTATAAATGATGATTTTAAAAGATATCTTAACAGATCAATATTATCAATTACTCTAAATCAACCTGACACCAACACATTATTCCAGTAAACTGTGCGCAACAGTTTTATTGCATATACAAAGGGCAAAATAAGCCCAATTCTCATGTCAAACCATTTATAGAGGAATTTTAATACCAGCCTAGGCCTCTTTCACATGTGCAAGTGAACAGTAACAACTGGACTAACAAGACAAAACTCCACTTACTGAAATTTGTATAAATGAGTGTGCGAATGTGTTCAAACTCAGCAAGCCTGCACTCATTAGTGTAACAGAGTGAACAGCTGTTAAATAATAACCTAATAAACTAACACTTCCACCAATGCTGATGTCCAGACAAATGAGGAGGAATGAAATTTGATTTTTTTTCATTGTTGTCAATGAATGGAATCAACTCAATGAATGGGTCCATCCAGTAAACTTGGCGGAAAGAACCCTATGCTGAGTCATGGAGACAAATGTAGAGCCTGTAGCATGCTTACAGTGGGCGTGTTCTGCTCACCTCCAGTACGACCCTGGCCCACCTGGACAGCAGGGTGCAGGCTGCCGTCATTGTTGAGCAGGTGCGGTAAGTGGTGGTAGATATTTGGCACTTGGAGAGGCTTCCTCTGAGCCAACTCCTTCAACAGCTTCTGGGTCTCATCTAAAGGAAAGCAGAACTCATAATTAATATGAAGGGAAATTACTTGGGCACATGAAAAGCTATTGCAAGGCACAAAGAAGTCACATAACAAAACAGAGAGCATTCTTTTCTAAGACCACTACATTACACTAAATTTACCTCAAAAAGCATAATACTTAGTAGGCACATATCAGTGAAGTCCATTAAGGATTACATTAATAACCATTGTGTCAACATACTGTAAATGTAAATGTAAACCTCTGCAGTCAAATCACACCTAAATACTGCACTTCAGCAAAACGGAACAAAGCCGAGCTATAAATAAAATAACTAAGTATGGCCAACGAGCTAGAAAACCCAACCACAAAAAGGAACAATGGTGTTGCCCTGAATGACACAATTATCTAATCGTAATTACTTGTCCCTTACGCCACTACTTGGAATTTGCTTAAGGTGTTTACAGTGTGCTCTAGCAAATACAAGCAGATTTCATTCATACAATGCCCTCCAGTAGTAACCGAACAAGGTCTCACAGTTCTGTCAATTTAAAACTGTTTCAGGGCATAATTACAATTCTATCACACACAAGAAACCAACACACAGATTTCTATAGAATGATAGTCCCACATATACAGAACTGAACTTAACCAGTGGTTATACTAATCTAAAATGGGGTCTGGACTCTGATTCTACAGTTCCTGGAGTCACAAATGCATTTGCCAAATGCATTCACATATGAATTAGAATTTTAATTTGAAAAACTTTAGGGTAAAGCCAAAATAAATGTAATTTTGATTTCACTGAAGAGTAACACTTCCTGAGGAGAAGTAACCAGAGTTGACACCAAAAATTCAATGTGCAACATCCAACAAATGTGTTACCCTCAGTTGTAATCTGCCACAATGTGAAAAACCACTTCTTCAGTCTGACCTCTGACTGATGAATCATTTACAGTGCTGCAGCACAATTAAAATGTTGACTTATGGGCAGCCGTTAGCCTCGTCGTTAGGGCGTTTGCCTTGCAATCAGGAAGTCGTCGGTTCGAGTCTGCTAAGTCTGCTAAGCACCTCTGAGGTACCCTTGAGCAAGACACCGTCCCCACAGACTGCTCCCCGGGCGCTGTGTTCCTGGCTGTCCGCTGCTTCACTTGGTGAATGGGTAAAATGCAGAAGAATAATTTTGTGCTGTTCACACTTTGCTGTGGTGTGTTCACGTATGACAGAATGGTCACTATCACTATCACAAAATATAAAATGATAAGGATAAGAATGCAGGATAAGAACCTTACGGTTTAGGATATGAATCCTTCCTCTGAACCAAAGAGTCTGCCAAAACAGCTAAATGTAATGTGAATGTGTCCATGCAATGAGGAAGAACCTGAGAAGTTGGTGAGAGCATCCTTGCTGCCGTTGGTTTCTGCAATGGCACGTCGTAACTGCTCCAGGATGTTGTTTAGCTCAGATGAGCGCTGCAGGGTACGGTGCTCCGCCACACGCAGGCGCTCCCGCAGGGCATGAAACTCTCGCTGATATGCTACTAGCTTTTCTACAATGAGATAAAGTGAGAAAACGAAAGAGAGACAGGGAATAAAATATCAGCCATCTTAATAGTTTTTGTGTAACTTTTTTGTTACTTGATAAATTATAAAAGAAACAGGGCCCAACCAAAAATGCCGACTGATATCAACATTAAGCATTCCAATAACAATTCTAATAAGAGATATTTAGATTTAAACATTTGCATTTACCCAGTTGTGGGTATTCAATGATACACTATCTGATCTGTTTGTCAGTTTCAATTGTTTATTTGAGTTTCTGAAATTTCAGTCTTTATATACATATTGTAGCAGTGGAAGCTACCCAGAATTATTTGTCTTGGTTTTTGTTAATTACCTTTTTCCTTTCATCTACCTTATTTTTCTAATTTCTCATCTGTTCTCTTCTCAGATAAATGTTTCATTTCATGCTTTTCAAAATCTAAAGGCTATGATTGGACAAATTTTATGTATCATGATGGCGTTTACCTGCTGAGCCTTATTTTCTGTGATATACTTCAACAAGAAATTACACTTATTGCTTGGTCTCAGATTTTTTACCCCAGTCCTTTTTTAAAACAAATTCATCCCATCACCTAAAAGAAAATATCTGCAGCATTTTTGTTGATGCTGATAAATATGTAGGTTATGACACGACATTACCGATCACCAGTAGCCAGGCTCTAAAAAGGAGATTAGCATATGCAGTACTTTACATATGCTAGACTATTACAATTAGAACATCACACACTAGGGCATTAACACAAAAGCCTACTAGTCGTCTTCAGAGGCACAAGTCGACGCCCCCTGAGAGAAGTCAACTAGTCTTGTGTTTTTTTTTCCCTCTCTGTGCGTGTGCTTGTGTACGCAATGCAATCTCTGTCTCTGATTGGCTGACACTGACGCTGAGTCCCTTCATAAAAAGGCCGGTACCATTGGCGCAAGTGGAATATTAACACAAAACCACAACAAGACGAGAGACACGGCAGCAGAGGAGACAGACACACATCACATGTGTGGAGATCC
>JBBIGA010000002.1:11829231-11839443 GCA_037576975.1 Alestes dentex
AGGCCCTTAAATGTATACATATACGCCTATACATAACTCTTTCACACTCCTCTTTATCTCTATTCTTCCCTCTTCCCTGCTATCCCACACAGACATTCTTTCTTTGTATACCAGACAACTCAAAATGATTTTCAGCACTTTCTGAAACTGAATGATCTTGCTTTTTTTCAGTCCATAGTTTTGTCACTCCATGCCAAAGATTTCCTCTTTGCCAGCTCCATCCAGGAAGGTTGTCCACTATCACTGATGGACTGGAGAGGTGGTGGTGGTGGTGGTGGTGGCGGTGATGATGAAGGTGAAGAAGATGATGGTTGAACTGTTCTCTTTGACCATCTGTCCTCTCTTTCCAGCCTCATGGGACCAGGGGAAACTGCTGATTCTGAAGTAGCAGTAGAGCCAAGTATGAACATACAAAAGTAGAATTCCTGTCATAAGAATAATTGTTTATGCATATGTTCCCATACACACATACATACACATGTATATGTGTACAGTATCATATGCCCATGAGCAATTTTGTTTTCACAACTATATTTTCTGTACCTGTGAATTTGCTTGGACTGGACATGGGTCTAAACGCAGCCAGAGACTGAGGATGGGGTCGGGACTCTGGTGTAGATTTTTGGTCTTCTATCTATCAACATATGAACATAAAGCATATAAAAATCGTGAACTGTGAGCAAAAAACAGGTCCCAGTACAAATTAAAGTAGCATATTGTCATTACATAATCCGTGTAACAAACTTAATGTTGTATTAAACATTCTTTTATTTCTTTCATGTCTGTAGGACAGTACATCTTGTAATGTGCAGTTTTCAAATAATGTTAAATAAATGATAAACTGGGATATGGACCTTTTGTTATAACAGCACTTACATGTATTGAACTTATATTGTCTATACAAACATTTATTAAAAAATACCCAAAAGGTTCACCTTGACTGCATGAGGTGTTCGATTTTCCCGTCGTTCTGTGAGTAAAGCTTTGCTTCCCAGCCCTCCTGCACTCTGTGCTGTCCCTTCTCCAGGGCCTTTTCCTTGGGACACTGGTATCCAGTTAGATTTCCCTAAAGATGTGGAGGATACATCTTCACCAATCTGAGGCCTGGGCTGTGAGAATAGAGAGACTGATCCTTGAGACATCTGATGAGATGGTAATTTGGGGCTTGAAAGATGAATCCTAGTGGGTTGAGTTGAGTGCAGGTTAGATTGTGTGGTTGGCTGAGCCTGGGTTGATGGCTGAGATATTTGCTGTTCAGTTCTTTGACTGCTGAATTGCATGGTAGATGTGTATGATGCTGTTAACTGCACTGGTTTTATGGGAGAGTGAATGGTTGCTGAACAAGCTGCAGGCGATTGCCCTGTTCTGGCACTAAGCTGTGTTGTTTGTGCCTGACTGGTGCTTGAAAGACTCTGCTTTAAAGAGAAATTTGCTACTGCTGATTGACCTGTAGTTGGCTCAGTTGGTCTGGTGGAAGACTGTGTGGCTGGGGTTTGGGTTGGATGTGTTGACCTTATAGATGCTTGTGTGGCTGGGGGCTGAGTAGAAATAGTCTGTAGTGGCCTAGCAGAGGGTTGTGCAGTTGATAGTTGATGAATAGGCTTTGTAGGGCCTGCACTGGGCTGTAAAGGTGATGTTGTAGTTTGGGGCGGTGAAGGAGCCATATTTGTTGATCGCGTAGTTGTCTGTAGGCTTGCGAAGTCAGGCAATCTGCTTGTAAACAGCTGCTGAAGGCTCCTGGTCTTTTCACGGGCCATACTCATCCAGGACAGCTCAGAGGTAGCCTCTTCTTTAACAGCAGAAGGTTCTTTAACAGCAGTAGGAACAGGGATATTCTCCACTGAGCACACCTGTGTGACCTCTTTAGTTGTCAAGGGCACTGGAGTGCTCTCTTTAGGAACTGAATGTACAAGCTTAGTGCCTTTAAAAAGTGAAGAAGAAGGCTGAGCTGACGTCCCCAAATCTGTAAATAAATAGTTAGACATCCCTTTACTGCACAAAAGGAAAAAGATTGTGCTGTAAACCAGAATATGGAAATAATAATTTCCTTTTATTATGTGTATTGCAGACTTTAAATATCAATGGTAGTTAAAACGATTCACTCAGAGCACAGCCATGGGCTTATATACTATCTGACCAAAAGTACTATCTGGAATGATAAGCCGTGCCTCACTAACTGACAAGCAAATGTACGAATATGGGTTTGCCAATAGAATGTTACCTACCAGAATGCACAGTCCCAACAGTTTAGGGAAGAAGAGATCTGGTCTGAGGGGATATTTCAGGTTTTGGGTATTTTATTCAGGGTTGGGCTTTGCTCATTATTTCCAGTGAAAAGTAATGTTAAACATACAAAATTGTGGCAACATGAGTGTGATGCTATACTCAAGGTGAGGTTCATAAAGACATGACTCGAACTGGAGTATGAATTGGAACGTCAGCTCTGAGAAAGATCTTCTTGTTCAACATCAGTGCCTGACCACACTAATGCTGTTTTGACTGAACTGGCACAAACGCCCATAATCACACTCCAAAATTTTGTGTAAAGTCTTGCCAGATAAGTGGAGGCCGTTATGGCCATAAAGTGGGTTGGGCTTGAAATGGGATTTCCAATAAGTTCAAACAGGTGAGATGGTCATGTGTCCACATACTATTTGCCATACAGTATACATGACTGTGTCTTGTCCTTCCTGATAAAAAAAAGGACGGACCAATAAAGCCTGTCCCTTCAGGGAAGAAGGTCTATCATTACTCAGTAAAAGCACAAAAAGTTCAGTTAGAAAAAGACTATCTGCTATCTGCAGCTTGTTTGTTCTGTTGAGTAAGGGCTAACAGCATGACTGTAAACAGTGAGTGGGGCAAAGTCTAATATGTGAACTGAAGAGCACAGTCTGATGGGACCACTGGCTTAATGAAAGCTCTGACTTTCTAGCATTGCTTTCTAGCATTACTAATCTTATTATCGTAGAGTGATGGTTTCTCGTGTTTGTGTTGTTTGGTCTCTTTAATCCCTCAGCTGGGAATTACAAAGAACTAATACCTTACAGATGTTTGAAAGAAATTATGAAAACAGACAGAGAAACTCACCATCCAGTCTAATGGGAGCAGTTCTCTCTTTGTCTCTGTTGGCACTTTGAGGTGGAGAGCTGGAGATTGGGGCAGGTTTATGAACCTGAGACTTCTTTAACCCTGTGGCAGTCACATTTCCTCTTATAGGTCCCACACTGCTGTCCTTCTGACCTGCTGGAGCAGTCGATTCCATCAACCAAGTTGGGTTGAGTGTTTTCACTTCAGCACTATTCTGCTTTACTTTGAGATCTGATTGGGCCATGTCTGTGCGATACTTTAGAGACAGAGAAGTGGTGCGCAGCTTCACCCCAAATGCTCTTCTTTCCTCTTCACCTTTGCTCTCCTCGTTTCCTTTCAGGTCCTCACTTGCCTCATCTGCCTCCTCGACTCCCTCCTGAACCTCCTCCTCTGTAGCCTCAACCCCCGTTTCACTAACCCGTCTGTCTCCTCGTTCGCGACCAGCAGAGAGGGTCGGTGTTAGATCTTCAGGCTTGGTTGGTATTGGAGTGCTGGCAGCTCTCTCATTTCTCTGTGACTCTGTGTTAGATAGAGGGTCCTTCACTGATGTCCCTACCGGTACACTCTTGAGTTTATCCTGTGTTTTAAAGTTTATTATTGATAAAGGAGGGGGAGTAGGCTCCCTCTTTACCCCTGCTTGATCCACTCCTCCAGTAAAGCTTCCAGTTCTTTGCCTCTCATGACTTTTGGCCGAAGAGGAAGAAAAATGGAAGGAGCCAGAAATGGGCCTTTGACGATTTGCAGATTCCTTCTGTGGTTGTTCTCCCTGTGGTGCTGTAGAGATCTGCTGCAGATTCCTGCCCACAACTTTATCATCTAAGGGAGACATATTTCTCCGCAGCGATGGTAACCTTAGAGTTGCTCCACCAGCTTGTGGGAACACTGGGGGCTGGCCTCTAGGAAGATTTCCCTGCAATATATCCTTGACCTCTGTCTTGTTTATCATGTCTCTCTTGCCATGAGTCGACATGTTATTGGATTCTTTTTCACTTTCAGGTTGATTCTGCTCAGAATCCAGAGAACAGACATGTGACACTGTGCTCTCTTGGCCACTCTTTAATCTGGAGCTAAATGGACTCTCTCTCTGATCTCCACTCCATTTTTTATTGGTTGGTACAGCTGAGCTGAGAGCTTGCTTACTTCCTACAGCTATAACTGCAGGCTCAGGCTTCTGGCTGGATGCTGCTTCCTTGGCTGGCATTTGCTGCTTCAGGACAGGGTGCTGGACAGTAGTGCTAGAGGGTGAGATGCTTCCCTCAGTCTGACTCACAGCAGGAGTACGATAGCCATCTCCAGCACGCACCAGAGATTTTAGGGGTGAAGCAGAAAGAGGGCTTTTGCTTGGGGGAGCAGTAAACACTTCCCCTGGCCTTATAATCTGTGAGGAGTAGGAACGGACACGGGTCATTTCCTTGGTAACAGCAGCTCCTTCCTCTTCCTCACTGAGTGGCCGTTCCAGGTTGTTCATACTCTCTGAGCGAGGTCTGCATCCAGCCTGTCCAGTGAGCAATGAGCGAGTTTATTAAGTGATATTACTGATTTAAACATACACATTCCCAACTGTAGTTCTGGAGTAACCTCTTCCCCACACATTTTATCTTGATCTTTCTATTAAGTGAATTTATGTGTTTGGCTGAGTTGGTGTGATACAACGGAAAAACGCAATAATGTGCAAGGGGTACTTCAGGACTCTTACAATAAATAATAATGAACCAGCAAACTAATTCAATGACTTTGGAGGAGAATCCAGAATCAGTCTGACTCACAGAGGTGGGCAGTCTTCGGCTCTTAGTACTGGCTCTCTGATTCCGAGGCTTAACAGACATCCGGTGCCGGGCAGCCGAGTTATCCAGGCAGGGAATAAACTGAGGAGGGGTACTGAAGTCCACCCCTGAGACAGGCACAGAGGGAGAGACAGGAGCCAGTGTGGGGCTAATGGGCTGAGGTGAAACTGGTTGAGCTGGAGGCTGCAAATGGGATTACAGAAATAAGACAAAAGTGAATGCACTTTAGAATAAACCAGAACTTTGGCGGCCTGTCAAGCTGCTTTTGCAAGGCAATATTAAGATGGAGAATAATTCGGTCAGGCATGGGTGCAAAGTTTGTGTGTGTACCTTCTAACCGCATTACTTGTTGTGGCTTACTTATTAATTACTTAATACTTATACATCAATGTGACTGACAAGTGAATATACCCAGACCTGAACTTGCACTCATTGCTCCCACTGAGATTGTAGGCATAATGTAGGCATAAAATGAAGTCAGAAGAATAGGAGAGGTGAAAAAGTAATGGTACCTGTTCTTCTTCTTCACTTCCTGTTCCACCTAAACTCAATGATCTGTGGTTCCTGGGAGGAATGAGAAACTACAAGGGTAATGGGGAGGAGGTTTCAGTGACAAACTATGGGATGATGGTTACACATTAGTAATACATTGCGAAGGCTCAAGAGATGGAGACTGTCTCACAGACAATACAGTACCCATATGTCATATTAAGGGCTACACAAGACTTGGATATGAAAGATGTTCAAGGAAAATATGACACTATAGCTAAATGAAAAATACATGTTTTCAGCGTCAGATGTTTTAGGGAGTGGATTACTTAGGTCAGTTGTGCATCATGCCAGTCACCTTGCATAGCGTGTTCTTGGGTAGTCCTAAAATTTCAGGGGGGCTATGAGGAAGACCATCATCTTCCGAGCTTCCGCCTGGGTCTTCAGTGCGTTTAATTGGCAACACCAGAGGAGGTGGGCCTAAATGCATGTTCTGCTGCTGTAGCTTCATCTAATCAAACACAATCACCAGATCGCACAGGTTTCCCAAGATACAGATATGATATAAACTTAGCGAATGAAATCAAAGCAAACATGTGTAACTGCACTGACCTGCAATGCTCTGATTTTTCCATGCATGTTCTCTTGAGAGAGCACCCTTGGTGGCTCAGGGTCTGACTGACACTGGTCTGCCAAAAAAATACTGTCATGTGATAATGCCCTGGATCCCAGCATGCTCTGGGAACAGCTGGGGGGAGGAAATGAGTCAATGAGAAAGATTCACAAATTGTATCGGACCACTTCAAACAAACTTTTATATCCACAAAATCTCTTTAATCATAAAATGTAGCAGAACGCAAAACATCCTGAAATAAAGCATGAACATAATCAGAGCAAATACACTTTCTCACTTTAAGTCATCTTCCAAGTTTCTAATGCCTTCTAAGATGTCAGAGGCTGACTGACTCTGCTTCATCACTCCTTCATTTCCCTTTTTCTTCATCTTCCCAAACAGCCTTGACTTCATCATCTGCAGCTTAGGCTTCTTCCTCCCTGCAAAAAGTTATGACAAAATGTAAGCAATGCCTCATATTTGTAGTGGTGAACAAAACTCAAGGTTGGAACCTTGAGAGAAATGACTATAAATAGACCATTACTTGTGTTTATCACTAATTACCAATTAATTGCAAAAATAAATGACCCTGGTTTATATCATTAAAACTTATATCAAATGTTACATAACAGTTTACACATAACAGAACTATGAGCAGTGATTCCATTTTTTAGCTGTTATCCGTAATCCGTTATGAATCCGTTATCATCGAGGGGTCTACTCATGTCATTTGATCAAGATTCCTAAAATTGATCTTACAACCAGACAAACACTGAGGAAACAAGTATCATCAAAGTGTGGTCTCAGGAAATATAAACATGCTTGACAATTTAGCCATTACTTAACCACTCATAATCAGGGCTGCCACAACAGTGTGAGTATAATAAGTATTAAGTATTAAGGGATAGTTAAGTATAATTTAATTTAAAAATTAACTGATTAAAATGTTCATTCTCTGTGAAACAGGATGCTAGCATGATCTTCCTAATGCATGTATTATTGTAGTTTGAAGTACGTATTTGAGATCAAATTAATTGTTTGCTGTTATTAATTGTGTGTACAATTACTCAATAATTAAAATAAATTATTTACTGCTATAATCAATAGTTACAACCCTATTCATAAAATCTTACATCTGTTCTGACATTTACCAAAATGTTTGTTGTTCTAATTTCAGTTGCACTGAGAAATGCGGCATACCATACACATCAGGCTTAAGCATTTCAAATTGAACATCGGCCTACGATGATGAGACATTCACAAATCAAAGGTTCAGGCACACCGTAGGTAATTTTGCAAAAATACCATTTATCTCACACATTATTGCCCTCAACATAAATCCAGTACCTTGTGCCTATGTCATGGTCCAAAAAAGAAAAATAGAAGAAATCCATTTAGTAAGGACACTTGTGAACATCGTTAGACATAATATCAAGAATCAGTTTGGGCACGCTCTGACCTGTTAAATCTTCACTGTTCCCTCCGTCCTGGTCCCCTGTGGCCTCCATAGCACGGTTCTTCACTGCTAACAAAATTTTAAAAAGGATAAAATTAGAGAATTGAGTAAGACAAGATGTGAGAGACAGACAGGAGACTGTAAGAAGTAAGAGTATAAGAAAGAGAGTATAAGAAAGCCACAGACATAACCTACAGCGCCATTAAAGGCTTATGGCTCTAACAAAGCTGTTTGATAAGACAAAGCTGAGTTTTCCCATGAGCAAATAGAGTTCAAAGGTTATTTCCATCTTATATGTAGGCCAGAACGTTATGTATTCACTGCTTTCTTTTTCTATTAATTTGATAGATTGTGACTCAAGCCAAGCAATATGAATGGTTTCAAAGATTTTTCTATTTAGAATTGTACAGCACTGGGAACCTTGTGATCAACCCAATACACAAACTGGCTTGCTGATTTAACGTGTTTGGTTAAAGTGTGTCGTCACACTCACAATGGTCATGCTTTCCTTTTTAAATGCTATTCTTTCAAATGCATTCATGCAAAGCACTACCAAACCCCACAAAGGTTAGTTTAATATCATATCTCCTGTTCATCTAAGACCTTCCCAAAGACAGCTAGACTTTATCACTGACCACACCTTGATAAGAGCTGTATGTAATGATGGAGAACAGCATGCAAAGTCCACCAGGTCTGAATTGCATGTTTTTACATGCAAAGAGTGGCCTTACACTGTATTTGACCTGTCTACGCTCTGATATGTATCCATACAGCGTGTAAAATTAACCTTTTTACTACAGAATTCGTTATGTATGGCAGTACTCATTGCGTGAATCAGCTCTCTTAGTCCACAAAAAGTGGGTCAGCACTCCAAGAGCATTTAAAGAAAGACCTTGTGCAGTCTGACCTTACGTTTGTGTACATGTGTGTCCATGCAAAATGTACAATCTGATCTGAGGATCAGACCAGCTGATTGCTGACACAGTCCGTTTACTCTAAGGACAGAAACATGCAAATCCGTGGAAATAAAAAAAAGTGGAGATAAAACTGCTGCTTCACCATACAAAAATCTCTCATTAAACTATTTCATCCTGGACAGAGATATACTTTACAGTGCCTTCCACAATTACTGGTACTAATAAGTAATTAGGGGCAGCGGGTGGCCTAGTGGTTAGGGAGTTGCCCCTGCGATCTGAAAGTTGTGGGTTCAAATCCCAAGACTGCTAGTGGCACCTCTGAGGTACCCTTGAGTAAGGTACCATCCCCACACACTGGTTCCCAGGCAATGCGGTCCTGGCAGCCCGCTGCTTCACTTGGTGATTAGGTTAAATGCAGAGAAGAATTTCATGCTGTTCATGCTGTGTGCTGTGGTGTGTTCACGTATGACAAATTAATGCTTTACACACACCTAAAGGGGATAGAAAAATGTACACCGTACATTTTAGTTGATTGAAGTTTGTAGGAACTTTCAAGCTGTAATCCATGATTTCCTGAAAAACTGGGGTACAAATATGAGGTGACACAGAGCCCAAGTTCCATTAGTCATCCATCAACACGGGAAAGATAAGAGAACATACAAAGAGAACTCACAAACCAAATGAGGGCGAAGTGTTTTGACCTTCATAAGTCAGAGAATGGTCATAAAAAAGCTACTCGCCTGAAAATAGACAATTTAAACAATTTCCTCCAGGACAAATAAAGTTTTCTGATTCTGAATGCACATTTATACGGTTAAATATATTTTTTAAATGTGGACATCAACTGGAACTGTTCCAAACTTGCCTGGAAATGGACTCCACTTTTTTCCATCCACATTCAGTGAGACTGATGGTAACAGAGCCAAAAATTCCCCAGGATCACATTTGGTGAATTACAAGAAAACGTAAAATCCAAAAACCAGCATCAGACACCAAAACCACTATCAGACATCACCTCAATGCCGACATATTTAGAAGGTATGCCAGAAAAAAGCCTTTTTTGTCAGTTGTCCACATACATAAGCACCTGGAGTTTCTGAAACGCTACTGCAACTTTGACTGGAACCATGTTCTATGGTCTGATGAAACAAAAATTGGCAATAAACGCTCAACCCTTGTGGGTTTGTTTTTCCTCTAATGGCCCTGAAAACCTTTTTAGGGTATATGGTGTCATGGAAATACAAGGACATTTTAAATCAGAATCTGGCTGCCTCTGCCACGAAACAACAACCAGGTTGTCACTGGATTCTCCAGCAGGACACTGATCTGAAGCATGTCCAAATCAACACAAAAATGGTTAGCTTACCACAGAGTCAAGCTTCTGTCATTAACATCTCAGTTCTGTGACCTGAACCCCACTGAACACCTGTGGGGTGAGCTGAAGAGGAGAGTGCACAAGAGAGATCCCAAGACTCTAGATGATCTGAAGAGATTCTGTACAGAGGAATGATGCCCTGCTATGTATTCTCTAACCTTACAAAATGTTAAAAGACTCAGTACCATTTTATTGGCAAAGGGAGATTGTATTAAATGCAGGGGTGCCAATATCTGTGGCACATTTTTGTTGAAAGTAATTTTTTCTTGAAGAGACATCTGTTTCAGAATAAATACATTTTTAATAGATTCAAAAGGTGTTTTTTCCTAACCCTTTTGAACAATCTTTACAAAAGATAATTGTTGAGGGCACTGATTAACCAAATGAAGTGTGTATTGTAAAAGTTTTTAATGTGTGTTTAAACTAATGCATGTAAGTGTGGCTGTAATAGTTTATACAATAACATTTCTTGAGAGATATACACATAATAA
>JBBIGA010000002.1:11863190-11876139 GCA_037576975.1 Alestes dentex
ACCCCTCCATGATTTCTAAGTGGGAGAACTTGCAAAATCGCAGGGTGTTCAAATACTTATGTTCCTCACTGTATATTTTTAGTAGAGCTGAACAAGAGCAAGAAATCATACTAAAATTACATGAGCCAGAGATCATACTAAAATTCTATTCTAGCAACTGCCCAGTGCAATATTCATTGCATAAAGGATAACAGTAAACACTTTCCATTAGTAGTAAACAATATCCATTTCTAACTAAAGACAAATTGTCCCATCAAGGGAAATAAATTCAATTATATTATACTCCATTAAATTCTAGCAATGTCTGGCATGCATTATCTGGATCATAAGTATTTATGCTTGGTCACATGAAGGTCATGCGGATTCTCAGAAAACATCTAAAATATCTAAGATTCTAAAGGATGTTCAAGCACACAATAAAAATGTGATATGGAACGGGACTAATTTACAGAAGTGACAGTGCCGGTATTATAAAAACAATATTATAAGGACACTAGATTGTTAAAGACAGTCACCTGGCCAAGTTGTCACAAACACCATGCCCCCCGTATTTGGCAGGCTCCACTGGAGCACCTGCTTTGCGCATCATCACTTTCAATGTTAACCGGCGACCTTTAAGCCCCGACCCCTGCAGTCTCTTCTGCACCTCCATGGAAAGGTTACTCAGGAAAGTCTCTGCCTCCTCAACCTAAAACATGCAGGGCAAGAGAATTGCAATTAATGAATAGGCACATCTAAATAATGAATTTGGGGACTAACAGATAAAACAAATGGAAGCATGTTTTAAAATGTACATACCTAACACAAATGTAACATAACGATAAATGCATGTGAAGCCAAGATTTGAAAGAAAAACCTTAAGGCAGCGTTACATTTTGTCTGAAAGATTTTGACCTGTGTGAAGCGGATGTTGTAATTCATCTCAGCAGACACAGACTTCCTCTCCTTCTGACTGCGAACAGGCCTATCGTCTAGCCCTCTGCAGAAACGGAAAAGAGTCTGCCCTGTCCGTGGCCCAAATTCCTTCTGCAGACGCACCATAGACACTTGCTGCAGGTCTCCACATGTATTCACACCCAAAGAGGTTAGCTTACTGCTCATTGAGCGTCCCACACCTACATGCACGCACAAACACAAGTTTATTGAATAAAAGTTGTGGTCACAGATGTTTATGGAGCACTTGTCCTAATACTTGCCAGGCAGTCTGTTAACAGGCTGGTCTCTGATGAAATCATCCACTTCTTCCGGTCTGAGGAAATACTGGCCATTAGGTTTTGCCTTCCGGGTGGCCATCCTGGCCAGGAGTATGTTGGAACCTGATGAAACACATGGAAGACATTAGATTGGAAAGATGGCACTATTTAACAGATAACTGCACCCATTTACCAGGTTTCTGCACCTTGATTTTGTTTAACAAATAACAGTCATCTCTGAATTTCAGAGGGATCTGGAGTGTCCATTTTAATCTCTTAAACCTCAAAGGCAAGTTGATGGGGCCACACTTCAGTTCCTCAGTAAGTCCAAAATACATATGACAAGGGTTAAAGAAGTAAATTTTCAATAGCAAAATGGTACAATCACCCATTCCGATGGAGGCGGAACAGCCTGTTTTCTCCCTCACGTCAGCACGGATAGCACTCGCCAGTTCATCAGGTGAGATCCCCAGCTCTGCAAGCAGGGTTGTGGCATCCACCAATGCCTCGTCACAACTCAGAGCCTCAATATTATATGTATAACTGCAAAACACACATTGAGCCTTTTTTACCCTGAAATGCACACCATTATTTTCTAAGTCATGGATTGGGCCAGCATCCTGTACCTGGTTAGGGTTTCATACATGGCCAGCGCCACCTCTTTGTATGCATGGAAGTCATACGGCACCGACTGGAGCTCAGGACACAATTGTTTAGCCTGACCAAAAAACATGCCATTCCTCACACCAGCCTGCCTGCATAAAACAAACAAATACACATTTCACTCTGTTTATTTTCACAATGTGACATGCAAATGTCCTAGCAAGTTTACAATAAACTATTCTAACATTATGAAACTTGTATACATTTCGATATTTGGTTTCCTTATGTTACCTGAAGTGTGCCAGCAAAACAGCAATGCAACATTAAAAAAAAAAAGGTTCTGAAAAACTATATTCGTTATATTTGTAAAACTAAACGATAAAGTAACACATGGGAAGAAAGGGTGAATAGGTAAAAATAATAATGGCACAATGGGCTGACATTCATTCAGTTTCTTGTTACTATGAAGTACTATACAATTTACTAATATGGTTGCTGTGAATAGGCTTTTTGTAATTAGGCTTTATAAGTTGTTCAGTGCTCTACAAAGTGCAGATTACCCCCATGATATACTCAGAAAAGCAGTAAGGTAATTCATAGCCATATTGCTACTTCTAAATGTATTCAGCTTGAAGAAATGCGATTGGACTAAATGTTATAGTACCTGGCCTCATAGCTGCAGGAAGCAATCTCTGCCATAGAGAGAGCAGTCTGGTCCTGCTCTTTTCCATTACTGTAGGTTTCCTCATTCTCTGGAGAAGGACTCATCTCAAAATTTGTCTCTGTTTTCCCTAAAAGAAAACGTACAATAAAAATGACATTATTACAAGCAGTTTCCCCGTAAACAAAAATATAAAATTAAAATAAAAAAAATCTAGTAAATGCTACCCAAGTACTTTTATTAGGCAAATAGGCCAATGCGTGCCTCTCTCTAATTGAAGAGGCAACATTCATACAGAAAGAGTAGTGACCAAGACACACAATTTTTCAAACATATGCTGAACGTGCACAAAGATGAAAAACAAAACAAAATACCCCACAATTTACCTCGAATTATTAAGCTCTTTGAGATTTCCAGCGCAAATCAGACATATTCTACCCTTATACTATGTACTAAATAAAAATGGAAATATAATACGCTTGTCAGGGAGGGGAAGAGTTCGATTTAGATTTCATGATCATTAAGCATCACATCTGGTTTAACTACATGGCCTGCCCCAGTGAAGCCCCACAGCACCCCACGTTCTGTGGTTATGTTTGTGAGTTGTGTGCTTGGTAAAACACAAAATGCATCTCTTTCTCATGCAGAAGTATTCGAACATTGAACATTAGATGCTGTGAACGCAGACTGCCCTCAGTGGTATTCCTGAATTGTGCCATTACCTGCTCTGCGCTGGTTCTGTTTCTTCTGGTAGTACTGCATCTCCAGCTGGGGGTTGGCACCAGGTCGCTGAGCAACAAGCCCACGCCCACGGTTACTCGTCACAGCAACTGGTTTACCTGGAATAAGAAGGTATAAGGAAAGGGTGAACTGAATGCAAAAATAACTGGTTAAGTCAACATTAAGTCTTTCTGCAGTATAAAAAAATGTTTTTTTTTCTTTGTAAGAACATATATACTTTTAATATAAGACACACTGGAATAAACTGAAAAAGAAAAAAAAGTAGAAAATTATGCTTGTACTATCTATGCTTTAACCTGGCACTGTGGTCTGCTGAACTGTGCATGTGTGAAAACGAAAATCACCTTTAAGTTCAGGTCGATGTCTGATCCCCACTGACACAAAGAAACAGTCCATGTCCACATGCAGAATACAGGACTTGCGTACCTGAGGAGCAGGCATGGATGACAAACCTGTGAGAAAAAAAAAAAAACAAAATTTACCCACAAAAATGAAATGGCCTCCCCCTTTCACATCATCATCACATCTACAGTCGACAAATTAATTCACTTTAAATAAAATGTAACAGTCAAATTAGGTATATTTAATGACATTCCTTTAGCCTGTACAGAATCAATGGCACAGTAGTTAGTCCTGTCGCCACACAGTAAGGACATTCTATGTTACATTCCCGGCCGAGCAGCCTGGGTCCCTTCTGTGTGGAATTTGCATGTTCTCCCTGTGTGAGTATGTTTCTACCAGGAGCTCAGGTTTTTGTCCCACAGTCCAAAGACATTTAGTATATATTTAGCATGTAGAGATAAATCACCCCTAGGGATGAATATATATTTGTGTTTGCCCTGCCATGTACTGCCGATCTGTCTAACATGGGTCTCCACCTTTCACCCTATGCGTGCTGGTATAGGTTCCAGCACCCTCGCAACCATAGTCTGGATAAGCAGCTCAGATACCTAATGTGATGAATTGAGAGTAGAAGCTAACAGACAGGGAACCGTCACTGCAACTCCAAAAACATACAAAGAGCATAATTATCAGAAGCAATAACGTTACCTCCATAGCGATTTGCTCTGAGTTTTTTTAGCTTCTCTTTCCCAGAAAACACAGTGCCACCGTCCGCCCGGCGTCGACTCTGCAGGGCATTTACATACTCTGAGAACTCATTTCTCCATGTGGAGATATGATGAAGCCGTGAGTGAGAGAAAAACTCAGAGATAATTCCAGCCTCTGGGCCCTTTGCTGAAGTTTTGTCTGTTTGGACGTTGGAGTCATTTAGGGAGGAGTTAGAAGTATGGTGACTCCCATTCAGTCTGACTCGGCTAATCCGATCTTGCGGGAAGGACTTCTCTAAATTTTCTGCATTTTCCTGAATACTCGTGACAGTTGCTGAAGGCGGTTCTGATAGGATGGATGAACGAGAACTTTGTTCATTATGAGTTATAGACTGAGGACTGAGTGCCCGTGAGGTGGTGGCAGTACGTGCTACAGGATCCAATGTAGGACCAGCATAAAGGCAGCTGGGTCCCCCCATTTGTTCTGCCTCTGACTGTGGTGACTGAGGCTGGGGGCACCTGGTCTCTACACCTTCGAGTGCATGTTTGGAACAAGGAACAGAGTCTTTTAGTTTTAAGGCACCATTCAGAAGATGAGCATGGCCATTGGCCTGCAGATAGTCCTTTGATCCTCTTAGGAAAATGACATGGGAATCATCACCAGTGTCCCCTTCATGAATTCCATTAACACTGGGGCCTTCATGCTCAGAGATACCAATGTATGAGCCATTCCTGTTTAAAGGGAAAAAAATACATCAGGGAGGCAAGTATATATTCTAGCATATATTCAAGGCAAAGTTTAAGGATGTATGTAAGGCTTAAGCGCATGCCAAAAACCTAATATCACTGTTGTAATAAAACCTTGTACCTCTATTGTTTTTGGTTTATTATTGGTTTTTCTTAAATAATAAAGAAAATACACTATGCAATCATTTGATGAACTGACCAAAAGAAGTGTTCCAGAATGACCCAGAATAAAATGTTAAGGTAATTTACACTGCAAGTTTTTTCTTCCAAAGATTTTTGGAGATACAGGGTTTTGTTCCGACAGCAACAATATGCTAGGCGATACACTTACAGTTTGACCTCCTGCTTCTGCCAGGTTTTATCAGTATGTTTGGGTGGCACTGGCTGAGAAATGATGATGGCAGGGTTAAATTGGCTAGCCTCGAGGCCGCTTGGTTGGGGAATGTTCAGGTTGGGTTTGGGTTGGCCATGCTCAGACCTGCCTGCTTCCTGGCCAGGCCAAGCACGCATACTAGTAAAATTTAAGCCCTTCTGCTTTGTATAAAGCTGATATTGCAGGTATGAGAGTTGTCGTCCTGCCTTGATGCTGAAAAAGAGAACAGCATAGCAAACAGTGTTCTTGGATTGCACACAAAAAGAAATGGTACACATTGCACCAGAAATGGCAGCATCGTCTGGTCAATTATCAGACAGGGTACCACCAGGCACGGACAGCACCACCAAGTTACTAGCTCGAATCCTTTCTATTAATCCTTAACCACTTCACCCTCTTTCACCCATAAAATCCATAATGCAAAGTTAAGAAAGTGGTCACAGTACATTATACAGGGTCTTTGAAAGGCATCACCTTACAAAGCACTTCAAAATGTAGTACCAAAGTACTACACTAATGGCACTAATTATCATGGAAAAATGAAGCAAACTGTACAATAAGATGGTATAGTATCATGAGACAGCAAATAGAATTAAGCCAACTGAAAGACGTGCAGTCTTTTTTAGCGTTTCAAGGTTTCTGAAAGAAGAAATGGAAGAACATTCAATGGAGTGGGGAAGTCTACTGTTTAGGAGCCACAGCCCTGAATTATCTGCCATCCAAATAAGACTGCATCAAGGAAATTAAATCAAGGAATATGTTTTTTTCACATTAAACCAGAGGCTCTGACATTGGTACATCATAACCTGTTACCACAGTTTGCTTTCACTACCGCAGGGCCATCTTTTCATACCAAGTATCCTAATTCTTTGCACATTTCTTTGTTAACTAAATATTAAACTGTGCAAGGAAAAAAAACAAAAAAAACAAAAACACATGCATACCTGTCAGTAATCCACTCTGGTCGTACTACTTTCTCTCCTTTTAGCTCCTGTATTTTGCAGTTAGGCAGGTTGGTGGCAATGATGTGTGTAGTTTTGGAACGTGAGTAATACACATGGTACTGTCCTCCATGTAGCATCATTAGTTTACGCAATTCGTCTGCACTGGGGTCTACTCAGAAGACAGACAGGCACATGCAAAGTTCACATTACATGATTTTCAAACAAATGTTAAGCTATTTGCTCAAGTGTTTACAAAACAGCCCATGTTTCTGTATTTTAAAACAAGAAACAATCTTAAGCTCAGAAAAATATAGAATTTTATTTATTATTACAGTGATTTATGTTTTCCCCATTTTTACACAAAAAAGTACAGACACACTATTCAAATGCAAAAGTACACTTTGTATACTTTAAAGAACCAGAAGAATTTAAACAGACAGGAAACAAGCAAAAAACAACTATTACACTGTGTAACATAATACCATAATACAAATATTAAAGACGGAGAAAGAGGAAAAATGCTAATAAAAGCTGACACTGCTGATTTTCACTGATAGTAGACCTTACATGCAAGAAGTCTCTCTGACCTGTGTATCCATTCACATAGATAGCTACTCCACTGAAGATGCTGGATGATGCTCCCTGTTTCTGTTTTTCTCTGGGGGCATCCTTCTGAAACTGCATTTCCAGCTTAGAGACCTTAGCAGCCATATAGCCCCCCTGCAGCCACACAAGTCAGTCATTCATTCATTTAATCATTCATTCACAGAAAAGCAAACAAATAGATAAATAAGATCCATAATCACACAGTAACTAATACTCCTTCGTAATTAAAGACAAGATATCGTAAAGCAAGTCGAGGCTCCTGAAATGAGCTGGTAGAAACACAGAAGCACACACACAAAGAACGAACTGGGCAGTGTCTGGCTGACGAGCGTCTGATTACGTCTCAGACATTCAATGAGACTGGAGGTGCGAGCCTGCTGGCACAGCGACTCTGTCTCCATGGCAACGGACAGAACGCTGGGATTCAGGAGTTGAGTCTCAACCAGTAAACAGACAAAAGAGGGAAAAGCCCAACGCACAGAGGCTCGCTCTCTCTCTCTCTCGCTCTCTCTCTCTACACCAAAATCCCACATTTCTTACTCTATCTAATTAGAAGGGCCAGTAAATCACAGCTACACAATATCGACAATAACCAGTCTCAAAATAAACTTGAAGTGCATGTTCACAATAAAAATCACCCACTTTCTAATTTCTTATTTTCAGCCAGATGTACAATATAATTTGCTTAGGCTATATATATATATTCAAATATTACTTAGGCTATATATATATATTCAAATATTTTCAAACTGCTGCTACGCAGTTTGAAAATATTGTTTTTCAAAATAAACACAGTGTTTATTTTGAAGTATTTCTGCACTGCTGCAGCAATGCTTTGGCACAAAAAAAAAAAAAACACCCAATACATATTTGGATCAAAAACATTTCCAGACAGACTTACTGCTCTTTTGCAGGTTACAATACAGGAGTGCCCAGTGAGAACTGTGATTACTCACCAGTGCAATACAAATAATAAACACGTCTAGACTCCTCTAGGAAAACAAAACATGTGCATATGCACCTCCTGTCATATGAGCTGGAAGAAAAAGGAATATTAAGGCAATTCAGCTTACCCTTCCTCCCCAGCCATCATCTTCACTAGCTTTCTTTCTCCATCCATCTCGACTCATACTGAGGAACCTAAATGAGAATAAAGCAGAGAATTAGCATGTACTTTGAAAGCATATTGTCTTTAGTCAAGTAGCCACACATACACACTCGAGCATCTTTTTTCAAATTTAAACACTTTACCAGGCTCCTGCATAAATACGCCATCATCAGATTGATCATCAACATCAAGGTCCTGTGACTGATCACTAATCAAAGAAGTGGCCATTACAATGCCACCCGTCAGAGGGGAATGTAATAGGCAGGAATGACTTGTTGGAAGCAAGAAACACAGACAAGCATTACCTATCAACAGTGGTCCACAGACGGACAACTGGGGAAAGAGTAACAGGGTCACAGGCACCCAAGGCTCACTGATGCACACTGGGTAAAGGCTAGACCATGTGGACTGATCCCAGAGAAGACCTACTGCAGCACAAAATGCTGAATGCTGAAAAAATTAACGTTGGCTAAAAGTTGTTTTTATTGTGTGTGAGGGGGGCCGTATAGTTGCAGATTGGTCTTGCTAAGCCCTGTCTACCACAGAAAGCACCTATAATGGGCATGTAAGCATCAGAACTGAACCATATAGCAATGGAAGAAGGTGGCCTAGTCTGAGAAATCATTCATTCATTCATTCATAAAATTAGAAAAAAGTGTGTCATATGTCAGACACACTCACCTACCCATACACTCTCCTGGGCAAGAGTGCATGACATAGAGATGACATGTGCTTTCATATCTGAAGAAAACATACAAAGTTTAAAATTGCTTTAATAGCAACTGACAAACAATATAAACAGTGATGTTTATAAGAAAGTTAGACATCGCCAGGACTACTTGTGACTCCTAGTGATTCCTGTCTGCCCCAAAACAAGGAGAATCATGCCCAAGAAGTTTCTTGTCTGAATGACTACCAGCCCCTAATACTCACACCCATCATCACTAAGTGCCTTGAGAGACTGGTACTGAAGCACACAAAGGCCCACCTCCTGAAACATCTCAGCCCACTAGAGTTTGTATACCACGCCAACCGTACAACAGAGGATGCCATCTCAACTGCCCTCACCTCACCCTCTTTCACCTGGACATAAAGTTACATCAGAGTGCTGTTCATAGACTTTTCTCAGCATTCAATACATTCATTCCAATGAGGCTGTTAAGGGATCCCAGATTTCCTAACTAACAGAGCCCCAGTCTATCAGAATAGGAAACATCACCTCCAGGACCACCAGCCTGAGCACTGGCACCCCCCAGGGATGTGTGCTCAGCCCACTGTTGTTCATTCTGCTGACACATGACTGTGCTGCCCAATACGGCACTAAGAACATCGTTAAGTTTGCAGATGACACAACAGTGGTGGGACTTATACATGGGCGTCGTCGCCATTCAATCAGAGGGGGACGTGTCCCCCTCACATTTCATAATTATTCGTTTAAACCCCCCCACATTTAACATAAATAATTAGTTCACCCAATGCTGATGAATCTTGAATCTTTCGTGAAAGAATCCATTTCACTTAATCGATAGAAGAATACACACACCACTGGAAATCCGAGCAGCCTGCCTGTGCACTGACGGTTCACTTCACTTGCATGCGGTGAGATGGAGGTAAACCCGAGCGGATTTCCAGTGGTGTGTGTTCTTCTATCGATTACGTGGAGCGGATTCTATCGCGAAAGATCCAAGATTCAAGATTCAACAGGGATTTCCACACCCACACCCCCTAAAAGGACGAGACTTTGCAGCACGCAGCAACCTCGCCCCCAGCCAAACCCCGCCCCCATGCCCAAACCCCGTCCCCACGCGTAGACCGATGCGTCCCCCTCACATTAAAAATGCTTCCGACGCCCCTGGACTTGTAAGCAACAAAATACAGAGAGTATTGCTGCAGATCCCACCAACTCTTCACATGGACTCATCCGCACCTCATATCTTGTCTTGTGCAGTCAAACGTCACACCATTTTTACCATTTTGAGAATATAATTTCAACCCTCTGTGTACTCTGTATATGGCAGGGCTGACAAACAGTCTCTTCATTTGATTGTATGAACCAAAAATTTTAATTGAGCCTTTATGAAGTACTTTTTTTAACATTTCAAAATACTGTGATATATGCCATGATATAGTCTAAAACTGTTATTAATAGCCCATAGTGACAAGCTATAAGAAGAAGGCAAGCTGGTGGAGGCAATGTGATGCTTTGGATGATGTTCTCCTGGGAAGCCTTGGGTCGAAGCACTCATGTGGTTGCTACTTTAACATAGCAGTACATCAAGTACACGCCTTCATGGCAATAGAAGCCTCTTTCAGCAGGACACACTGCAAAATGGGCTGGGGAGCATGACAAAAAGTTCCTCTCCAAATTCCCCAGATCACAACCTGATCAAGCATATGTGTGATGTGCTGGACAAACTAATCCAATCCATGGAGGCTCCACCTTGCAACTCACAGAACTAAAAAGTACTAATCTAGTACTAACATATTTGTGCCAGATACCACAGCACACACTCAGAGGTCCTGTGGAGTCCATGCCTCGATGGGTCACAGCTGTTTGGGAGGCGCAAATCAAAATTCAAACAAAGAGCATTCTTGCTCTATTTTTCAGCTACTGAAACACAAAAATATATGTGGGTCCACATTTGTGTACAGGGGAAGAGACACAGAGAGAGACAGAGACAGAGAGAGACAAAGGCATAGAGAGACAGAGAAATCTCTCCCTGACTCTTATCTGCTTCCCTCTATGGTATGGAATGATCCATCTATTAAGTGGGGGGGCCTGCAGCTTATTAACAGCACACTGAGGCAGAATGAGATTTGGTAGACAAGAAATCCCCCCATTCTTTTGCATGCCACTAGTCTGCCTGCTCTGTTATGCTGGAAGCGTCCTCACTGCCACATGTCGCACAGACACAGAACAAGACAGCCACTCGTGAAGACACCGCACACACAGCCTCTCTCCACAGGGATGTATATCGAAAAAATATTTCTCATGTCTCTCAGAGACATGGCTCAGAAGTTACTGCTCTCATCAGTCAAATGCTCTCTTCAGTCAAGTCACACAACCTTGAACAGTGTCTGTTTCCCTCCACTCACACTCCCTGTGCTTCCACAAGAGGTTAAACACTAATGCAGGGAGCACTCTGTGACGTGCTGGGCAGACTTGGTCATTACAGTCCCTTCACCAGAAGAGTTTCAGAAAGAGATGAAACAGTCCGGGCCTTGTCACTGGACTCCAATAACAGTGACTGACACAGAGAATCACCTGTGAAACCTGGGAAATCTTAATATCGACTGAGATCAGATATTCTCGCCATAGGATTAGGACACAGTGTAGCTGCACACCTCACTGACCACACCACCCCAATTTCAGCAGCCTGTCCTGTGCTCAGCAAAATTCACTTTCACTACTGATTTCAGTTATTATCGAGATAGAAAACCCAGTGACCATTAATGTCACATGCACATTCTCTAATAGCACTAAAGATATCTCCAACATATTATGGCTTGTACTATGTGAGAGATGAGAAGTAAATGTCTATTGCAAACACTAAGTACAATTATTTCCAAGCTGCTAGCATGAAACTCCCCTTGGCATTTCTTTTCTCTCACTCCCTCCCTCCCAGACACAAAAAGGAAAAAAAAATTGTGTCTCCCATGCACTCACCTGCCCATCCAGACCTGGGCAAGTGTGTGTGTGACATATACAAAGGAGACATGTGTTTTGTATCAGGAGGGAACAGGGTGATATCACCCTTTTTGTATACACATTTTAAACTGTTCTAATAAAAACCACAAATCACTATAAACAAGAATGTTTGCTGCTGAAATGACAAGAATCATACTGGTGTGATAGCATGTATAAAATAGTTAAATAGGTTGCCTGTTACATGACATGGTCCATGGTCTCCAATTCTTGCTCCATCTTAATCAGCATCAAATCAACCCTGTCCCAACATGGCTTGATTCCTTTGTGCAGCAGACAAAATATCAGTGAGACTGACAGGGTTCTTCCTGGAAGGATCCATTCCTGGTGAAACAAACCCACTAAACTTGCCAATTAACAGATGAATTGAACTTGATGAGGTTAAGCATATAAATAATTATGCTGAATACTTGCCCTCCATGACAAAAATGTAAGAAACATGGCCTGTGATACTATATACTCGAACCTCAGATGGAGAAAAACCTGGACCAGTGGTGATTCTTTCCAAAAGTATTTCAAGAGTACAGTGAGAACACATTCAGAAGGTCAGAAAGGCCAAAGACCAACATCTAAGGATCTGCAGGTCTCACTTGCCTTGGATAAGTTCAGGCTTTATATTCATACCATTAGAGACAGTGGAAAATTGTATTTTTTTTTTTTTAAGTGCTGCAAGACAAAAAGCACAGCTAACCAAAAGAAACATAAAGGATTGTCTCATGTTTGCAAAAACACCTTAAACAACTCTCAACCCTTTTGGACTAATGCACTGTGGAGTCAAAAGTGGTACTTTTTGGAAAAAATGGGTCCCGTCACATCTGGCATAAAACTGGAAGGAAACTAAACAAACATGACGCCAGAAGAGTGATAATGTGGTTGCTGCTTCAGGTTCTGGGCCACTTGTCAGTACTGCCAGAACCATGGATTTTGCTCTCTACCAGAGAATCCTGCAGGAGAATGCCCAGTCATCAGGCTATAATCTGAAGCTGCATAAAAGCTGAATCAAGCAGCAAAACGAAACAAAATGAAATGGCTTAGTCAAAGTCCAGGCTTGAACCCCACTGAGATGCTGTGGCATGACCTTAAACAGACAGTTATGGTTCAAAAGCAATCCAATGTGGCTGAATCAGAACATGCCCCCACGCCCCTCCAGAGCATGTTGAATCATAATATTCCCCCAAATCTACATTTCAACTACACACTGTACTGTACATGCTGCTA
>JBBIGA010000002.1:11884312-11911719 GCA_037576975.1 Alestes dentex
ATAAATAAATAATTCCATGAAATGAACATTGTTTACGAGTTTATGACTCGCGAGTCACAACGCCCAAGTCCGAGTCAGGTCTCAAGTCACTGAGGGCAAGTCTAAAGTCAAGTCCCAAGTCTCTGTTTGTGTGACTTAAGTGCGACTCGAGCCCCCATCTCTGCCAGAATGCAAAGAACTGGTTTAAGATTAGGTGCTGGCTCTGAACAATCCTCAAACTGCCTTGGTGGAAAAGGGCCCCTCCACAGTCTTCTCCTTTGTGCCATCTGATACAGGGCTTTGCTGCCAGGATGGTAAACTCTCACACCATAAAACTCACACCATACCATTCCCTTTCCTTACATACTGTTACATGTTTTATTCCTGTTGCTGATAATTTATAACCTTTTTTTGCGCAGTGTTTATTATTGTTATTCCCAGCTTCATATCAGACACAGAACTGTATTCACTCTCACTTGTGTGTTGTCATTTCCATTTCTGATTTTTTTGTTAGCTGCACTGTATGCTGTCATCTCCTATACTATTGTATTGTTTGAGCGTGTGTTTTAAAGTATTTTGTTCAGCGTTGTACCATGGTCTTGGAGGAACGTGTCCTGTGTAGATGGTTGAAAATACAGTAAACAACTGTTAACCAACTTGACTGGGCTTGACTAGCCAATCAAATCGCAAAATTCAACTAGCCAATCAGGTTGTAGGATTCATATAGCCAATCAGGTCTTATGATCCGACTACCCAATCAGATCGCTGGTCTATCAGATTAAAGGGGACGAATGAAATTGCATCTCATTGTTTGCTAAAATGACCTCAAATGTAAACATTATTTTAGAAGAAGTGTCCAGTAGATGGCAGGCTTGTCCTGGTCGGTGCTCTCTGTCTCCTCTGCTGTTTGTCTGACAGTGTTTGGGAAAATGTCCAATAGTCTGTGATTCCGAGAATGTTCGGCTAAATTTCCAAACTCAGTATATTCGTTAAGATTGTGTAAGTAGTAGGAAAACAAAAGGTGTTTTTTGCAGCACAGTTATAGGCAATCATATAGAGAATATCATACTGCAAATATTGCTTAAAGCAAGACTTAAGTAGTTTTGTATTGATGTTACTTTTGTTAATTTAGATTTCACTTTTAAAGAAGGGATGTTCGTTTAGCCCAGCGTATTTTCGTCGTTTAGGTAGTCAATCGTTGAAACGAAGAGGAAAAATGTGAAAAATGTGGTTCTCTAGCAGGGAAGCCAACAGCCAGGAAGGACTATTAATATGCAAGCAAGAAAAACGCTGACAGGATGGTGAGAAACCTCAGACTGGCTGTGCTAAATAGGATTTACACCAAGCTGAGAGAGGGAGAGAAACAGAGCTGGGGAAAGAGGCTGAAAAAGAACGGGGATACGGGGATAGCAGAGAGTGCCAAGGACTCGAACCCTCTCTATAGATATTCTGCACAGCTGGAGAGAAAGCCACATCTGGATAAACAGGAGCTGAGTCTGACTGGGTCTGAGCTGAATCACTTTTGACTTAAAACACGTGTTTCCTTCAGGAGCTTAAGAGCTGCTGCAACAATTATCCTGGCAGGTTCACACAGGTAAACTCAAGATGGCTGTGAACTGCATTATAACTCTGTCTGTCTGTCTGTCTGTCTGTCTGTCTCTCTCTCTCACTCTCTCTCTCTCTCTCTCTCTCTCTCTCTCCACTCCCCCACTCCTTATATTTTGTCATTTTCTGTCTCTTTTATCTTTCTTTCTAGCTCTCTTCCTCTTTGTCTTTCTCTCTTTCTCACCCTTTTTGGCACCTCTCTCTCTCTCACTCTCTCTTATTTGCCTTCTCATGCTCTCTCTCACACCATCCCACCCATCTACACAGTCACTCAATTCCCCTTTAATGCACCCAGTTTATATAATTGCCATAGAAAAGAACTGCTCACAGAATGGGATGCTCTGGAGTGGCCACACACGGGCCTAAGGTCACTAGGGCCAATTCAAAGCATCCGCTTATAGGGGTATAAAAGCCCTCTGGCAGGGAGCTGTGGAGTGGTGGAACTGTCTTCTCTGGAGTGATGCAGATCCATCCAACACCTTTGAGATGAGTTGGAGTTTGTTATTCACAACTAATCATCCAACATCAGTTCTTGACCTCACCTCGTATAGTCTTAGGTACATGCGAAAATAATATGTAAAAAGTGGGTAGATGAGCAATGTTTCACATTAATATTACTAAATAATAATACTTTTACTAAATAAAACTGAAATGGTTTTATTTCCTTGTAGAAGCTGGATATTTCTTTTAGTTACAATCTGGAACCTGCTTTGACTCAGTCAGTACTTGTTTATACACACACAGCCGGGGAAGTTAAAGCTAACTTCAGTTCTTGTCACCAGAGTGGCTATCAGACAGGATCCACAGGCCATTCAATCACAGATACTGTAATTTGCCATTAGATGAATTATGGTAATTAGTTACACAAATGTGACAAAAAATGTTTTCTTCAGTAAGAATATCAAATATTATTGATCTTGGTACTGAAGTTGTTTAATGTAGTAACTCTGAAATTGACTATCAACTATGAAGAGTTCTTGTTAGGTAGAAGATTGTATGTTATTTATTTTCTGAAACTCTATTGATGGGTGCCACTTTTCTTTTTCTATTCTTTGCTATTATTTCCCTCACTGTTTTGTAGCTGAGCCCTTAAGAATCAGTAAACAATGTTTTGTGCTACTTGCTGCCTATCAAACAGTAATTGCACATCATTGCTGAAGCAGGTTTTATTTTCGACCTGCCTTGTGACAGTGTAATGAGCTCAGATTAATTCATTTAGTTGATTAGGAAAACTAGAACATTCACTCAAACATTCATATGATATTGACATCGGATCAACTGCGGTCTTCTTTATCAAGTAAACCAGAGTGAACTAATAAAGAACTCGAGGGTTGTGTTGTAGGTCTGCAAATTATATTTAGCTTGTGGAGTTCTTTGACAATCATATGCTTCTGTGGCGCAAATTCCTTTCTCTCTTGTCAATGGGTGTCCGAGTAATGGGTGAATGGACAACTTTAACATCATTAACCGCAGCGCTGATTGAGCAGATAGCCGAGAAATTCCATCAGAGAGGTCTGTGTCCTCTTGATAGTGTGTTGCAAAATACAATGACATCTGTGTTTCTTCTGAAGGTGAAGATATTATTGACTTAATGATAGATGATAGAAGATATTATTGACATAATGAACTTTGACATTGAATCATATGAGAACCACTCACACACACACACACGCACACAAATACATACACAGTTCACACCGCTGCTTCTTAGTTCCTGTGTGTGAGGTGGGGGAAAAGATGGCTGGTGAGACACAGGCAGGGACCGAGGTAGAGATGGCAGAAAGAACAAACAAAAACACAAGAAAAGCTCTGAAAGAAGACTGAGTAAAAGAAAAGAAGGAGTGAGAGGGAGAGTGGCAGATGGAAAGAGCGGGTGAGAAGGGGGCCTTTGCCAGGGATTGCCCTCTTGTCACTGTTTCAGCTTCTAATGGAGGTGATTGATTTTTCCGCTTGCTCTTATCGAGGGGAGCAGCCAGCGTCAATAACAAACGCGGCATCAGACGCACAGCGTCTCCCACCAGGAGAGAGAGGGAGAGGGGGCCTGAGCCGCAAATCTGACTTGGACGGAGAAATGGAGGGTGGAGTCTGTCACTATTGGACTCTTGTGTGTTTATGCATGTATTCCTTAAACCAGAGATTTTGTACTGCTACTTTTGTGAGCCATTGAGGGCAAGCCAGTATTTGGCTCTTGTGCTGTGAGGAATCCTCATCTTCTTCTTCATCTTTAAGTCATCATCACACTCACACATTTCAGCATAGTGGCGGGGAAAAGAGCTGAGGGGAAAATCTTTGAGTGCTGCCATGAACTGGAGTGTGTTGCATTCATTTCTGTGTAATAATAATCCATGATTGGTGGAGCCTCTGTTCTCTGCATGAGAGGCGGTGAGAAAAGCGGAAATTACCATGTTTCAGAAATGTGGCCGAGCACAGAAAAAGGATCGCTGTAATTGAATACTTTCACCAGACAGATTTCCCATTTTCCAATTTCCTGCCAAGCACGCTGGTAATTTTGCCATTTCATCTGTGATTCTGTTATTCCAGTCAGCCACAGATCCTGAGATTTAGTGCAATTCTCAGAGAGGTAATTGGGCAGTACAGGTGCAAGGATTCATTTACATTCTGGATTTCTGCATATCTGCTGTCCTGACATCGAGAGCCACACTGAAACAAGCATAGAGCTGCTGAGAATCTTACAAGGAGAAAGAACATGAATTCCGAATGAACTGTTTGATAAAGAACTGTGCATGGCAGTTAAATGCAGGGTGTCAGAGTGGCCATGTGTGTTTCATGTAATACATATACAGTACTGTGCTAAAATGCTGAAACCATTTATCTGACAGTAAATGAGCAGTAACACTTTACATTAGCTCTGCTACATACCACTGACACAACCATGCCATAAACACGTCACAGAAGATGTCGTAGGCTGTCATGGACTGTCTTGACAGATGATGTCCATTAATGTAACAGTGCCATGTTGATAATTGCCATTACCAGTAATTGTCTTGACAGATACTACTACATTTGATGCCATGATGTTAAATCAGCATGTGACACACACTATTCTGACATTTGCCAAGACAATTAAGATGACACTGTTATATTAATCAACATAATTTATCATGACAACTCATGACAGCGTATGACATCTGTCATATGTTTGTCAGCGTTATGCATGTTTGTGGTTATGTCAAGGCTATGTAAATGTTATCTAGTAGAATTCAAGTAAAGTATTACCAAGTATTGAGCATCATCAGCTGAATCGACATATCTTAAAACACACATTACAATATCCGATCCATTTTATTGGTCTTGACCTTGTAGGTTAGCCATGTTTTCCTATGAAGTCTGGATGGATAAGCAAACACGAATACACACAGGGAGTATGGAGGTTAGATCAGTATGATGAATAATACATTACTAAATTAAAAATTGCAGTAGTATCGTGGAAATGCTGAGGGGCTGCTCTGTGGTATGGCCCTGTAGATCTTTCTTCAAGATCATTTACAAATGATTGCATGCCCTGTTGAAAATCTAATACCAACATGACATTTTCCAAGCTTGCTCTCATTGCAAACTTTGTAACTTATAGATTAAAGGAGAGAGAACTTTCCAAGCACTTCCATACTGCAGCAAAGACTAAAAGTTGGGCTGCGCAGAGGTGGATGTAAGATGCTGTGCATTTGCTATCTATCACAGTCTTTTTTCGTTCTTTTTTCTTTTTTTTTCATTTTTACTCTCAGCTCAACATAGAAGAATAAGTATCAACGAAACAGGCTATATATCCTATTGATAAATCATGACACACAATTCTCCCTTTATCTCTTTTCCTAACCTTGCTTACCTCTCTTCATTGTCTTGTTTTGATTACTCCAGGCTTTGTTCTGGGTGAAGGCCATTTTTCCTGGCCTGGGCCCTTAGACAAAAGAGAGAGCTGAATCCAGTCTCCGCTTTCGCCTGAAACAAAAGATGACAGACTCTCCACTCCGTCTGCTCAAGGCCTGATCACGCCACTCCACAAAGTAGAACATTTCTTTTTCTGTAAGTTTGAAAGAGTGCGCACACACACACACACACACACACACACACACACACACACATATTGGTTTTTCTTCCTCTTCCCTCATTCTTACTCTCACCCTGTCTCATCCAAACACATAAACCAACAGCCATTGATCTGCTAAACCTTGGACAGTGTATTCAGTATCCACTCATTGATGGTAAGGTTCACCTCTTTGGTCTGATAGGGCTCTTGAATGAAAAAAAGAAAAACCCATACTCATACTTTCAGCATTAATCTTATCGCACAGTAATTCTGCACTACATCATTTCTCTCACTTTAGACCTGTCAAAATCTATACTGAAAAGTGTAGATGTAATAGAGCATTTTTTAAAAGCTTGCAAAACCTATTCCTTAAAGACTTAAATACACTTTAATGCCATATATGAGCTTAGGGCAAGGGCAAAACACACAGATGAACACTTTAACTATTTGATTCTTTAGTATTTGATTCTTTATTAGTTCTTGAGTATTTGTGAAAGGACAGTGACATATTGCTGCCAAGCAAAACATTATTACAAGATGAAATAAACATCTCATAATTATGAGACAGTATCTCAGTACTACAGATTAGACATATTATACCGTTAGAAAATATCTTGTGGTTGTGAAATGCCAGCACATAATAACAAGATACTTCCAGCATTTCCTTTCATAATTATGACATTGTGTTTATTTATTATATTTATTATATTTGTTATATTTTTTCATAATTAAGAGGTATTAAATCTTATATTCTGTATATGGCAAACTTTCATTATAATGAAATTCTCAATTATGTGTTGCTTATTTCATAAATAAGTAATGGCATCTCATAATAATGACATGCTAAAGGGCTTGGCAGCAGTAAGTGCAAGTGCAATGTGTATAAAGGTACTTTGCAAAAAATATCAATATAAAGTTCACAGTAAATTACTGACAGTTTAGTTGCAGTAAACTATGTTGTATTGCAAGACGTTGTACTGACATTTTACAGCACTAAAATCACATTTGTATTGCTAAGCCAGGCTAAACCAAAGGGTGTCAGTTTTCCTTTTCTGACAAGCGGAAGCTCACTTGATTACACTTGTTCATTCAGTTGGTTTCAACTGATCATTCATGTTCATTTCACTGGAATGAAAACCTGTAGCCACACTGGCCTATGTCCACAAGACTAGACGCTCCTGAACTAAAGAGTGCAGAAAGTGTGAAACTATAGTAAACTAGATACACGTAATTTAGACATTGCAGGGAAAGGCAGTTTCCAGAGTCACCAGAGCTTTATTTTACACAAGTAAACACAGGTTTACACGTGACGTGAAACTCACTGGCATGACCTACCACAATGTAACTGGTGCATTTACTTCGGAACTCACTAACCAGACTCCAGGAAACTCTGGCCTGGTTCATGATGGGCTACACTTTATAGATTTCTACAGCACATCCCACAACAGCTGATTTACTAACCCTAACGCTACACTAAAACTCCCCTCTACAGATGAATAAAGCACTGACTGATTTACTGACAAATAAATGAATTTACACAAAATATAACTTTGCATGGACATACAATTTTGTATATTATCAATGTCAAAACAAAACACTGTGATTTTAAACATTTTTGACAGTTTGAAAGTGGCATCTTCTCTTCATACTTTGTCAAAATTTCATGACAAGTGGACTAATAAGAACAACATGAAATGACTTGGAATAATATTTCTTTACATTTACTTAAATTGAATGTTTTTTCCTTTTCTGCATATAGGTTTCTTTTACACAGGTACGAGGTTTTTGTCCGATCACAATATCACAATGCAGTTTCACACCCCTCGTGAATTATACAGGAAATTGTTACGAATGAGCATTATCTCTCAAAATTCATAGCAAAATAACAATCAGTGCACAGATTAAGAAAACAGTACAGTATTGTAAATATTTACAATAAAATTAGAGTAGTTGCTCTGCGGTACTAGCACAAATTATTATTTTTGTTTATTTCTTAGTTTGTCTAAGCCTTAATTTTGATGTTTTTTCTTTATTAAGATGTTAACAGAATGAGCACCCTGTGAACTGATGAAACCTTTTTTCTATCACAAGCCCCAAGATAAAAAAAAAAATGCTGCTTGAACCCCTGGAGGGCATGCATAGTGAAATACTCACCCTTCCAGACTTCCAGACTAAAGGGTGCACACACACACACAGCTCACACACCCCTCCACCCATACAGAAACACACACACACACACACACACACACACACACACACACAAAGGCCATCTTTGTTCACCCTGCTGTGCTCCATGTCTTTTGAGATGGGCTGAAACTGCTCGTTAAAGTCTGTGACATCCATTGGGGAGATCGACCCCCTACCGCTGCTGGTTTACAGCTTTTTTCCCCTCTCAGAAAAGAAGAGTACAATCTGTCTCGTAAAAAAGGGGGCCAAGAATTCCTCCAAGAACAAGATGACTTTTTGAATGAGAGAGCTTTATTAACAGTCAGATTTGGAGCAGACCTCCCTGATGCGACTTGACAGTCCTTGCAGCCTCACTCCAGCGCTCTCCAGAGGCGTTCTCTCTGCTATCATCCATCAGTGCAGATACTGAGAACCACAGTGTAGCTCCATTCCCATGCCCGGGCACCCAGTCAATCAATGTATCAATCACTCAGTCAAAACCGTTAACCAGCACCATCGAAGACAGGTGACCATTAATGCAGTGGCTCGTTAGGCATCTGGCCAGATGGTTATCAGAATCAATAAGGAAGACTGTTTGACCTGTGCTGATTAACTCGACAATCAACTGCTAATGAGAAACACAAAGATCGCTTCTTACATTGATTTTTATTCTTGTGTTGAAAATGGAAGGCAGAGTGGATCTCTCTAAACCAAATTAACCTCTCCTCTCATCTGGTATACCATGATTTGAAAGTGGAGCTGAACGTGTGGAAAACTTGTGGAGGTGAATCTTTTGTGATGGAAACTGTGTGGTCAATGAAAAGAGGCTTTAGGTTAGTGAAGGACAGAAGACAGTGGTTAGTACTGCTGCTGGTGATGATGGGGGAGGGGTGGTTAAGTGACTGAAGCAATGGAAGTGATGTTCAAGGTCATTCTTCTTGTCTGTCCAATATTTACATCAAAGTCCTCAATGTTTCCTGAAGGTGTAAATTTCTGTCATGGAGCTTTTAACTCTGGGGCCACTGTCTTTCTTGAAAAAGAGTTGACTTGAATGAGGAAGAGGATGCAGTCAGGAGAAAGTCATCTCATTGCTGTTAGAAAGAGAAGAAGCAGAGTGATGGAGGAAAGAAGATGGGAGAAGTGCTACAGGTGTCTCTAGGGAGCATTGCTGCCCAGGGCACATGTACCTGGCTGACCACACCTTACCCGCTTCCTCCCCTTCGTCCCCTCCACAGTCACCGGATCTGAGATGAAAGTCTGCACCTTGTCCCTGGCGAGTGGGAAGAAAGAAAACACTTCCAGTACTGGCAGGACAGACAGCTGTGGGTTAGAAGGAGAGTAAGGCTTAGTTACTAACAGCCTGCTCACACAAAAGTATCGCCAAGGAGAAACACAAACACACAGGTATAGGAAAGGAAAGATCAAAGGGAAGATAATACAAAATGTTCCATATGTATCTGGTACTGTACATGTAAGATTCCTTTATTAGTACTACTACTACTACTACTACTACTAATAATAATAATAATAATAACAACAATCGTAGTATTAATAATAATAATAATATAAACACATCACAAGGTCAAGAGCATTTTGATCTGTGTATTATAAGTTAGCCAGGACATATTTGTCCTGAAAATGCATGGAAAAACACACACGTGCACACACACACACACACACACACACACACAGATGAAGTTCTATTTCAAGTGCTTAGCTTTTATGCTGTGTTTATGATTATCACACAGACAGGTTTTAAATGGTTTCATATCCATATAAATACATGTGTTTTCTGTACTGACTTCATAAAAACATCAATTGTAATTGTTGAATGGTCCCAAGTAGGTGTGGGTCGGTGTGGGATAGGGGCATTATTTATCATTTTCTTAAATATATACTTAAAAAGGAATGTCAAAAAAGACATCAGTTAGCCTATATAAGACGTACACCCATCAGCCATCACATTAAAGTCCCCTGCACAATTTGGAGCAGTAGTGATCCATCAAAGTATGGACTGTGATATATATGGCACGAAGGCTTAAGCAGCAGATTTTTTATGTCCTGTAAGTTGTGAGGTGTGGACTCGGACTAGTTTGTCCGGCATATCCCACAGATGCTTGATTGGACTGTGGTCTTGGGAGGTTTGAGACCAAGTCAACACCATGCTTATCAAACCATTCCTGAATAATTTCTGCAGTGTGGCAGGGCACATTAGCCTGCTTAAAGAAACCATTGAAACCATTGAACCAAGAAAACCATTGCCATGAAGGGGTGTACTTTGTCTACTTTCTTGGACAAACACTAGGACGTCCACATGATCCAATAAAAGCATAATTCATCAGACACCTTCCTCCACTGGTCCTTCTCCATGGTCCAGTTCTGATGCTCATGTTTCAATCTTAATTGCTTTTGGCAGTGGACCAGGGTTAGCACTTTTAATGGTATTAATTGCACACTGGTATTCTCAAAACTTCTGTTAACTTTCAGTGTAAGTTATTGTAAAGAGAATTTCAATGGAAACAAGTTTGGGTCATCTATATAAATCCATTCATCATGAAATTTACACACAGTATAAAGGGAAGCCAGTGTTTAAAAAATTATGTCAACAAATAAAAACAGTTGCAGAATTTATTCGTAAAGTAACAATGAAAAGTTTGGGAATAGTTACAGGAAGAAACTTTAAATAATGTAGAACCTTTACATTATGCTGAGATACTTTAGCTAGAGGAGAGTCAGTTAAACTGTTCATATTGAAACAGAGCAGATAATGTAAGAACAAGGATGACAAGGTGCCGGGGCTTGTACAATAAACAGATGCAACCCTAATAATAAATTAATTTAAGTAGCGAATAAAAATCCCATTGGCTAGGCCGTGGACATACCCAGTGTTTTTGAATGATCATTTGTGTCCTTGTGGAGGTGTATTTCTGTGTGTATGTGTGTGCCAGAGGCGTCTGGTGTGCAGGCAGGTGGATTTACGTTAAGGCCATAACAGGAGAGTGGCGGCTCAGTTTTCCAGATGGTTCCTCTGCAGGCAGATTATCTGCTCCATCGCAGCAGGCTGAACCTGAGACTGTTGAAGTGTATGTGTTGGGGGGCTGTAAATACTGTGGGCACTTTGGTGCCACACTGATGCTCCCCACCCTGCAGCCTGTAAGTGATCCCTGCCCGGCCTGTCCCAGCTGTGAGGTAGACTTTTGCCCCCCCACCCAAGCCCCAAGTCATGGGATAGGCCTGCTGCCTCTAGCCCCCCAAACGTCTCCATCCCACCACAGGATATGCTTACTGACTAACTGACAGGCTTGGCCTTATTTCCTCACCTTGCCACTGGAATGCTTCAGCAGGTGAGGTCAGTGTTATAACACGCATGCCACCGTACGTGTGCTTTTAAATGTATGAGCATGGGCGCGACTACGGAAAAAAATCTGAAAGCCTTGATTGCTCTGTAGAAGCACACAATAGAACAGAAGGAGTCGAGCAGCCTGAAGGATGTATGTGTGTGTGTGTGTGTGTTTTTAAGGAATTCATTTCAATGCCCTTATAAATGAATAACTAGCACGGACAGGCTCCTTCCCTTTTTGATTTGCAGTCTTGGATGCCTTATCTGTCTCCCTGGAGTTCACTAATTACACAGCGTCTACGGTTACAGTGGCCATGTTTGATATGAGTTTATCTGAGCTGTCCGTCAGGCAATTAAGGTCAGCGTTCAGCACTCTCTCAATAGCACGGTCGCAGCCCCGGCAAGTAGGGAGCAGATCAAGACCAACACAGATCAAATTAGAGCATTGAGGCTCAGTTTCCACCTTCAGCCCCCCCACCATGACAACGCACAATAGCTCTGATCAACCTTTTTCTAAATGACTCTTCACCTTGTGTGACCTATCCTTTTAACGCTTCTATAATATTTGAGCAGGTCTGAACCTGATCAGGGCTGGGATGATCTTTGATCTTAGTTGTTTCTCAGAGTGCGTGTGTGTGTGTGTGTGTGTGTGTATGTGTGTGTGTGTGTGTGTGTGTGTGTGTGTGTGTGTGTTTTAATTAGAGTTATTAACATAACCATGAGTGAATGCCATCTACAGTACATTGTCTTTTTTAAAGGAAAATTCTTTTGATTTTTTTTTTCAAATTCAGTGGTACATAATTCAATGGTTGAGGTGTACCCAGTCATTCAGAGTATTTTGATGTTATTCCTGTAGAGAAACATACAGGCTAAGATTTCTTCACAATGGTCGTGATAGGAACCAGGGGTCACAAAAGTCATTTTATTTACTAATAAAACCACCATCCCAGGTTTTCTTTGGGACAATTTGAGACGCCATGCATGGTGTACCTCTCTGCTATGAATTTCTTTAAAAATACACTTTAGGCCAGTATCTAACAACTATTGTAAAACAACATGCCATCCTGACATCAGGCAGCATATTTTTAACCATTTTGTGTGAACATCCTCTGCTGTACCTTTTAAAGCATTTAGATTGCTTTGATGTCTGGTTCCTATCTCGACCATTGTGAAAAATTCTGGCTTGCTAAGTTTCTCTTGAACTAAATGTTTTATGTCAAACCACACCGACTGTCTATATTTATCTCAACCTTAAATATTTAAAAATGCCAAAATATTGAAAATCAGAGGAGTTCCGTAAGAGTTTCAACCATTTGATGTTATAATTCCAAAACTGATTCAGTAATTTTTGGAGTGCTGTGCTTTTATGAATTAAGCCACCAACTTGCTCAGAGAGTTAAGAGAATGCAAGAAATACAGGATAGCAAAAATGTTTAATGTTAACATGCTTCACTAGAAGATCTCAGACTTCTTTTCAGTAACTAAAATACCTGTTTCATTCCATTTGAGTTCATTCAGGCAGCAGTCTAGGCAGACAGCACAGAACAAGAGTTTACACAGCACAGAAGACTAACGTGAGGGAAATTCACACTGTGCTGCTCAAGATACTCATAGCCTAGCCAGTTTCACTGACTTATCACACCTGATACTGTGTATACATGTGTGCGTGTGTATCTGTTTGTCTCTGTTGACTCTAAAAGCCAAATGTGGTATGTGACACACTGCTAAACATCAGATTAACTGGGTGACACCAGGATCACTAGGCAAACATGCGGGAGTCCTCTTTCAAAACCTTGTCGTCCCTCTCTCTCTATCTTTCCTCTCTCTCGCTCTCTCCCCTTTCAGTTTTGTAACAACTGGTGCCACTGGACTCTCTGTACAACAGATACTTTATTTCCAGGTTCATAATTAACGGTGGGCACAAATGCAAACTTGAAAATGAACTGGAGACTGACACTTTCTATGATTGGCCTAATGGGGGCACTATAGTTTTTAAATGTTATCATGAACTGAAAAGCATAGGGTCCAACTTTTTCATGCCAAAATGTCCAGGCTACAGTGAAAGTTAAACATCATCACATTGTTTAATTCTGCTGTTTCATATGCTGTTATTTCTGTTTGCTCTTTTTGCTAGGCCTTATAGAGAGTGAGATTACATCAGTTATACTTATCCACACTTAGGCACTGTTGCATCGAGGCAAGACCTCTAAAGTTGTGTTGTGGGCTTTGGCACTAAGGCAGCACCCCACAGCTGCTTGAGTGGATTGAGATTTGGGGGTTTTGGAGGCCAAGTCAATGCCTTAAATGCTTTGTTATGTTCCTTAAACCATTAAGCTGTGCAGCAGGGTTCTGCTAAATCCTGCTGAAAGAGACCATTGCCATTATTTAATACTGTTGCCATAAAGTGGTGTACTTAGTCTGCAACAATGTTTACATTGGTGGTATGAGTCAAAAAAAAACATCCACATGAATGCCATGACTTAATGTTGCCCAGCAGAATATTACCCAGATCATCACACTGCTTCCACGGCCTTTCTTCTTTCCGTAGTACATCCGGGTACCATTTTCCCCCAGGTAAGTGATGCACGTGCACCTGGCTATCTATGTGATGTAAAAGGAAATATGATTACGGTGCTTTTTCTGTCATAGCTAGCATGAACTTTTTCAGTAATTTGTGCTACAGTAACTAGTTGTCTTTCCTTGGACCACTTTTGGTAGGCACTAACCACTTTATAACAGGAACACCCCACAAGGCCTGCTGTTTTGGAAATGCTCTGATCCAGTTGTCTAGCCATCACTATTTGGGCGTTGCAGCTCACTTACTGCCTAATATATCCCACCCTTTGACAGGTGCCATTGTAATGAGATAATCAATGTTATTCAGTATGTGGTTTTAATATTGTGGATGATCAGGGTAGGTTTACCTCTTTTTGCACTGTGAAACTACTCATTGTGGACTGAGTAGCCCCTTTCTCAATGTGGCCCCTCTCAGTGCTTCACAGTTTAAACTCTGTGTGGATTAGGAATTAATCAAGAACAGATCTGCGGACGAGGAAGAACAATCACCCCCACACACCTACTCTCATCTCCACACATACAGAATTCTGTAAAAATAGAGAAAAATGAGGCCTGCAAAAACAGCAACTTGAATTGTAATGTATTAAATAGGTGAATATGCAGGGGGCATGTTGAAAGCAAAGTTAATATTCAGCAAACAATAGATTAAAAAGGAAATGTCACATCATGGGCTATGAGCACATGGTGTGACGCTTAAATGAGCCTTGATTGCACAAAGCAATTTGCGTCTCAGCATAGCGCTCAATTAAGCTGAGCGATTAGCAGTGCCTCTGACTTGTCCGGCTCCGTGTGATGTCACAAGTCTTGGAGTGTGGCCTCATAGCGGGAGTCTGATTTGACCAAAGCTCTGGGCAGCGGCTTATATCACTAATGAGGCCTTCCACATTCAGCTCTCCGCTGAAAACTGCAGGCAGGTACTGAGAGCCACACTGAACACAAGCTATCAACACTGCAGCTCACGCCACTTTACACCATTTACTCTGCATGAGCTTTTGCCGCTCCATTTTTAAATATGGACTTTAAAAGGACATTTTTTAATAAGGCTCCATGCGCCAGGTGACCTGAAAGAATACTTTTGTAGACATTTCTGTGCTTCTTAATGATAGTGTTTCTTTTTGAGGCAGCAGTTAAATCTTGGACATATTTGACTACTTCTGGAAAAAGTAACCATACAATAATGACACCACCCTGTTCAAAGCAGTCTTGCAGTTACATGTTTATTTGCCTTTTTGTAGAGATGATTTGCTATCAAAATACAATCTTTTCATCACAAGTAATTAGTGTAATGTTACTTGCATAGTAGTATAACTAGAATGTAATTTTAATTTTATAGCACATTTGATATTATTCTTAACAGGCAGTGAGTCAGTAAACCATCTCAGCTACACATGCAAACCCAAAGCTGCACAATTTGTGCTTTGTGTGTGTATGTATGTGTGTGTGTGTGTGTGTGTGTGTGTGTGTGTGTGTGTGTGAGTGTGTAGTTGTCCCTGAACGTCCCTGAATATGTGTGTGCACGTCTCTAAGAGTGAAGCAGTGCGCACTTACTGCATCTCCTTCAAACGTCTTCCCAGTCAATGGCAAAAACAAAGGTCAGGACTTTGGAAATGTCACTCAGTCTCTGGCTCGGCACTTAGAGGGCCAAGCGAACCCGGGGGGCTCTGGCCTGGCTGTAGGTTCCGAGGGGACAGAATAATGTGTCGCACGGAGGCTGCTACTTCCTCTTCCCCTGGTGGCTGGGGGCAGGCAGAGAGGCACGGTGGGGGCTCATTGTTCCGCTGCCTTTTCCATCAGCTGCCAGAAGGGCAGGGGGCCTGACTAAATGGGCACTCTAAAATAGAGCATGCCCAGGAGGGAGCCCTCTCAAATATATACAGTATACCTAGCAAAGTGAGGAGAGAGATTTACAGCCCACATATTTAACCACACAAATGACACATATATAGCAAGTATAGTGGTGTTCTTTTATTCCCCATTTGATGCAGGCATGTATATTTGTTTGTAAACAGGTGTGTAGGTGCACTGTAAAAATAGCGAGTTAGGCTACATAGGTTGTGAGACTATAAGGATATGGAAAATAAAATCATGCCAGTCAGAATGTTCAGAAAGCATGTAGTAAAGAATGCCTTTGTAAATTATTTATTATACCACATCAAGTTTACTACAGACTTCAAGGAATGGGATACACTTAAGCATAAAAAACATCAAAACAGACACCAGCAGCTGTTATCATATCATGGGCCCATATCATGGAAAACTGCTTGTTTTCTTCTCACTTCTTAAAAAAAGCATTTAAAATTATTTGGAAACACTGTGAAAGTTCATACAGACCATATATGGAAATTAAAACAGGTGATTATGTGTCTGTGGTCTGTTGTTTTATTGTTTGGGTGCACTGGCTGGAGCTTGAAGCAAGATTTATGGCTTACTCAGGTCACTTTAGACTTATTTCTATCTAAACTTGAGATAATTCATAGTAAATAAATAATTCATAGTAAATAACTGGCTAATAGTAGGGATTTAGGTGTTAATGCAAGACTACTTTTCTTCTAAATATGAACAAATGAATAAGTAATTTTTGTATAATGAAAGACACGCTAGTGAGTTCTTCCTTAGGAATAGTAAACAAAAATAGTATAATAAAGAGGTGGCCACTTCCACCATGTTAGTGCTCCTTGGGGTTACATTTACTTTATATTTTTTATATCTATGTTTTTTAAATCTTTAACTTAACCTGCCACAGATGAAGTTAGGCATGTGGCGTAAATAGTCAGTTTTGATGCAGCACAGTAAAAAGTGATCCATCAAAATGACAACTTACGTCACATGCCTAACCTCATCTGTGGCAGGTCAAGTTAAAGATTTAAATAACATAGATATCAAAAATATAAAGTAAATGTAACTCCAATGAGCAGTAACACGATGGAAGTGGCCACAACACTGTGTTCTACTGAAGCCGGTAACACTTTAATACTGTTTCAGAGTTAATTGGAAACCATGCATAAACTAAGCAGGATAAAAGAGTAGTCCTGCATTAACACCTAAATCCCTACTATTAGCCAGTTATTTACTGTTAATTATTTATTAAAACTACTAGTCCATTACTGATCAAAAGAACATTAACTGCTCATTTGATAATTCTTACATGTCACCCGGTAAACTGATAAACTGATCTCAGTTAACCTATTCCAACAGTTGTTTCAGCAATGTCTAAATCATGTTATTATCTTTATTACTGTTAACACAAAGAGGCACATTCAGAGGCCTGAATGTAGTATGAACACAACACCACACTTTGTTCAATGGCGCCCATTCTGTGTTTTTTTTTTTTTTTACTAGCAATCTTTGCTTAGCTAACTCTTTATTGCAGCATGTGTGCTAGTGCTGTCTTTTATTAACAGTTATGCTTCGAAGTCCAAGACATGGTCAGTCAGAGATAACTTAGAATGTTTCACTGTATGTTGTGTCCGCTTCCATATTTTCTTTTAAACATGAACAAATGAATGAAAGACACATAGTGAGTTCTTCCTTAGGAATAGTAAACAAAAATAGTATAATAAAGAGGTGGTTTCTTCTAAAGTTCACCAATATCGATATTGGTATCATTACATGAGAACTACAAGTGAAATCAACATGCAAAAAACACATTCTCTTGATTTATGCTCATAGTTCACTCAAATTGAACAACATCACATGAAATATACAGCATTTTACAATAAACCCTCTCTGACTCATAGTCAGAAAGTCTATCAACTTAGCAAACTATGAATATATAAGGTTTTTCTTATATTTAGTGTTTTACACAAAAGTAAATAAATACAAGATAAACATCACAATCTCACACTAGAAGCGCAGTGTTGTTTTTGTTGTTGTAATCAGACATACTTCTATATAGAGACCTTGGGCAGGCAGCACTATAGGTATATTAACAAATTATTATTAGTAGAAGTTATTATTACTATTATTTTGTTTTGATTGTTGCTGTTGTGAACATGGTGTGTGGAGTAGGGAGTGAAAGAGGGTTGAGTTAGAGAAAGTCACGGCTCAGTTTCCACCTGACGTTCTAGAAAGATTCAAAGCTCTTTGGCTTCACATGGATTATTTACTGCAGTCAAACTAATGTGTCTCAGTATGTTCAGCCCATCTTTTGTTTTGTCAGATTTCAAATACCATAAACATGCCAAATGCAATTTTATTGAACGTTTATTTTAGTAAGTGGGGAAACAGAACATAACACAATACAGAAGTGCAAAATAAAGGTGTAAGTATAGAGAGGGGGGGGCAGTGGCGGATGGCTGATCAGATGATTATTTTAGCGGTGGAGGACAAGTGGCTGAAACAGAGCCATGCTTGTCACTAGCCTTGGGGTGATGAAGGCAAGGAGGGGAAAAGAAGGAGCCACGCCCCCAAGCACACCTGAGCTTGCATTACCTGCCATCTCTCAAGCAGCATACTGAGAGCGTGGAAACCTGAGAGCGGCTGTGAGAGGAAATCTGGCTGTCTGTCAAGTGCTTTTGTGTGCGGTTCCGCGAACAGGCGGGATCTGGTTTCCCTTGTGCCTGAAACAGTGCACCTGACCACAGGTACAGCAGAGCAGCCCAGACAAACCATATAGTATCTGTCATTACTATGTCAATAACAACATCTTCAATATGTAGACTGCATACTAATAAAACAAATATCATAATACAAGGATTTATGAGATCTTGCAAAACCTGATACAACAACAAGTGACCTGCACATTACCTCCACTCTAGATAATCACCCTGATAAGCACTACGACATGGTTAGTCTTTCTCCAAGGAACTGGATGTCACATATATGTTTCATTTTTAATCGACTTAAGTAAACAGACATGTTCAAATCCCAGCTAAGCTTTGTGAGGCCCAAGAGAACACATTTGGCAGAGAAAGACAGGACAGGCCCCACGGGCATTTTAAGGTTTTGAGTCCTGTGCTTATGCTCACCCCAGTCCTCTCAAGTAGCTGTTGTTCCTGTGGACAGCTCATAAAGATGAAGTTCCTTGTTCCTGAATTAGTATATTAGTGAAGGCCTCCTGTATTCATAGTGATGACACTCTGAAATAAGACCAAACACAATGAGAAATAAATATTAAAAACACCTAAATCATTTAAACTGTTTAAAGCCATTAGAAATTTAACCATTCATGTGCTATTTTATTAAATGTATATTCAATTAAATATCAGTGTAAAACAGAGTTCTGGAAACACATTTTCCATATTAATATATTGTAAGGCATTAAAAGGCCCATATATTTTTGAAATGAAAGAATTCAATACAGTATAGAAACACTGAAAAGCAAGTCATTCACTGCTTAGTTCATGCAGTCCATATACCAAAACCAAAACTAAGCAAAAACTCTTATTGCAAAAAACAACATATTTATTTATATCAACCATTATACTTTATCTATTTACCCTGACCTGTTCACAGTTGTTAAAGTGTTTCATGGATGAGCCACAATACATGACAGACAGATTTCATTAATTGTGATGCATAAAGAGTGGTTGGAAATGGTCTTGTAAAAAATCCATTTGTTTTCCGTATATAAACCCTCACAAGGTCCCAAGCAGCCCTCAAAAAAGTGTAGAAAGGGCCCTTTAATAGAAAAGCTGAAAACATGAAATCCTAAATAAATCATGGCAGTTCTAAATACTATGTGACAAAAAATGCAAATCCTGTTATACTACACCAGTCAGATCATAAAGTATAAGGCAGTATAAACATGTAACACTACATGAGTGTCACTGAATGTAAAACTGTTAAAAGTAATTATGTGGCATGCTCTGACAGAGTGTAGTGTTTGCTAGTCTTTGAGTTCACGGACTTGGTGGCTTTAGAGTCAGTCCTACATATTCAGAGAGGATAAACTATATTTAGTCTGTACAAAAACTAGCAATGAATGAAGATTTCTTGATTTGAGACTTGTGTCACATATGTTATTAAAATCAGGCTCTTTTGGATTCTTACAAGTCACTCAGGTGTAATTGGTTTTTATTCACAAATATTTCATGCAAAATGAAAGTATCAAAGAGCATTCCCATGATGTGTCTGAGTGAGTGGATAATTGGGTGCAGGGGTCCTTTGCCCCTCGCTGTTCTAATTAAAAAATGACACAACAGCAGAGAGATCATTAGGGAGCGCCACCAAGGACAAGGTTGGAAAACTGAGCAGGGAGAGAGACACGGCGCTTCAGCATGTCCAAAAGCTCCCCCATCTGAGGTCGTGACTGATCTACACAAAGAGTGTAACTCAACAGTGACTGGAGGGGAACAGAAGCACTAAACGAGGGGGGTGGAACAGAGCATCAGAGGGACAGTATAGAGCAAGGGAAGAGTTAAAGAAGAAGAAGAAGATGAAAAGAGAGGGGATGCCAAAAAGAGTGTGTGTGCGAGAGAAAAAAGATAGAGGGGGAGAGAGATAGAAAGAAAGATAAAAGAGACAGAGAGAGAGAGAGAAAAAGAGAGAGAATGTGTATTTGTGTAATAGTTCCCTAAAGCACTAGGCAGAGGGTGAAAGCCTCCTCCAGTGCTCCTTTAGGAATACTCATCGTCTTGTTACACCTTTGCCCGTCTCTCACTCTCTCAGGTCTTGTTTATACAACTTGTTATTGTGGTCTCCCTTTGCCTTTTCTGCCTCTTTTTCGTCGCCTCCTTCCCTCTCTTCTTTGTCTTTTCTTGCTTGAGGGAAATCTGCGAGGCTTGCTCATTGGTGCCAGCAACAGTTAATCCTCTTCTAAAGCACCTTAACTATGCTGGGAATTCTGCAGATGCTAAATAAAACAACGGGAACAACCATGCACTTAACACTGCCGCACTCTGGCACGAGTGCATCCGTCTTCAGACGCTGCGTTCTTTTTTCCATATAAGTAGTTCAAAACAATCTGCTGTTGTGTGATAACTGTGTGTCTCTCTTGAGTGAGCAGGGAGAGGGGCCACGCTGGGTTCAACAGCAGCATTCCTATAATCCCATTATGGCAGTTCACCTGAGATTACACAGCTCTGAAAGGAAATAACACCTTACTTTCCAGTCAGAAAGCACAACAAAACTCCAAATATTTCACCTATACTTTGATTGCCAAAGTGTTATTGTTGCCAATAATTTATTTAAAACTCTGTATTAAAATGTTACTGTATAGTCAATATGCCTGTGATGACACTGTTCAGCTAACATTAAAATGGTCATGCAGAACTATAAACAGAAAATCAGAGATGAGCACAAGACTGCTGCATTCACAGCAATTCTTTAAGCATGTTATTACGATGCAGTGACAGCAAGACATCATTAGAATATCAACCATAATCCCAATGTAAATTGTGCACAAATTAATCACTCACTTATGGCTTTATTATTACCAATTACACTGTATTTACAGACATTATTCTGATGTAAAGAATCATGGAAGTGCACCATAGAGCTGCTTGTGCCAGAAAATCCCAGTACGTTCAAAAGTTTTCAGCTCAAACTGATTTTTAATTCCAGCTTTCTCTATGTTCTGAAAATTGCCCCCTTCGAATTTTCAAACAAAACTTGAAGGATACATGGATGAGGGCTTTGTAAACTACATAAAAAACCCCTCAATACCATAAAAACAAGGTCTCTGCTGCAATGTGGCAATTAGCAAAATCAATCAAATAAGAAAATAATGACATGAGTTATTTTAATGCGATTAAATGCTCTTTAAAGAGATCCAGACGTGCTATATCAGATGCAATTTCTCACTGAATTTTCAATATTTCAGTTATCTTTTAAAAGGACGCAGGGCCTATTTTTCTCTCTCTAAAATATAACGATCGGTCAGGACAATTATTCTCAGATCAATAAGTTTTCATAAACACACCCCAAGGTAGACTGAGTTAGTGAAAGGGACGGTGAGCTCAGGTGGAGTTTCAATGTGCTGTTTATTATGCCTGAATGGTGACCTTCAGGAGTGTACATCTCTGTAATCATCCTTCACTTGCCATCTCTCTTGCTTAATGCTAACTGGAGTCTTTCAAAGCAGCCATTGAAAGGCAAAACTGTGCTATTGAAGAAGTTTATTAGAAATTGATCTACTCCTTTCAAGTAATGCTGGGGAGAGAAGACTTTAGATGACACGATCTTAGCTTAGCAGTGCTCATGCCCATGGACCCTTCTCAAGATGGAGTCACTTTTCAAGTGCAGTGAATGGAAAACTGGGGTCAGTGGATTGAGTTGTGGAAAAAGTGGATTAGTCATGCATGTGCTCCAGTATGAGTGTGTGTGATTTCCAGCTTTTTGTATGGTGCGTATGTTAGTGATGAAATAGAAGAGCAACCGAAGAGGCTGTTCTCATTATTGTAACCTCAGGATTGCTGCATGTCCAAAAGTATGCAGACAATTTTTCTAATTAGTGAACTCAGCTACTGCACCTGTTAGCGTCAAATGTGCTCTATTAAGTGCACATGGCTTGTATAATCTCCATAGAAAAGAACTGGGATGGTCTGGAGGAGTCGCACATAAGTTTAAGGTCACCATGTCCAATGCCAAGTGGTAAATACAGTTCTCTGGAGTTCTGTCTCTGGATAGAGCTCCCTTTCAGATGAGTTGAAGTGGCATTTGTGATCCAGAACTCGTCAACCAACATCAATATCTGACCTCACTAATGCTCTTGTGGCTGCAATCAAATTCTCACAGCAGTATTTCAGCATCCTCTAGAATGGAGTTCTGCAACTATCTCTTTAATCTCTTTAATCTACTTTAATCTGGATTCTTTAATCTACTCAGAAAGCTTTTCTTTATCCATTTTAATCGCACATAAAAAAATGTGAAAGTCAGCTAATGTGTGCTTGGGTAGGTGCTTTGTGTGAATGATGGTTTCTCTTTGATGGTGATCAAAATGTCAGTGACAACTTTGGGAATGTTCTTTGTTGGAAGCACACCTGTTATATTTAGTGTTGGAGGCATTTACTGTTAAATATATGTTTTCAGTTTTTTTTTTAATCTGTTTAATGCATATTGACCACACTCATACTGTGTCATCAAATTTATTCCCACATAAAGACCACTATTACAAATAGGTCCTCTTTAGCTTTATCTGTTAGAGATATATTTCTGCTATCCATTACAAAACCAATGGCTACAAATAAGGCTGTAATTTAACCATCTAAAGATGTACGTGTGTGTGTGTGTGTGTGTGTGTGTGTGTGTGTGTGTGTGTGCGCGTGTATGTGTGTGTGTGTGTGTGTGTGTGCGTGTGCACGTGCACGTGTTTTGATCTCTGACTGTAAGTGAGTTCAAGGGTCAGCAGTAGGGAGAGCTATCAGTGACACGCAGAGGAAACACACTCTCTGTTTTTTATAGTCACCTCTTGACCTCTCATTAACCTAATCTCTTCTACTTAGAATAATCACATACTGCAGCGATACCACTGATCCTGTGGGTGTGTATGTATGTGTGTGTGTGTGTATGAGACAGAGAGAGAGAGAAGTGTGTTTATATCTTCAATTGTGCATTTATTTTTGTTTGCATAAGAAGTATAGCGTATACGTGAAAGATTTCTCGCCTACTGTTCTAAAGGGATTAGCTGTTTTGGCATGTGTGTCGGCTGTTGGCTGGGTGCCTCAGTGAGGATTGACAGTTTCTGTTTAACCCTGCTGAGAAACGCTGCCACATTAGCAGCTCAGGAACCAGGGGAGCGCTGCAGCTTTAACCCAGCGACCATGCTCACTGAGCTGCCCATATCACACCCATCTATGTGTTTATCTAAGATCAGTCTCAGTGGCAGCAACATCACTCTCCCTTTGTTCTATCCACATTAAAGGTGCTGGGTCAGTGTGATACGTTTAGGCTGATTCATATGAAGCCAACAATGAAGCCCATGAATAGCAGTACGTGTGTGATCCAACACTGGTAATGGGGCGTAATAAGTAGCATTTTCACCAAAAGTACCAAGAGACGTTTGTGAAAAGGGCAGCAGCATGCTTGGGTCAGAGACTGCTCACACATATGTTTCTCAAACATTTTCAGGACAAAAAATCCTGACTCTGTGTAAAAAGCAGAGAAAAACAGGGACAAGCTAATATTTCAGGATCAGCATCAATTTTGTAAAACGTTTTCTTTTTTTTAAAAAATGTTTTCTTTTAAAAAAAAATGTTTTCTTTTTTTAAAAAAGCTACATGTACACAAATGTATATTACCACCATATCCTGACAACAGAAGAAAAGAACAGGTTTGAAAAGATTAAAGCTACCATATTGGACTATATCTCTGAGTTTATCTCCTAACTAAATGTTTTTAGATTTGCAGCACAGAATGGATAGAATTTCAGTATAATTAATTTACTTTTGAATTTCTTTACCAAAACAAATTCATTTTAAGTTTCTAAAACTGAATAGCTTTACAGCTAAAATGGCTATTTTAGCTGTAAAGTATTATCCATTGCTCAGACCAACAAAAACTATCCAGGCATCATAGAGCCAGTTGAGTCAGCTTGGGAAATCTGTGAAATCTGAAATTAAATGTGTAATAAAATTATATAAATCTGGCTTTCAGTGGTGGACAGTTCTGATTGGTGAGAAGTTACATTAACTCACTTCCAGATGTCTAAGTAATTTGTACTTCCTTCAGAATTTTTCAAAAGCTAATAATTTTACTTAAAATTAATATTTTGGAGGGAAAAAAACATTTTTTACTCATTTAAATTTTTAAGATTAAATTACTAACTCTTCCTTAGGTTTAAACTCAGAAAGTTACACTAGTGAAAGGAGCTGCTAGATCAGTCATACCTCAATGTTGAAACAAGAAACGCATCGAAATGAAAAGAAAAGCTCAATTATACTTTGCCTCTCTCTCTCTCTCTTTCTCTCTCTCTCCCTCTCTCTCTCTCTCCCTCTCTCTCTCACTCAGTTTAACACTTGCTGAATGATTGCTGGTCAGTCTGATTTGCTCCAGGGCAGCTCTGTCTCTCAAAGCATTTTTAAGTCTAAGAGCAAAATGACTATCAAAACTAACAAGCCTTTGTATGTGAACCCAGGGAGTCCCCCATACATAAGGTCAAAAACAATTAGGCGGGAAACCATTCATTACACACACTATGAGTGCAGCCTTACACTCGCCAGGAGGTGGCCACTGCAAACCAGAGACCACTCACAGACACACACATTGGAAGTCAACCGCTTACAAATTTTTATGTCCAATTCCGATTTGAGTTTCTTACAGCCATATTGTCTGATGGCCAGTTTTTATTACCCTTATTCATTCATTCATTCATTCATTCATGCGTTCATTTACTTTCTTTATTTCTTTTCTTTTTCATTCTTTTTTTCTGTTTTTGTCAATTTGAAGCTCTAACACTGATTTAACATATGAATCGCATACAACACCAGGCCCAGCTAGGATGAGATACAATGACACAATATTTTACTCGTGACACATTAATGAACATTCACAGTTGTCACAATCTTCATCTGCACAACTTATTCAAGAAAATTAATTTCACAGGCACGGTGGAAGAACGCGTCTGGCTGAAGAACACTAAAGTTTCCCTCAGCATATGTATCTGTGGTGTCAGCTCAGCCAGATGGGACATGTGTTTGAGGCTGTGCGGAGGTGGAGTATTGAGTGTTGGAGCTGTAACACACAGACACATTCAGTCTCTTTTAACCATCACCGTCAGAACAAAAATCATTCTCTGAATTTGTGTTCAGTGCCAGAAACCTGTGTGTACTGTGCATGCATGAAAGACTCTCCTGTGCATGTCCTCAGACAAAAGGAAGAAAAGAAAAGGAGAGAGAGAAAAAGAAGGACAGAGGGAGACAGAGGGTGAGAGAGAGAGAGAAAGAGGTAGAGAAGGAGAAAGGGAAAGAGAGAAGAGAAAATAGAGAGTGAAGCATAGGGAGAGAGAACGAGAAGAGGGGAAAGAGAGAGGGGGAGAAAGACAGAGATAAAGGAGATAAAAAACGGACTGAAGTAAGCTGAAAAAAAGCAAGAGAAGAGTACCCAGTCAGTGCCTTGAAAATCGGGGCGTAAAGTACCCTCCCATTACAATGTCATTTCATCTCAGCACAGTCTTTAAGTAATAACACTCAGTGGGGTGTGTCATTATCATCCCCAACTCCTCTGCCCTCCACCCGCCCCATCGTCCTCAGGGCAGGTGCTCCTGCTGTCATCCGCTGTCCACGTGGACTCCACCTCCCTCTGCTTCACTCCACTGCGTTCTTCTCGACTTGTCTACATGTGCGCTTCTCCTTCCTGCCCTCCCCCCACTCTTTCAGCAGTGAACCCACAAAGATGGACACCACAAAATCAATGACCAATCCATAAACATCAACGTCTTTTATTGTTGTTTCTCTCCATCTCTCTCCCTCTTTCAGATGTAAAAGCACAACACAATCAAAAACGCTGCCAAAGTTTACCCCCATCAGAAAATACAGAGACGCAGTGGGGCCCTAACACAACAAACAATTCAAAAACCCATTTGCTGACCCCTGCTGAGCAGAAGTTTACCTTGTGAGATGGGTCAGACTAGATATGAGGAAAAAGTCATTTACAGTTGTCATTCGCTCTGTTTATAGGCTAGACCATTTTTGTTTATTCTTGTTAGATTTCAGACTGCCACTGTGTGAAATGGTAGAGAGCCACAAATGCTCTTATATCATTACAGTCTGTTTTTAAATGTAAAAAGCTGAAGGGAAAAAGGTGTTTCTCATGAACTTCCATAAGAACACTTCTTTGAGCAGTCAGATAATATGGAAAAAGGAGTTTTATGGAAAACATGGGGCAATGTATTACAATTTTAAAAATCTAAGTTTGTAAATGTTTTTGGCTGTAGAAACCTTCCATTATGTCAACATTACTTAACCTTTAACAAGCTTCTTTACAACAACCCCTCTCATTTACAGAAATTATTCTATAAGGAATCCTCCGGTAAAAGTAGTGCTTTGCTCCATATAAATATCTATGTCCTCTTTATTTTTGTAATATGTAGTGATGTATAGCAATATAGGGCATTCATTTCTTTTATTCAGTGTCCCACTAAAAAGTAGCCTATTCATGTGCATTTTCTTTGGTTCATTCACACTAGAAGGCACCACCTGAAGCTGGAAAAAACAAAGAGTTTCTTAAAGTGTCCCATATTATTTGATGACCCATCACACCTGAATTCATTCAAAAGAGGAAGCTACCTCTCAATGCGTTTTTTGCAGGGCAGTAAATGAATTACACTGTAATGAAAGCGTCTGTGAAGATCTAAAAAGATAAAGAAACAGAAAGACAATTGCGCGTGGAATTTCAAACACGTTAAGCAGGAATCTCGACGCTTCGTTCACTTACGTCGTCAAATCGCACCTAGTGGGCTCGTTCGGATGTAAAAGTGTGGGGGGGGTTTTCAGCGAGGTCTGTTTCAGCACCTGGACAGCGCCTCGGTGGCTCGCAGACTATCAGAGCGAGAGAGAGAGGGGCCCGGTTTGGGGGTCTGCGAGTTCCTCTGAACTTCCTATACAAAGTGTATGTTATACAGTCCTAATGTTCACATCTGCGGTATTACAGTAGTGCTGGAGGTGAAGGGAGAGTGTGTGAATGGGTGAATGCGTGTGTGTGAGAGATAGAGAGAGCGAATGTGTGTGTCAGTGAGTGAGTGTGTGTGTATGGGTGTGTGTGTGTGTGTGTGTGTGTGTGAGAGTGTGTGTGTGTGTTTGGGACCATGCTGTGGTCTCC
>JBBIGA010000002.1:11916559-11927160 GCA_037576975.1 Alestes dentex
ATATATAACAGCAACAACACGGAGAAAATACCAGTCAACACAAAAAACAATACATTCTTACATTCTTAAAATGATGTTTCCTAAAAAGGTGCATAGCTTTGACGGAATGGTTCTGGATTGGTGTAGAATCTATACATGAACTTGAATTGGTGTACAATCTATACATTATGTGGGATTGTAAAAGGGCCTTCACATTCTTTAAATAATTTTTAAAGGAGGCGCCGTTTGAAATCCCACCTCATGTACACGTCCTTTAACAAAACAAGACTAAATGCATACCACTTTTATTATTAATAAAGTACTTTCTGCCTTGAAAAATGTGGGATAGAAAATATGGCTATATGACGAACTCTTCAAGGGTTAAATCACCTGGTAATTAATAGTTTATGATCATTTTCTGAGGTTGTTCAGATTGCTCACACTATTTTTCCATCAATGCACTATATTCCACTCCCCTCGTTTGGTGTGACAGACAGTGTTTGGACGGGAAAATATCGTGTTTGTTGGTTCAGATCCCTATGCAGGTCGCTCGGAGGGGCCGCTGAAATGCTTCTGCCCGGGTTTCTGACACTTGTTGCTGAAGCTGCCCCGGACTGACAGGGTGATGATGGTGCACTTTGCCTCGCTGCTGACCCAGAGGTCACAGGCTCTGCAGGTTCATCCCCCGTCCCTTTCACGCCATTCTCTCAGAAACCCATGAGCACAGCACAGCAATCCGCTCCTAAAACCAACCCGAAGATGAACAGAGCGCTTAAGAGAATTACACAAACATTCAAGCGCCTAAAGCTCAGACCAGACTAGACTGTTTCACCTGTACAGGTGGAAACTGTAGCACAGCTCTGTGTCGGACCTGGCATTTTAAAAGTCCCACCAATAACTGTGATAATTAAATCGGCTCGAAAGACTATTTATAATAAAACCACAATCATGACCATTTACAGAATCCAGAAGTATAAAAGACTGGCTACAATAAGAAATTACCTATTGTGAAAAAAGCCATTTTATTTTTCTCAATAGAACACTGTGAATGTGACTTTTGCGGTTGTTTTTCTCCTGCTTGCCTGACCTTGTGAAGCTGACAGCAAGATATTCTGAATACATTCAGTGTTCCTTAAAGCATTCTTATACACTTCTGAGTTTAATGTGCTAAAATGAGAGGTGATATTTAAAATAATTAAAGACTGTTCCAATCAAATTCTGTTTGACATAATCCCCCATTTTTCTACAACGTCTTATAAAATAAACTGGTTGATGTTGTGTGAGAGAGGAACACTTTCACAAGCTTCACATAAAATGTGGATTTAAAATGCATTACAATGTTTTTTTGCCCTAACAACAAATCGGAAAGATTATAAACGAATTTAATGAACGAAATTCATCAAATTTAGACTTTTTTGAATAAACAACAATTGTTTTTTTTTCTTTTTTAAACGAAAGGGTTTCACATTTCTACAGCACATATTTCTCAGTGTATAATTCAGTCTAAAGAGGGATCTTCCCGCTCCTCCAGACGCGCTCCTTTATTATATGACCCAGGTCATCATTAAAATGGTTCGTAAAACGCTGGAAGTGCTGTAAGAAATACTGGTGGATGGTTTGTTAAATACGTGTGTATTTGATACAAAGTTGAATCAGAGGAGCAGTCAGACGTGTCCGTACAACATTGCCCAAATTAAGATGTAGTTATGAATGAGATATTAATAACACAATGTCATTGGCAAAATAACAAAACTAACACCTTTTAGAAGCAGAGTAACATTCTTCCAAATTTTATTTAGACAATGGATCAGCGCAAAGTCAGGGTGTGAACTGGCAAGAATGCATTTCATAAATTATGTACAGCAGCAGTTACGTGCCAGTCTTCTGAAATATTAAAACTTATTCACAATTTACAAGAAATATTACAGCATAATTCAGGTACATAGATTCACGTATACAAATGTTTTGGTAAATGTACTATGCAGGAAACTCTTTATAAACTCTCAAACATTTTCACCCAAGTTCTCCAAGTTGTGTTAGATCTTGTGGACTTAAAATGAATTTGCACAAAGAATTTCAAGATCTAAAAATGAAGTACTGAGTCAGTGGGAACGACGCGGAACTCTTATGTTTTTTTTCTTTTCTTATGCTTTGGCATGGCCAGAATAACTGTTGAGTTTTAATGTATGGAGAGCATAATAACGATGAATGATGATAAATAAAAAATAATAATAATTAAAAGTGACAAATAGGAACAGTTCTTGTTTTTTTTTCTCCTCTGAACAGCAATCCAAACAATATTTTACCTTCAATTACAAGACCATCATAAAACGTTTTTTTATACAAAAGAGTAGTTAAATGGCCATCTAAAAAGAGGTAAATATTTGGTGGTATTTTATGTGTGTGTGTGTGTTTACGTGTGTGTATGTGTGTACGCGTTTTTTCCTTTACCCCCAGCACGTTGGACCATTTCAGATATGCGTGAGCGGCACAGTCCCGTTTACTCCGGCCGCTGTGCTCTGGTAGTGCTGCGGTAAGGCGTGCAGTCTGCTCTGAATGGACGGGTCCCCGGACTCCCCGCTCGGTAAGTACATGCTAATCATCTCTCGCAAGTCTCCAGGGCACGGGCCTCTGGAGTGGCTGCTGACCGGAGGACTGCCGTTGGGCTCGGATTTGACGAGGGAGCTCAGCGTGCCGATGGCAGCGGAGGACGCCACGCTGGAGCTCTGGTGCTGCGAGTAGGAAATGCCCCCGTAGCCCGGCGGGGACGCGCTCATGTAGCTCTGGGAGTTTGAGATGGGGCTGTACTGGAGCGCGCTCATGTCGTAGCGGTGCATGGGCTGGGGGTTGTGCGGGTGGTGGTGGTGGCTATGGTGGTGGTGGTGCGCACCGCTGCCCGGGTGCTGCCCGTATGCCAGTTGCGCCTCCTGCATCATGGCAGCGGCCGCTGCGGCGGCGGCCACCTGGCCCGAGTACGCACCGTTTGCCCAACCATTCATGTGAGCGTAGCTCGCACCCCCCGAGCCGCCGTGACCCCCAGGGCTCTCGAGCCGCTGGCCTACGCCGGCCGGGCTCATGCCCACACCGAGCCCCACGCCCGCTCCCGCGCCCGCCCCGCCCAGCAGCCCGCCGGCCAGAGAGTACTTGTCCTTCTTCAGCAGTGTCTTGGTTTTCCTCCTCGGTCTGTATTTGTAATCCGGGTGCTCCTTCATGTGCATGGCGCGCAGGCGCTTCGCCTCGTCGATGAAGGGCCGCTTCTCTGCTTCGGACATCACCTTCCACTCGGCGCCCAGCCGCTTGCTGATCTCGGAGTTGTGCATCTTGGGGTTCTCCTGCGCCATCTTCCGCCGCTGCCCGCGAGACCACACCATGAACGCGTTCATGGGGCGCTTCACGCGCTCCTGGTTGGCTTTGCCCCCCGCGCTGGGACCCGTCTGCCCCGGGTTCGTGTTGGTCTGGGGTCCCGGGGAGTGCAAGTCCGTCTCCATCATCATGCTATACATTCACGTGGCTTAGATGCTGCTCAACCAACACAGAAAGAGCATGAACTTTCGGCGCCCGACCGCTCCAGCAAGCACAGCAACCCAGGCGAAGAGAGCTCCGGAGTGAAATGTAATTTAATCCAAACAGTGGTTGTGAGTTTTCAAGTTCTTTCTTTCTTTTTTGTTGTCGTCGTTTTCCTCTTGTAGGTTGATGATGTTTTTTGCCACTGCGGTTTCACGTCCACGTTAATTGAAAGTGCATTTGAGCTCCTTTCCCTGGTGGAGTTGAGGAGCTCGTTAAAGTGGCGGCCATATGATGCGCTTTGACAGCGATTAAAATGAGCGAGCGGCCAATGGCGCTCCAGAAAGAGGGGCTCGATTTGCATGGAGCTCGGCACGCTGACGTAGCGAGCGAGGAAAGAGCTGGTAGGAGGGGTGGGGGCAACAGGGGTCAACACCGCCCCTCTAACGGAAAGTAAATAGCGGGATAGCCTGCCAGTTTAGAGTCTCCATGAGTTTTAGTAAGCGAATACCAGGACAAAAGTTCTCTACACCCAAAACACCCTCATGGATAAGAATGATAACTCTTGGTCATTCCGTGTCCAGTTTCTGGCATGGAAGGAGAAAGAAGTGATGCTTAGATGGTTACAGAGTCACTTCATGCTTTACAGGGTGCAACACACAGGCTTATAACAGACTGCACTGCCTGGAGCCATCACTTTACGTTCTGGAGCAGTTTGCCCTCTCTGCAACTGAACAAGACCTAAGTGGGCTTACCTGCCTCTTACCACGTTCTCAGCGTATTTAACCTGGACGTCCACATTTAGGCTACATTTCAGAGCTGTCATAAAAATGTTGTTATTACACATCACTATGAAACATACAGTAGTGTTAAGAGGCCATCCTCTCCTGCAGGAGTCTCCTGAAAGGGGTGGTACTGCCGTCTACTGGCAATTGAATGCACAGGTGGTTCCGACACGCTTTTGAATGCACATCACTTTAAAACTGCATCTGAGGTGATTTAGTTTAAATGCAAACAGGCGTTTATAACATCACCGACCTAAAGCCACGTTAAGATAAAGTTCGTGTTACTGATCACCGGCGGTTTAAGATATCACACTGTGCCCGACGCAGCACACGTGTAATTGGAATTTCACAGCTGACCTGTCCTGAAAACCCCAATTAGTCGCTAATTAAAGGCAAAACAAAAATATCGCTGTCCTGCTGGGCAGCCGCAGGTGCCTGGCTGTGGAGCTGAAGTGTGTCTAGGTCTGTTTTGAGAATCTGTGTGGAGCTGAAGTGTGTGCAGATCTGTATGGAGAATCTGTGTGGAGAGAATCTGTGTGGAGTTGTATGGAGCTGAGTGAAGCAGTATTGATGTGTGACAGTTTGTATGGATGTATATGGATGTGTATGGCGTTGTACGGATGTGTGTGGAGCTATGTGAAGCAGTATAGATGTGTGGTAGTTTTGTGTAGATGTGTATGGAGCGGTATGAAGTTGTGTAGGTGTGTGGGGATGTGTGTGGAGCTGTGTGGATGTGTGTGCAGCTGTGTAGATGTGTGTGGAAGTAAGTGGAGCTGTGTGGATGTGTGTGGAGCTGTGTGGATGTGTGTGGATGTAAGTGGAGCTGTGTGGATGTGTGTGTAGCTGTATGGATGTGTGTGGAGCCGTATGGATGTGTGTGAGGCAGTGTGCTATGAATGTGTGAGGAACTGTGTGGATGTGTGAGGAACTGTGTGGATGTGTGTGCAGCTGAGTGAATGTGTGTTGAGCTGTGTGGATGTGTGTGTGGCGTTTCATTAGATTAATAGCGACGTTTATGAGACATAAAGGCTTTGTATGATGATCCCACGTTAAATTGTGTAATTGGGCTTAAACGTATGACGGTGGTAAAAATCATTTCAGCCAAAAGGCTCTGTATGATGCGATGCGATGATTCAAATTATAGGTGTGAAAAATAAATGATGGGGATAAAAGTGTCTACATAAATAACCATCGTACCGCCTATTTTTCTTTTTCTAAAATCGGAGAGCACAAATATAAAATGACACCTGTAGACACCGAAGCAGAATTATACTCGCATTTAAATATTTTATGTTTTGAAATTACAAACAGTTCTCATAACAAAACACAATACAGTTCACATAGTCACACAACTGGGGCAAATCTCCAGATTTTATTATCTGACTACAAACAAGAATCAGCTAAAAATAAGACTACTGGTAGTTTTTATTAAATTTATTAACGGGGTGGATTTCAAAAGCCAGACTAAATTGCTTTAACGCCGTGGTACATCGAGTCCTCTTCAGTAAGATTTAAAATGTTAAATTTAAAACAGGTGTCTTAAAAATGTAATTCCTTAAAATGACCATGATTTATTAGAGTACTGACCATTCTTAATCAAGTCTAAGTTTAAATAGCCAATTAAAAAAGACTATACAAAAAACAGTTTGGAGGTTAAGTGTTAATAATAGTACTAATACTGCTATTATTGCTACTACTAATACTACTACTACTAATAATAATAATAATAATAATAATACTACTACTACTACTACTACTAATAATAATAATAATAATAATAATTGTCCTGTCTGTAGTCTGAGGTCATATAAGAGAAGCACAGTGAGGGGATTAGTCTGATTTGACGGTCCCGATTCCTCTGGATTAAAGTCCATTGAAACAAACTGTGACCCTCGTGTGACACGTTTACTTTGTGCTAGTATTTTTTTCTTTAGTGGCTTTAGGAACAGCTCGTTTTGGGGGGGGACAGGGTGCTGTCGGTGCACGTGCGAGGCCAGAGGTCACGGTAGTTCCCCTAAACAAACAAGGCTGACCCGCTCGAGGGCTCTTATTTGCTGGATTAAGATTGATGGCCTCTTCTCCAGGACAGGAAAGATTAAAGATGTAGGATTAGCGTTAATAATATCATCTGTTATTATTTTATACACACACAGTCCATCATCAAGGTCAAACCAGCAGCCATGGATGAAATGTAGTTCTGAGTTTAAAGTGGAGGCGAACAGTCGAGCTTCTCTCTCTCTCTTTCTCTCTCTCTCAGGCTCTCCTAAAAGTGGAGAGTCTCTTGAACTCGTGAGGAGGCAGTTTAACATGGCCATCTGACAGGTGTGAGCGGCCGAGCAGAGCCCCCCGAACCGCAATTACGCACCCCAGAGAATGAAAAGAAGAGTAAAAAAACAGGCTCGACTGGAAGAGGGGCTTCGGCTGCATTGTTAAGATCATCACTGAGTCTCCACGACACTAATACTCAAAACGTCCACTCATACCCAAAACTCATCATCTGTGTGTCCAGGGTCTGTCAGTCTGGACCGACCCCGAGCTTAACGTTTGAACATCTCCCAGCAGTGCGTAAAACACACACATCCACCAGCTCTAAATACTGTCTGCAACTTTAGCGAAAGTATCCTGGAGTGTTTTTTTTTATTTCAGGCAGCTCGGACATGCATTTAGGCAAACTTATATTAATGTACAAATCTAAATATTAAATTTAAAAGATTTTAGGCTCACTTTCCTTGTCCATTTTTTGTGTTGTGACGTTTAAGCGCATGTTTAAACGCACTTAAACTTTGTGTATATGTTCCTAAAAACTGAATGTAATTGATGGACTCTGTTTCTCGCACCGAAATGACTCTACACTCTGCTTAGAACATTGAAATCATTTCTGCAGTCAGAACAGGATGTTTGGTCCTCGGGATAAACTGAAGTCAGTCCCTGCTTCGGATGATGGAAGTGACTTTACTGTATTTTATATCCAATATCTTCATTTTAGGCAATTCATTCAAGCCTCATCTCAGCTTTTCTCTCTATCTCTCTCCATCTCTCTCTGTAAAGCTGCATATCGCGGCTCTGCCAGCTTCAGCCAGACTCTAGTCCAGGTTTAGCAGACGCCCTACTCCCTCGCGAGCAAATCACGACCCCAACAGATGTGGAAATTCACGTGTAAAGAAAATGTTCTTTTTCTAATATTAATTTTTACAGCAGAAACTCGCGCAGACTGAAAGCAGCGCTGAAAGCTCCAGCGCGCTCAATCTGGATACCCCTTTTTTGACAAGACCACTCCTCAAACTCGCACGCGACGCCTTTGCGCTCGAACAAAAACTTCGCGTTTCTCGACTCTTCCCAACGCAACCCAATAAATAGTCTAAAGCAAATTGCATTTGAGATGAAGCAAACTTACGCGAGTGCCGTCGTCCCGCCCGGGGAGTGAGGGGAAACTGTCCTCCCCGTTTCTACCGCTCTGTCCTAAACCGGGACACGGCGAGCCGCCGTCCCCGTCCCTCCTAAAATCTACACTCTTAGTGCGCCGCGGCCGGCTCCCCGTCCCACCACTTCACCACACACTGAGGAGAGAGACAAGAAAATGAAATTTATTACAGACTCCAAAAGACAATTTCAAGTTATTGTTTCTCCCAGAGAAAGGCTCCCTTCTTACATAATGAAGCGCCTTTTGTGTGGCGCGGAACAATAGAAAACAAGTATTCTAATAAATAGCCACTTTTTTTTGGTTCCCTCTCGAGGATGAATGGAATTGAGCGCTAGGGTTTGAATGCAGCTGCAGCGTATTGGCGTTGTTTTTCTTTTGCCACCCGTTTTCAGCAAAAAACCCGCCTCCCCGCACAGAGACGGGAAAGCGGCGACTCATGTCCCGAAATACGATTGGACAGGAATTCAACATCACAGACAGCCCCACGCCAGACAAGGATGAACATTTATCCAATGCTATCACAGGAGGCAGGGCTGGCCGGGAAACGGGTGGAAAAAATACAAAAATGAAGTAGAGGAGTTGGTGGGCGGAGCCTTGGCACCAGGCGGCCCTCCTTATTGCAAACGGACTTGGAGAGTAGCACCCAGGCACTGTGCAGCCCTCACCCCAAGTCTGGACTGCCACTCACCACTGCAGAATGACACCCACAGACCCACATTCAACTGAATTTAACAGACTAAATACGAAACAAATCATTCTCTCATTCACTGGAGTATCACAAATATCAAAACGGGATTATTTTCAAAAAGTAGGCAGTGATTCTCATGCAAAGAGAGAGTACTTTCAAGGTTTTATTCCAGGTCAGTAATTATGGAATGACCCCACTGTACTGAAAAAAAGGCAGCAGAAGTTTTTACTTATCAATAAACATTCTTACTATAAGGCATTTACCTAATTCCTGACGACCATTATGAGAAGTCTCTTGACAAATACAGACAGTAAAAAGCATTTTTAGGTTAGAAAGAAAATTTATTTTGTTTTTGTAGTCTCCTTTTTTTAGCCCCTGCTGCATGTGATTCCCTGGTTATTCTTTTGGTTGCCACGTGTTCTGTAAGCCTAGAAGCGCAGCTTGTCACCATATGTATCTGACAAGAGTGCTTGTCTGTAAGAGTGTATAAACCGCTATACTGCAGCTTAGGCATCATCTCCATCTGATGGCAGATGTTTACAGTATGTTCCAAATACACCACAGCCTCTGTTTTCCAGTACTTTTCTCTATAATTATTCACCTGCATTATGATGACTATGTATGGTTTGCATTGTCCATTTTTAACACTTTCTTTTAGTTAATACTGTAACTGACCCCATTTTCCCCACATCAGAAAACAACACTTCTGTTAAATGGCCTGTAGGGCAAGTTTCACTAAACATATCTATTGCATATGAATAACTTAAAAAGTTTGCATTGTAGTTACTGATTAATACATTTTAGAATGTAATAAAAGTGGTCTACCTTAATGGGCTAGGAAAAAAACAATATAAAGCAAATAAAAAAAGAAACCATAAAAAATATGTCTCTCAAGATGAAGACCATTAGTTTTCAAAAAGCCGTTTCAAAATAAATGTCAGTGCTTCCTTATGAGAATAGTAAACAAGTATTATGAACAGTCAAAAATAAAACTAATTAAAATCTATTACACAAAATCACTTGTTTCACCACTGCTCTGAAAGCTACATTGCCAGTTGTCCTTTCATCCACCAGAAATATATAGATGTCATACACTGAGACAATTGTAAAGTCTAGACATTATCAAATGTCTCATCGTGACAAAAGAAAAAAGGCCTCTCATAATATGCTGCAGCAACACAGCCTTCTTTTTGAGAACCATACAAATCAAATCTTCTTGCTGATCCATCCGATTATTCAGTGAGTGCTTCATCTAGTTTTTAACTGACTCAGACTTCTCCAGTAAGTTTTTCCTTTGTGACCACACATATAGTCAAACTATTGATTCTGCATCGTCAATGAAAATCATTTTTGCTATTCCTGCCTGCACTGTGAAAAATCTAAAATGTCAAGACAGAGTCTGCACATACGGACCGAGAATCATTTCTAACAATCAAAGGCTAGGTAAAAGATAGATTAAGCACTATTCTATAAAATGAGCAGTTACGTCCTGTAATAGTGCAATATATATCCAGCTTCAGTACCAAGAACCAGCTTTAATTTTGATCCCTTTTTGTGAAATGTACACTTAATCTATGCTTTACAGCCTCAGACAGATGGGTGTGGTATGAGAAACTAATTGTAACTGGTCATTCACCATTGAGTTAGCATTGCACGAGTTGGGCCTAAACTTTACTTGGCTGTTGATTTGAAAAATGGAAATGGATCTTGCAATTAGATACAGTAGTTTGTTCCCACCTTATATTGGGTATACAGTAAACCCCCACTTTAACGTGGATCAGCAGTCATGGTTTCAGTACAATGCAGATTTTTTTCTGAGAACTGAACAAATCATGGTTCGCTGAAACCCCTGCACTAACGCAGAAACTGCAGAAATCCTCCGCATTTTTTTTTACTAAATTATTAAAAAATATATAATTTACAAATTTTGTAACATAAATATTAACGTAAATTCAGCCACATTTCCATATAAAAATTAACTATACCTTTTTTTGGTACTGAAACAAAGAAAGCATGTCTTGGGAAGGTGAAATACTGCGGGACTTGAAAGTAACCAATCTGAGAACGCTATTTATTTCTGCTTGCTGCTGATTGGCTGCTGCCCTTTGACGCAGCGGCAGTCCAGAATTTTCCCCCTGGAGTGTTTTGAGTGTTCTCGTGTTTTTTGTTTTGTTCTTCTTAAAGCCCTGTATTTTTATTACTGTAAATTAAATTAATTTATTAC
>JBBIGA010000002.1:11942655-11957317 GCA_037576975.1 Alestes dentex
AGAGAGAGTGTGAGGGAGAGAGAGAGAGAGAGAGAGAGAGAGAGAGAGAGAGAGAGAGAGGGCTCTGCTTGTGATGAAGAGGGCAAGGGGCCTGCTTATTAGTCCACATGTATTAGCTTGCCACCACACACACACACACACACACACACACACACACACACACACACACACACACACACAAACACAGCCATGCGTATTCCCTGAAGATGAAAGGTTTGGCTTTTCCCCATACCTTTAATTCTGAGTTGAAAAGGGAAGGCATAAGGAGCAGGTGATTCACATTTATAAATATGGAGGGAACTGGGTGATGGCTCTCTGTGCGCATAAATAAATGCATTAGTCTTTAAAGACTTTGTAATCATGGGATTAGTGTATTTCACTAAAAGGTCCCTACCTCTCCCAGGATTACCAGCTTTTACCAAATCTATAGGTACATGATGAAACTGTAGAGGCGAAAGATACTACAACATTAGGAAGCAGAATATCACTGGTGAACCAAAACTCCCCGTAACTCCTTTTAAAAATATAATTTTTATACAAACATGGCACCTGTGTTTTACATTATTTTCCATGTTTACAAACCCTTTACACTGACGATAACCTACATAGAAAAGTTAAGAGGGTTTTTCTCTACTTTTCTCAGTTACCACTCTGGAGACACGAGGTACAGTTCAGGGACCACACATATGGATTATATACTACAGACTGTTTAGGTGCCCCAGTCAAATTGCATATTTTGTTGATTTTAAATAAATGACAGGTTCTGTACACAGTTCTCCACATTCTAATACAGAATTACTGTTTATTTGCTGAAATGAACACATGTTGAAATGACATATACCTTGTGCAAACATTACTGCACACACACAAAGACACACACACAGACACACACAGACACACACACACACACACACACACACACACACTCATATCAATATATATATTATGTTTGGGTGCGGCGGTTAGCAAGGCAATCAGACGCACCTGAACAGAAAGAGCCTCCGCTGCTCAGTGCTGCGCCCATAAACAACCAGCACGAGGACCAGGGGGCGTGGCGGACAAGGCCCGGACGTCACAGTCAGCTGTACTCAGAGGCAGGAGGTTTGAAAGTAGCCAATCGGAAAACATTATTTATTTCTCTTTGCTGCTGACTGGCTGCTGCCCTGTGACGCATCTGTGGCAGCTGCAGCTATATTGAAGCTATCTCCAGTGTTCTTGTGTTTGTTGTTTTGTTCTATTTTAAGCCCTGTATTTTTATTACTGTAAATTAAATTAATTTACCCTGCTTATACCAAAGAAAATGACAGCGCATACCAAAGAAAACGTGCGTGCATGAATTACAGTACAGTCTATACAGCGGTAACATCGGTATTTTACATTCTAGCATTGTGGGAGACAGCCGATTAGTGTAAACTGTACAGTATGAATACGGGTTTACCTTTACAATTACTTTATATTACATATAGGTCTAATGTATTAAGCAGAGTTTAAAATGAAATTAAAGGGTTTTGGGAACATATTTGGGGGCATATTTAGGGTTTACACTATTTACCACATCACAACATCTCGGTTTTTCACCATACGCAGGTGCTCTTGGAACGTATTTCCCCCATTGAGCGTCTCGAGTGTTCTCGTGTTTTTCGTGTTGTTCTTCTTAAAGCCCTGTATTTTTATTACTGTAAATTAAATACATTACCAAAGAAAACGACAGTGCATACCAAAGAAAACTCGCATGCATGAATTACAATACAGTGTATTCAGGGTTAATATCGGTATTTAACATTCTAGCAATGCAGTTCAGTGTACAATGTACAGTACTGATACGGGTTTACCTATATATATATATATATATATATATATATATATATATTAGGGCATAAATTAGGGCACTAGTCGACTTCAGAGGCACAAGTGGAGGCCCCCTGAGAGAAGTCGTGTGTTTTTTTTCTGTCTCTGTGCACGCTTGTGTACGCAATGCAATCTCTGCCTCTGATTGGCTGATGCTGACACGGACACGCGTTCTTTGACTTAACCAATTATAATAGTCCCTTCATAAAAAGGGCGGTACCATTGGCGCGAGTGGAATAAAAACACAAAATCCCAACAAGACGAGAGACATGGCTGCAGAGGAGACAGAAACACATCACATGTGTGGAGATAAGTCGGTGTTAAAGTACAGTAACAGTACAGTAATCCGCAGGGCATCTGAAACAGCATTCCGCTAGCTAACATGGCTAACGCTAGCACTGCAGAGAGTCGTCCAGTCCAGAGGAGCTGAGTGGCGCCGTGGCTTAAAATGTTCCCACTTTCTGTTGTACACTTAAATTTACCAGAAAATTCAAGGCATTTGCCTTTGTTTTGTTTTGTTTAATTGTCATGTTGACTGTTAATGTTACAATGTTACAAAGAAGAAAAGTTGCTCAGTGTTGGACACCTGTGTTCCTCCGCTGCGTGTGTGATGATGTCATCAAACGACTAGTCGACTTGACTTCGAATATGTTGACGGATAAGTTGACTTGAAAAAATCTGGAGTCATTAATGCCCTAATATGTATATATATATATATATATATATTCATGTATATGTATAGATGAAGAACTACATGTAAATTAAATAGAATTAGCAGAAAAAGGCTTTTCCAACGAATAAAAAACAAAGCAATAGATACAGGCCAGGGGGAATGCTAAGCGTCAACTATAGCTTCATCTTTCCTTGCTTAGCTCCCCCACTCCCTGCCTGTCTATTGTGTGTTCGGCCTGCATTGAAACCCACATCTCCTCTCACAGGAGCTCAAGGTGGCTCTCATGAGCTAAACACTAATTGAAAGCTCAGCCGGTTTGAATGTGAATTCTGAGAGAGATGTCTGAATGGCGCTTGTCCTTGGGCCCAGGCTTGCGAAGAGCGAGCAAAGGGCGGTGGAAGGCTGCATCTGTCTGTCCCCTCAGGTTGACAGTTTCAACCCACACACACTTGTAGTCGTGTAGCCTTGACTAAATCTCCATTATATGTCAGCATGACCCCATAATGAGTTTGGAGCCCTGGCCTTGAGTGGAATATGCACAACAGCTAAGCTTGCCGTGGCTAAAGAATGTTCCTGCTTTAGTGTGTCCTCCACACCCTCCCCATTCTTTCTACCACGTCTTCAGATGCCTTGGCAGTGAGTCTACCGGGCATCATTCTTCCTAAATATATGAAGCTCCTCTTTGGAGAGTTTGAAAAGTGGAGTAAAGGTGCTGGCCTCCTCTCGCATGGACATGCACACCTCACTTAAACCACCTAACACAGCCAACCCCAGGAAAGTGAAGCCACTAACAGCTCCTTGGGACTTCTGCGCTCACTTTACTTTTAAATGCAGTGCCATATAATGGGACAGGTTATTTGACAGGGCTCATATCTTCATCCTATCTCCTTGACACACATACAGATGTGTACACATGAGGACATGAGTTTCCTTTAAATGAACACACAGATCTATACCATAATTTAGCAACATAGTAATAAATGCTCTGCATAGTAATAAATGCTATGCAGACATATCCCTCCTGCTGTTCATTCCTTCACAATGCGACATTTGGTGTTGAACTCTGGGACGTGACCGTGGCAATGCTTGAGGCAATTCAGCCATTGTGAACAGTCATAATGACAGTGTTTATTCAAGACAGAAGCATATGTAGTTACTGCAACACAGCAGAAAGCCAGTGAAATCACAGGCCTCACCAAATAAACCTGCTTTCCTGCTATGCTGTGTACATGTTGCACATCAGTGAGTTGCACAACAATAATTCTAAAAGCTATATTTTATGCCACATTAGTGGAATATACACAATCTATGGTTGTAAACAAAAATGTTACCTAGATCTGAGGCACCACAGAATAATTGATTTCAATTAGTGGTTCAAATATATATTTTTTCACAGTGGTTTTTGCAGAAAAATTACCAGCAAAAGAAACAGCCTCATCGAGTTCTGCTCTCCAAAAACACTCATATGTGCATTAAGGGGATCACTCTATTGCTAAAGAAAAGATATTGAACGATGGGGGAAAAAAAACAGAACTAGTCATTTCTGTTCCAGCCAGTGGCCAGATAAAATAGACACCCTAATTCTATTGCATTAAAGCTCTAGCTTGTAAATCACTTAAATAGAGGGGACTGCATGAGCTGTGCACTTGATCTTATATAGCAAATAGCACTCAGGGACCTACACATTCACACACATAGCCAAAAAAAGGCCAGTAATGGAAATATGAGTGTGAGGGCTTTCAATGGGACCTCGACAACCTTGATTTATGATGGGAACACAATGCGACTAAAATTTCTGTTAGAGGACGTGTTGTTATTTGTTTCCCCCCTCAGCACTCACTTCCACTCATCCCTCCCCTTTTCCCTCTCCTTTGTCCCTTCTAGTTTCTGATTCATAACAACATATGTTCTTTAAATCTGCATTAGCTCTTAGACACTTGCTGTCTTGCGCACTCTGAATACACCCTTAATGGAAGCTCTTCTCAGCACTGCATACCTTGCTCTGCTATGCTAATTAAGGCCCGACAATTAGTCATGTAGAATTCGGCACTGCGGCTTCCTGAATGACATTTACAACTGATAGAAAGGCCATGTCGCAATGATACAGATTAACAAAATGTTCTTATTAGAAATGCAACAACAGAAATCTTGCCACGCTCAGTGTTTTGGGGTTTTGTGTGTGTGTGTGTGTGTGTGTGTTGGACAAGGCTGAACTTTGCCCATCACCTCCCGGCTCTCAGATTGACAGCTAATAAGCATACAATCAGATATAACAGAGAGTATGAGGGGACACAAGTGAGGCTGTTGAGCTGAAACTCAACAGGACAGATGTCTTACTCAGCTGGTTCAAAGGCGAGCTAAAGAACACACAGGCCACTAATGTTATTTGGATAGAATGCGTCCAGGTTAGAGGTCAGAGCTAGACTGCAGGGCGACAGCAAAACAGATGACAACTGTGAAACTAACCGTGAGAGATGGGAATTCAGTTGACTGGCAAACCCCATGTCAGCAACCATTTCCTCAACTCATCATGGTATGAAAACAAGAGTTATACCAAGCGATTTGTGCTTACTTTTCATTGCAAAAATTCAGAACTAACCATAACAATTGAATGTCACAATCAAACTAACAAGATCACTCTAAGATCTTAATTGATTTCATCCTTTCATTATAATGAAATTTACACAAAATTACATTTAAATGTTGTGTAATTATATCAAGCAAAAACATTATGTGGCCCTGCTTACATTTGAGAGAATACAAATATAATTTGCCTCTTGAATGGCTTTCTTTATCCCGTTAAAGCTCAATCGTATATAAATGTGAAACAAATCAAACAGCTGACAAGAAAATAATCCAATAAGCCTCAGTTTGCTCAATCCAGAAGCATGAGTGACATTATACCTACCTGCTTTTTAGATCAAACTACCTTAGTTTAATAATCATTTATTTTCATTCATGGCTGAATTTTAACTACCCATTCGAGATCATGTCTTTTGTGGGAACAACCCAGAAACACTGAAACACTAAACTAAATAACCAAACAAATGGTCAAATTTACAAATATTATAATCAGCTTAAATAAACAAAAGGAGTCTAGAGAGCAGGGTGTAATGTTCTAATCTATTTTTTACCCAGTTATTGATGACTGCAACAAAATTAATGAGATATCTGAATAAAAAAGAATCTAGTTATGACTCTTTGCTGTTCAGACTTTAAGGACAAGATTAGATACATATCAGTCAGCATACAGCTCAAGCTCAAAATGAGTCTTTTGGTTTTGACAGAAAAAAGATGCTCTTCCTCATCCTATCGTAACAATCAAACGTTCATTTACCATAGCTCAAAATATTTTAACAGCTGTTATTTTACTGCTTGTTGCTGAGGAATATCATCGTGTTGGTACATGACGGAATTACATATTCAGAGAGAACAATTAGAAAAGCAATGTCCTCCAAACCCCGGAAGCCTCATACAAAGTGAGTGCCAAGGCATGGAGAAGGTATGTGAACAGAAATGAAAACTGTAAGCATACTAAGAGTTGAAGAGTTTTTTCCCTCTATACATTTTTTTTGTCACCGCACTGTCTGAAATCACTCAATATGAGCATGCTTAGGTATTGTATTCAAGGCCAAATAACTGTGCTGTGCTGTGTGTTGTTCCAAAATTGCTCCACATGAGAAGTGAACACATTCACATTTGTCTTTTCAATAGATATCCGCAAGAGAAAGACATTTTTGCGCATTCCGTCTCTCACCATGTTCTATAATGGCCGGTTTTAATGCTAGGTTATTGAATACGCAGTTTCTAGAAGTGGTAGGAAATTGCAGTTTAGCAGTGTCTCTTTTTCAAATTTGCCCATGTTGCAGAGATGTGGAATCTAACCTAAATCAAAAACAAAAGAAGGCACTGAACGTGGACATTTTCTGCATTATACACTGGCTGGGAGAGGGTTAATGTGTAGACAAGAAAAAAAAGAGAGAGAGAGGGAGGGAGAGGGTCCTCTCAGAGGGTTAAATGTGAGTCTCAGTCTATTATGCTATCATCCTTAGTTAGAGTGAAAGAGAAATTAACAGAGGAATTAGCAAAGCAATTACCACCATAAATTGGACTAATTCCTCTGCTCTTGTCACAGCTGTATTCCAAAATATGCATTTTTTTCTTCATCCAGCACACTGTTATTAATTTTTCTAATTTGAATCTTCCCTTTTTCACCAAGTGACACCTGGGGCTGCTGAGGGTGTGCTTCTGTCAAATTCCACTCACCCCCCCGCACCCCCTCCCCCTCCCGCTTCGGTTCCCCCTCTTTCAATCGCTCTCTCCTTCTCTCTCTCCCTTGCCCATGAACATTTTGTATGCACAGAATTTCTCTCAGTGTTTTCATTCCCAGTGCCATCTCTGTCTCTCTTGGCTGTCGCCTTGTTCTTGCATTCTCTCCACTTCACAACCCTTTTCTCCTCTACTGTCTTCAGTAAAGCATTACACAACAAAGCAGATAAGCTGATAAGAATATTTTTGTACAGTCAGTCAAGTACGGAAAGACGTCTACGATGGTAAACTATTCAATTACTGCACAGGAATTAACTTTTTACAAACTTAAGCATGAACAGTGATTGCAAGAAGAATTAGTCACTTAATAATAATTTTTTTTGGTAAAGACAGGAAAAAGTGCATTGCTGCTATACATTTTCACACCATGTAAATGTAAGCACATCATCATTAACTTCATAGGTACTGACTGACTTTTCTATGGCTGCCTCCTCAGCAGGTCCCCTGACTCTGATCCCCTGTGTCCAAAGACCAGTGTTATGGGATTAGACTGACAGCTTATTCTGTTTGCTGACTGAGTCTAGATACATTCCCTGTGTCCTGTTGTTCCTCTGTATGTAATTGAATCAATCAAATTGATTAAGAACGGTTTAGCCTGAGCAGGGAAGGGGCAGAGCATCTGTCACTCCTCTGTTACTTAGAGGAAATCCAGCACAGTGAACAAGGAGAGAGCTTCAGATGTACACTGATCATTGATTGCTCACTGGATTTAGGAGTGTAATTACCCTTTGATTAGAATAACTTACAATCAATCACCAATAATAGACCTCTGTTCATCAGTACTGCCAATGGAGCCAACTCCACTGTGATAACATAAAGCACTGCCTTAATTAAATGTATTCATTTGTTCTCTCATTACTTTCATCCTTTAAAGGCCTATCTGATACAGCATACAGAACTAAGCTAGACAGTATTCAAGACAATCGGTACATGCATACTGCTGACCCTGAGTGGACCAGTCAGCTATAATGCAATTTCACACCTTTTCAGACTGACATACAATTTATTGTAACACTGGTAAGAGCTGTTCCAAAAGACTTACTAATAGAGTTAAAGTAACATTTCCTAATTACAGCAGTGTCCAAATCTCTAACAATGGCAATAAACAAACATTAATCATTCATTTTTTTAGCCAAGCAATAGATCAGTGTCTGTCTGCAGCAACATGATCTGTGAGTAGCAAAGTTCTTTAAAAAATACAAATTTGAAAATGTTTGTCTTAACAAATATTAATCATGAAGAAGAGCACGACCCTGCTGAAGCAATTTAAATAAAAGGGTGTTCTGCAATTTTGTGTGTGCATAGGTTTCACCCAAAGCTTTCTTTTTTACAATACATTTACACAACATGTCACAATATTTATTAATTTTTAATTCTGAGTGACAATAATTTTCAATTTCATTCACTGAATGGCGATTCAATTAAACATGATTATTCATGCTGTTTATAATGAAACATGTACTGACACTATCTGGAAAATACACAGAAAAGCAAATTGTGACACAATGCGGCATGATTTATTACAATAACGATACATGTTGAAAGCACTCCTTAGTGAAAGTGCACCTTACTTATGGGATTTTTAAAAATCCAGTGGTCCACAGTGAAACTGGTAAATATCTCATGAAGAGAGCAGGGTCTCACTTTCTGCCTTTGCTCTTTCTCCATACTGATGTGATTTAGGAGACAATCATTAGGAATAGATATTATTAAAACAGGAGAAATACAGTGGAAAAAAAGCACTGTGATCACTGTGTTGAAATGTATGCAAACCTTTTGCATCAATAAATTATATCACATCAACACAACAGCCAAAAGTAAGAAAAGTGAAAGCCAAATTGTGATGATGTAATATATTTTATACATGTGGAAATGAGGTACACATTTGAAACAGGTCAATTCAATATATCACTTTTATAAATGTTTTTCAGACAAAAAAAAAGTTTTAGTAAGGATATAATGCTGGAGGTTCTACTAATCACTGATCATTTTCCTGTGTCCAGGATTATGTGTAGCTCAATTTAATAAACTTGTGTACACTTTGAGAGCCTTAAAATTACTTTAACTGCAATGACGCGTTCATGTGAAAGCAAATATATATCAAGACATTTCATTTAATATTTAATGTAACATCAGTGAGAATGATTCCAAGAGTTTGATTTGGAGAGTTAGAGAAAATGTGCTAATTACAGCAGAGGCCATGGCCCAATCCACAGCAGTGATCAGACTTTTACAATACAAACAGCATGACTTGTGCCTAGGTGACTGCACATAGATGTGGCTGGCGAAGTTACAGCTTCCAAAAATTCAAATATAAGCCTTGAAAGGATTAGAAAGTCCTTTTACTGAGATTTATATATAAAAAAAAAGAGACTGAAAGTATGAATTGAAAGCGAATAGCAGAGGCCATGTGCACTTGGCCACTTATTGTTTTTCTTTATGCTGTCCTTTAAGTATCCATTCACATTCAAATCTTAATTATTACCATATTCCCAGTCCACACTGGAGGGCCACCTTGCTTTGCTAAGCAGTCTTGCTCAGCATGAGGTCTCTCAAGCTACAGAATTCAGAGCACATGTGTAGGCCGGAAACAGTGCTGAGGGAATTCATTTCAAGATATGGATTACATTATATTGAATTAATCATTTCTATTATACTAATATCGTTTGTGATGAAGATTACGTGACTTTATGATTCATAGATATTTCTCTCGTAAAGCCGTGCCTTAGCTGATGAGTGTATTGTTCCAGCCATAGCAGGGTATCAGGACTTTCCAAAAGTCTTAATTAAATTCATGGCTTGTATAAAAAGGTTGCTAGTGCAAGGGGGGAGAGGGGGCATTTAATTAAATTACTTTTATATGCTGTTAGAGTGTCAACTTTAATTTCTCTGATAAATGATGATTTGTATCCGATAAAGGCACATTAATTTCTAAATAAAATAAGTTACACAGGCAGTTACTTGAGGAAGCCGAACAGCACTAAACACTGAAATTAAATGGGAGGGAGTCAGCACAAAATGTGATTCTTACCCGGTAACCAAACCCCCCCCTCAAAACAGCCAGTGCAACCAAATATGATGTCCCGTTTCCTCATTACTGATGCACATCTATTTGCACGCTCACAAAAAGGACCAGAAAATAGGAAAGTCTGATGTGTCAGCACCCATACACACAGACACACGCACAAACATACACACACTCACGCACACATGCATACACACACACACACACACACACACACACACACACGGAATATCTTCAGCATGTCACATTTAGAGAACCATAAAAAAATCTGTGGTAATTTTATTACATTTTTCCATTCACAAGAACAGATAAGACTGGCAAAATGCAAGGTACCATGGTTTTGTACAAGGTAATTTCTCGTATATACATATATTAGTTATTACTGAAGGCCCTTGCTGTGGCCTTTCTAGGGTGGGAATCTGTGGCATTGTGTGAAAGATTCAGGCTTTTGACAACAGTATTAAAGCAGTAATTTTCTACAGAATCCATCTGAATGTTTCGTTTTATCACTTTGCAATTTCTTCCCCGTTACGCTGTAATTAAGGTTTCTTGAACTCTGTTTGCAACCTTAAACAGGCATTTAAAAACGCACTACAACTGGAGATTTGCTCAGCCGAGGTCACATGCATACACACATCACCACCTCCTCCTTCAGTGCCATTCTCAGTGGTAGCGTAATAGAATAAAAATGATTAATCCTATAATTGTTGGAAGCACATTAGTTTGCATTGAATTTGACCGATTCTCATTTTTAGAGGTGTGATTACAACCCATCCGCCCCATCCGACCAAACCAATCCCCCTACCATCTCACACACACACACCAACCAACTGTGTCTCATTCCCTGCTTCACTCTCTTTTCCTGTCTCGCATGTCTTTCTGTTGCTCCTAAAAGGAAACACCTGTGTATGTGTGACTACAAAGCAGTCCTGTTAGCTCTCTGCAGTACAACCAAAACAGTGCAAGGTGTCAGTACAAAACGTCCGATTGAAACGTCTTAGATTAATTTGTAGTTTGGCCTATTTGTGTGTGTGTTCACATGTGTTTGTTCCTAAATCTAAGTCAGTGGCAGCATGTGTGAGGCGTTTGTTGGTGCGGAAGAGTGAACTGAAGGTATTTACTGTCAGATGGAATATGGGAAGGGGCTAGACGCAGAGCTGTCCCTTTAACCTTTGATCCAGCTGAAGACGAGATTTGAAGTACAGGAAATGGGAATAACCTCTGACACACGCACGCACGCACACACATACACACTAAGTGCACTCAGTATAGAGAGGCTGAGACAAAAAATGGAAATTTTAGAGAAGAAAAAATATAGAGCTACAACCCTCTCATATAGCCAGAGTGATGTAATCAAGCCCAGAGCAAAATTCTCTGTGCCTCAGGAAGCTTATCAATTACAGAAGAGCATCTTAAAAGCCCACACGGCTCAGATGTGCCCACGGCTATGATCAAACACACCATCATACAACAAAAGGAAAATAAAAGATGGATTACTTTTCCCGGCTTTTCCTAATTCCCTGTCAGCTTTCACTAAAGGTCCTCCAATGCTAATCTCTTTAGCTACAGAGGGAATATGTCAGTTCGGTATCCTCTTTATCTGGAATTACCCACAAATGCTGAGCAAAAAAAAAAGAAAAGAAAAAAACTTCCCATCAGATAAGGGTCCATCTCTTCCTGCTTGGGAAGAAGTTGCAGCTGCCTGTTTCTATATCCAAGAGGAAGATAGTGTGTGTCTGGACCCGCAGCAATCAGAAATGGTGCCCTACTCATTACAACATATTACTGAGGCCTTTCTTCCCCCTAACCTCTCAATCTCTCTTTTCCTCAGCCCCCTTTCTTTCCTAATTCCCATTCCGTCCCTTGTCAGAGAGGAGGCTTCTGTCAGATAGCAGAAACTCGCTGGACGTGTTATCAGATGCGGCAGGACAGTTTCATTCAGTCGCACAGTATAAAAAAACGAAACACCACTGGTCATGCGCAGACAGCAAAATGATGATGGTGCAACACTCAAAATCTCTCTCTCTCTCTCTCTCTCTCTCACACACATACACACACATACACACCCACACCCACACACCAAAACAGCGCTTTGGGACAGGGATTTTTTTTTGGCCTGCTCTTCTTTTTTTATCATAGTCACATCTTAATTTATAACCGAGTTGTCATTATCACGTCTGTCAGCCTTGTTTAACCTCTCCTGATCTCCCATGATTCCCGGCTGGCTGACAGGCATGATTGCTCGCCTTCTGTCGGCCGGCTGATAGGAGCTGAGTGATTAGCCAGCCTCCTACCGCTAGACAATGATGCATAGGAGTCAGCAGTCTGGACTACATATTAATGAGAGGGGTTGTGGGACTTTGATAAGAATGCGCAATGATATACTTTGTGAGAATTTGAGGAGGGGGAGTCACTGGTATTATATTATTAGACACACCTAACAATCAGAATAGGCCAGGAATAAACATTCTTATGTGGACCAGCAGACATGAAGGGAACAACATACCATGAAACAAAGAATTTTTTTAAAGTTGTATGTATGCAAAAATGCATGTTAAACATTCAAAATGATCTATGGTTAGTATTTGTTTACTATTTGTGCTCAGTACCGTCCCTTTATATATGTACAAATCCCACAAATACAAATTTCCAAATGTACTTCTTTCATTCTGTCGCCAGTTTATAGCCTCCATGTGTTTCCAAAAATGTCATTATTTCCCCAGTGACATTCAGACTGCCCTTCTAATTTTGCTACTATAAGGGGCTCCCATTGCTGACACAGGTGTTTAGTTGCATGCGGAACCTAAATAATCTCCACAGAAATTCACTGTCAATAGGATGAGATGTTCTCGGGCATACCCAATGCCCAGTGTTGAGTAGAAATGTATAAATATCCTCAGAATTGGGCTACAGAGCAGTAAAACTGTTTTCTCTGGAGTAATGGAGCTCCAAATAACATATTTTACATGACACAGAGTTTGTGATCCAGTACTAATCATCCAACATTAGTAACCAACCTTTTTATTATTGCACAAAGTCTACGTACTAGAGAAAGTAAATATCACTCAGTTAACAGAATCAGCAAATCACGACATCTTTCACTCTTTACCACCGGACAGCAGCTAATCTCTCTCAAAAGGGCTCTATTACATATGAACACAGAATAAGAGAGAGCACCACAAGACAATTTGCTGTGGATCAGGATTGTCTTGCTGGGACTGAATACTGTGTACAGGTATAACCTCAAATTATGTGTGATGTGATAGGGGAAGGGAAGAAAACAGAGAGAGAGAGAGAGAGAGAGAGAGAAAGAGAGAGAGGGAGAGAGAGGGATAGAGAGAGAGAAAGAGAGAGAGAGACTGTGCTAACAATTATGTCAAATGTCACATCAATCCAGAGCTGGAGAGAGGGAGGGTTGTGGCATTTAAGCAAGGGGGTCACTAGGTTCCTGTGGGGGATTTGGAGAGAGGTCGATATCTCTTCTCCACGGTCACTTGACTTACCTCTCTCCTTCACTGTGCTCCCTCTCTTCCTACTTCTTCATGTCTTTATCGGAAGTCTGTCGAGATCCGGGAGGCACAGATCAATGGAAGTTCAATCCATGATAAAAACAATCCGGATCATCTCTGTCTCCGTTTCCTCGTCCCAGTCACAGATTTCTATAGATCAGTTTCATTTACTAAAAGGAAGACAATTGGCTCATTTCAGCAAACTGGGTCGAAAGTAAGTTGGAGTACCTAAGGGGTTACAGAAAATGCTTGTAGAGTGTTTGTGAGAGGTGCTTGAGCCTTTTTCTAGTTTAAAACATAGACAGAAGGGTGTGAGTTTTACAGAATAATGAGCCCAAGTTAGAAGGCTACACTGAAAAAGTTAAAACTGTGTACTTATTCATTCTTTTAGCACAATAATAACATTAATTTCCCCAAATGGTCCTTTCATAAGCCATTTATTGAAGCGTTGCAACCTGCATGTTTATTTACATCTCTGGTACACAGAAGAAACAGCAAAGGGTTGGATCCCACCACCGCCACACACACTCATCGACACACACCCCTCAACAGCCCCCTCACCCCCACCCCCATCAGTGGGGCTGCATGGCAATGATTTCTCCTTACTTTTGTGTGGGCTCTAGTTAAACCCAGGCACTAATGGGCTTTTTTTCCAGATAAGAAATTACCAGCGCAGGCCGCTCTTTTGTCTCTCCGTGGGAGCTCAATAGCCGTCGCAGCGGAGAAAGGCCTCGGTTACCAGAGAAACAGAGAGTGTGCTACCCTTGTCTCCATGGTAAACAGCAGAGCATTTTGTCACAGCCCCTTTTCAGACTCTGAACAGGCTTTAACAGTTTGGCGACAATCAGGACAAATGTATACCATTATTTATTTATTTTTACAGGATAAATCATCTTAAACACTCAAGCACATGTATACCAACTCAAAGAAAACCCATGAGTTGAGTGCATATTGTAATGGCATGTGGTTACATTAATCAGCGTTTGTGAAGCCATGGGAAGAATTTTTAAAACAGAGACTACAGGACTAATTCATCACCGGACACAAAAATATTCTCTCTCTCTCTGTCTCTGTCTCTGTCTCTGTCGGTCTCTCTCTCTCTCTGTCTCTCTCTCTCTCACACACATACACACACATACCTTTCTAAATTAGAATAATATAAACTAACAATCAGTATTTTATTTTAAACTACATATTTAGTATTTTTATTTAGTAATTTAGTATATGTGTACTTGTGTTTTAAGTATATAAGTACGCATATAAATATAAATATATATA
>JBBIGA010000002.1:11961151-11983855 GCA_037576975.1 Alestes dentex
ATATATTTGATTAACATGGTCTTTATACTTGAAATTCTTGATGTTTTTTTGTGAGACATTGTTTATCCTAATGAACTAAATGCTTACAGCAAGCATATTACAAATGTAAATATAATAGAAATAGAAAAGGTTTGAAAGCCCTGATGCAAATTACACTGTTTGATTTTCAAAGTACAAATTAGTACAAATCCTCTAAAGAGTACAAATTTAAACAGGGTACTTTTATGCACATTTGAATGCATAATTAATAAAATACAACATGTGGTGTAAGTTTTGCAAAGGCCATATTTTGTTTTATGTTTTATGATTTAATTTCTTGTGTCCAAAAAAATTACCAGATGAATAGAAACTTTGTGTAACACTGTAATACTGCATGTGTGTGTGCGCGTGTGTGTGTGATACATAATATTTAGAATTTTACTTCAACGCTGAAGTAAAATTTGTATCACCATAGCTGCAGTAATATCGTTCATAGCAGTTAGTGTGTTCTCTAGCGTTCGCGTGGGGTGACAAAGGGGGTGAGTAAGTGGAGTGTGTGTACATGAGTGTGTGTGTGTGTGTGTGTGTGTGTGTGTGTGTGTGTGTGTGTGGGTGTGTGTGTGAACTCATGCCCAAGGCCTCAGTGGCTGGCTGCAGGCTGGGTTTATTTGTTGGGGAGATACTGCAGAGCTGCACTAAGAGAGCTAATCACCAGGAGGGGGAGAGACCATGACACACACTGTGATTGACACACAATAGCCACGGATTCTCTTGCTCTGCTCATCTCCTCTCGCTTTTTCTAAAGAAAAGCAGGAATGAAGAGACAGCGGCAGGAGGGAGGGAGAGAGGGAGGGATGAGGGATGGAAGGAAGGTGGAAACGATGCAGGGCAGAAGGGTCGAGGAGAGGGAGGAAGAGTTGAGATCAGCCAAACCTGTAACTTAACCACGGTATGATACTGATGTTGTTATTGTAAACACACACACAAACACACACACACACTTCAGATTTCAGATGGTTATTTTCCATTTAAGCAAACTCAAACAAGTGTTTCTCATGCTCACACCACTTAAGCAGCCTTTGATGTCAGTTTGTTGTCAGATGCCACTTTCTTCAGTCCATTCTTAGAACTTTAGGAAGGTTCCTGGAAGGGATGCAATAGGAGAACCCCTTCTGCTTCCCTAAAGGATCTTTCAATTGTTTTATTTGAGTTATTTTAAGTAATAAACTATCGAAATGTTTCTTCTACGGCATGACCCTTTTTGGCATGCATGTTACAACATAGATCTTAAAATGCTCTTGGAGCATTTTAAGATTTTTTTATGACTGGGAGTTATAAAAGGTAATGGTTTGTGAAAGCTAGAAATCCGACTAGGGCTTGGAAGCTGTGTGACTTCTCCCTCTCTACCATCCCTCCATCTGTGGCAGCCCCGCAGAAGATCACAGGCCCATCAGAAATGAGCCGGTAATGATATAGGAGAACTCCTCTGGATCTCTCTCATCTTGATCACGCTGTATAAGAGAAGGTAGAGTCAATCTGATGAAGATTACAGAGTACTTGAACAGGTGCCCCTCACGGTGCTGTATTTCACAGATGTACTCTAATGCAGGCTAAAAGGTGACTGGACTGAAAGGGGGCCCTTCCCACTGTGACCTGAATGACAAGGCTAAAGGCTCACAGGCACCAGTGAACTGTGGAAATACTGAAATTTAGCAGAGCTTATATCAAGCTCACATTAAACAGCAAAAAAACAGAAAAAAATTGTGTGTGCATGCACACACACACACACACACACACACGGATATGTCCAGCTGCCTACAGCCAGAGTGTATCCAGAGTGTACAGTTTCAGTGGTAAATTGCACAAAGAGACAAGCTACAAAACAGGTTTGACTGTCAGAATCTCCACCCCAGCATTGCTTTCAGCTGCCTTACAGAACAGGTACTGAAGACCTGCAGTTCTTACTAAAGAGCCACTTGAATTCATAGCAGACATGAAAGGACTTTTATAACAAGCTTGTAACAAAAACATGGGTTACCTGTCTGTTGGAAGTGAACATAAAACAAATAGACACATATAAGGAACTTTTCAGTCGAAGAACCACTGAAATTACTATAAACATAGGAACAATCACCTAAACTGAAAATACACAAAGTGACATTGCTTAATACATTGCTGCAGCACAGCACTTGTAACTATCAATCAACTCAGTTATTGCCCGGAAATGGAGAGTTGCAGGGTTGTAGAGCTCCCCCTGTTGATAAGTCTGACCAGCATTCATTGCAGTTCACCTACTTTAATTTCCTAAGAAATACATAGCAATAATTAGTTATGTCACAACACACATATTTTCAATACAATTTCCAAAACTGATAGTGTTTAAATTACACTATCGATATAAAAAGTGTTAAAATGTCTTGATTTTACAGTGCCTTAATTCTGTACTACACAGATTGGTTTAGATCAGAAAATACAAACTTTATTTCAAACCAAAAAAACGGTGAAGTAACATCTCCTTGCGCAAACCAGTGAATAGTGTAACTGAGATCCAAACAGACATACAAATACTATACAAAACATACAGGATATGTGCAGAGGCCTAATTTTAATAACTGACAGTAGTTTTCACAAAAGGAAGCAAATAAAAGACCCTCAGGAGAGAACAACACCTCTGGTGTACAAGAAAGCAGCTGGCCTCTTCATCATTTCTTCAACTATCAAGAAAGCCATTTAAGAAAAAAAAAACTTACTCTGGAATAAATACAGATGTCGATCTTTTCTCCTCTAGGATCCACCCCACACTCCTTCCCTCTCTCTCTCTCTCTCTGAGCTAATTAACCTGGTTGCTCTGTAGTAATGAGTTCTCTCTGGTGGCAGGATAGCTCTGAAAGGGGAAGGCGCAGGCTAGCAATCCTCTCTGGCCGTATCATCAGGACATTGTCAGGCCAAACAATGGTCTTATCTGCCTGCTTTTTAAACCCCCCTGATTAACGGGGAGGAATGGGGGAGACAGAGAAAAGGGCATGTCCTTGCACAGGCCCAATAAATGTCAGCGAAAAGGCCATGGGACCAGCCATACCCTTATATACATTAGAATTTAGAACAAAGAATCCAGGTCAGGACCAACGAGGGCAGCAGAGGGATGAAACATGGCCACAGACATTTTCCATCAGCCATCACTGAGAATACAGGTTAGGGCACAGAAACCAAGTTTGGGCTCCAGATACTACACTGCAGCTATTCACTGATACGTGAAAAAAATGATGAAAATATTCAGACATAAATGTATGGCTCATGAAATATAAAAACTCATATAAAAGCTGTTGTTCAGCCCCTTAAGGGCCCATATATGAACCCACACTTCTATTTCTCATTCTCATCGTTATGTAACTTGCTTATTAGCTTCATAGTAGATACTCAATCAGTTATAAAAGCTACTGAATAGTAGTTTATAAGATTACTATCACAAAAAGAAGCTCACAGTCTTAGAGGTTAACCATCAAATAATTTGAAATAAAGGCACTGTCCTTAAGCCAAATTGATGAAACTGTGTTGGAAGGAGACACATTTTCAAAATCTATTTTCAGGAGAAGAACAGTCTTAGCTGAATTTATCGTCAGTACCCTTTAGGACATAATATTCGTTATTGTGCAGAAAATGGGAAAATGAATGAAAGAGGTCTTTTGAGCCAAAAAAGCAATGTGCACATTCTGAACACAGATGGCATCACATTAAATAAAGAAAATCATACTTTTACACAGTCCTTGTCCTTGAAAGACCACCAAGTCTACCCATCATAAATCAATGCTAAATATCTTCTCTCTCTTTTTCTTTTTCTTCAAATGTCTTTCCCCCCTATTTTACTGGAGTAAGAATAGAGTAAAGAGAAGGCAGGTTAGTGTAAAGAGTCAAACTCATCTCACTTCCTCCCTTCCCTGCATGAGAGGCCAGAGAGGCCAAGAAAGCAGAGAGAGCCAGCATAAGAAAGACCAATAAGAGCGAGATTTAGTAAAGTGGAGCTGGCAGTCAGACAGGAGAGACAAGTGAAAAAACAAGGCAAGAGGTGGAACAATGGAAATGAAGAGAAGATATTTGCGGACAGATGCCTTTCAGTTACAGTCATGGATAGAGACGGTATTTTAGATAGAGAGGGTGCAGGGTATGGGGGCTGGGGGTTGTAGTCGATGAGGGCATGAGGGAGGACAGCCTGTTTAATAGATTGTTTATTTTATTATCAGCTTGGAAACAAATGTGTCTTTCTCCTTTTGGTGGGGCCACCCACAGAACCAGAAACCAAACAAAGATGCTTCTGTCCAGACCCCCAAAGACCCCCTTGAGTGGCTTAAGGTCTGTAAGAAACCTGCAGAAGCCTTTCACTCATTCATTCACTCACTCAAATACACACACACACACACACACACACACACACACACACACACACACACACATACACACAGTTTCACAGCACAGCAACACTAATTAATCCTGAGATTACCAAGCCAATTACTATCACACTTGTTCTAATTAGAAATTATTTAAAGCATTTTCCAATTAGCCTGCACATGCTTGTTTGGTTAGACCACCATGCATAACATACCGTGGGAGTGTGAGTGCGTATGTGTGTATGTTTGTGTATGTGTGTGTGCAGCCATAGAGGAGGTCATAATCAAGTTGGTTGCAAGTGCTTTATTGAAATCCAATTTCATGCCTGCATTGGCCAACTTCCTTAAATCCATCAGCCTCTTCCCCAGTGAAAAATCTCCCCAGAAATTCTTTCACAAAAATCAACATCAACAAGGATGGGCAAATAAACATCAACACATTTTCCTGATTTTGTAGGAAAATCAGAACGAAACAGGATTAATTTCAGGACCAAAATGCTCTTCATATAATTCATTGATACAAAAGCTCCCACCTTTTAAAAACTGAAACAACTAAAGTTTTGCTAATATTAGGGCTACTAATTTTTGCTAATATTAGGGCTACAATAAGAGCATACTTATTATCTAAAAGTAGTACATATACAGCTGTACACAAAATATGGGAATCCCTTGTCAAATTAAGAAATTAAAAGCAGTTAACACCACGTTTTAATGCACAATTGTTTTATATGCTGAATGTCACACATTGGGAAAAACAAAACACAAAATGTAAGTTTGGGCACCCTTTCAGTCAGTACATTTCAAAATCATTACTTTTCAGTTATTTAATTAGATCATGGCGTATTTTGATGTATGTTTTGGTTAATTGACTTAACCAACCTCTTTTTTCTTTGTCAGTTCTTTATAGTAGAATCATTTCATCACTGTATTCTCACAACCACTGGTTGCCCCACAACAAAACCTCACACCGAAAGGCCTCTATTTTATCTAAATATTGTGTTACATACTTCAGATTTTTACTTTTGTGAATGAGATTATAGTTAAGGTTACCTTTTGATGACCCAGATGAGGTTAGAACAATGCTACACAGTGGGACAGTCATAACTATTCTTGTGCCAGCTGACTGGTCCTGTATGTCCTTGGCAATGATGTGGGAGTTTTGCTTTACATACTGTACCTGAATGGTCTACAAAGACTTTTCTTAATCTTCTAGATCTCACCACATAATTAATCACACTCTGTAACTACATTCAACTGACTTGAATTAAAGTCTATTGAGTCAAATAAGTTCTGATACCTTACATAAAAAATAACATGCTTGGCTTGACTGAAAGGGTCCCCAAACTTCTGTACATGCCATATATACACCAATCATGCAAAACATTCAAACCACCGACAGCTGAAGTGAAAAACATTGATTATCTCATTCCAGCGGTTCCTCTCAAAAACTGGGATATATTAAGCAACAAGTGAACAGTCCATTCTTAAAGTTGATGTGTTTGAAGCAGAAAAAATGGGCAAGCGTAAGGATCTGAGTGACTCTAACAGTGGGGAAATTGCGATGGCTGGACAATTATGGGTGCCCAAGGCTCACTGGTGCACAAGGGGAGTGAAGACTAGCCCGTCTGGTCTGATTCCGCAGAAAAGCTACTGCAGCACTAATTGCTGAAAAAGTTAATGTTGGCTATGATAGAGAGGTGTTTCAACACACCAGAGCCAGTCCTGATGTCCCTGGGACACTATGTAAAATTTAGAGTGTGATTTTTCCATTGTTTAGTATAACTATATACTCTCAGTTGCTGGGCAGCTGAAGCAGGTGGTCTAGTCTGATGAATCATGCTTTATTTTACATCAAGTAGACCCCAGTGTGCGCATTGCTTACCTGGGGTGGAGATGGTACAAGGATGCACTACAGGAAGATGACAGGCCAGCTAAGGCACTGTGATGTCCAGGGAAACCTTGGGTCCTGGCAATCATGTGGATGTTTCATTAACACAAATCTCCTACCTAAACAGTACACCACTTCATGGCATTGATATTCCCTGATTGTGGCCTCTTCACCAGGATAATACACACTGCCACACTGCAAAAAATGGTCAGGAATAGTTTGAGCAACATGACAGAGAGTTCAATGTGGCTTCCAAATACCCAAATCACAATCTGATCGAGCAGGCCTCAGAGCTTACAGGACTCGAAGGATCTGCTACTAATATCAAGGTGTCAGAGACCACAGCACACCTTCGTGGAGTCAATGTCTTGATGGGTCAGAGCTGTTTTGGTGGCAGGACTAGGGCCTAAACAATATTAGGCAGGTAGTTTTAATGTTATGGAACAATTCATTTATGGAACATATTTTGTATTACATTATTTATATTGTTACATACACACATTAACCTGTGTGTGTGTGTGTGTGCGCGCGTTTGTCCTTGTGCCAGATACAACTAACACTGCAACAATGCCACAGTAAAGTAGTAGCAAGGACAAATGCTTTCACTCAAAAATAATCTTGTCAAATACTACAGCATGTGGCTCTATATCCCTCTATCCCTGACTCTATTCCTCCCTGCTCCTCCATAACACACTCCCTGCGTACACACTCACATGCTCTCTCTCTCTTCACCTATTCGAAATTGAGTGTGCCTCTGAGGGATTGCTGTTCAGCGCTTGTCAGGCTAAATTGAAAAGATGATCCACTGAGCCATGGGGTAAACACTGAAGCCTTTTAATCTGAAGAGTCAACAGTTAAATAAATAGCGACATGTTCGCTCGCCGCCACCCAGCCCCTCTGGGCTTCATTAGGCTCCAATTACAGGTTCATTCAGCTGTGAAACGCAGAAATGCAACAGCTGTATAAACCGCTTATGGAGTAGCAATTTGCCCGCTATCCATAAGGCTGATGTTATCAGCCCCTAATACGACATAGCATTTATCATTACATAATGCTAACTGTGATGTCTACAACAATTCAGGTAATTAATTTCAGTTCATTTTTTCAAGCTGGTTGCAAGGATGCCAATTTCTCTGTTCCTGTGAGCAATGTGGATTTAGACATTTAACAATGTACACATTCTGCTCACACTGAAAGTGTATACACATATGCAGGGCTGTCACTCTTATATTATTATTAGATTATATTAGGAATGTACACTTTACTCGAGTAATCCTATTAATTGAGTCCTTTTAAATATTTATTTTGAACAAAAAAATGTCAATGAAATGTCATGAAATAGCTTTACTACAGTGTGTTTACTGAGTTTGTGTCCACTCATGTCAAACTGTATTTTCCAACAGCTCTGTCCACACCTGGCATAATAAGATAAGATAAGAGAAGAAAGAAATGTATTTATCCCAAACAATAAACAATAAACTCTAGTGCGACACAATTATATAGATATTATTATAACGAGATAAACTGTAACACTGACATTGCTGTGTCTAAGATTTAGTGTGCTGTACCATCAGTGATGCCTAATGGTATAATGGTTTATGAAAGTGACTTAGTGTCATATATAATCATGTCATATGTCACTAAAAATCTTGTTTCTTGTAGAATCTCACTACAGTATCCAAATATTTCTGTTTCCTTTGTAATAATGACAGCATTTGCACAGAGCAAGTTCTCTAAGATCTTCCTAGGTGATGCCGTTTTGAGGCTTGTTCCTAACTGTTGTTATACCTGCATTTATGAACTTTATTCCTAAGCACATTCTGAATGACAGTACTGAAGACCTTATGCTAAAAATGTCCTAAAAAGTTACAATACTGCCTAGTGTTTTCTTCATTGAACCAGAAAAAAACGACTTCAGTGAAATAATCAGTGAAATAAACATTTCAATTTTAACAGATTCTTGTTTTTCTTTTAATATGCAAATATATGCATATTTAAGATGTTTGAATTTGCATATCTAAATGTATTTTTGCAAAAAAAGTCAATATATTACTATTAGCTTAAATATCACTGTGATCATCCTATTCACTTGTAGCATCTAACCTTAAGAAAACAATGAAAAAAACATGCATAACCCTTTAAATACATGAAAATAATATTTTACTGGAACGAAAACAAACTATGAAGCCATTAAAAGACTTTATTAATTCAAAAAATATAAAATCACATATGATGAAATATGTACCAAAATGTGGACATACGTGGCAAACATGTGGCAAAATGCATATAAATGGGTGTATCTGTTAGGTGTTCTAGAATGTACATATTCTAAAAGCAGCTAAATAAATAATCCACATTATCAATATATAAATTGGCACTGCACATGTACACACACATTTTGAGGTTAGGTTTTCCTTCAAAGCACAAGTGAAAGCTACATAAACAGTTGTGGAGCGAAAATGTCGAGTATCGACCAGCAAGAGAAAGAGAGAAAAGGTTGAAGGAGGTTTGAAGGACAGCATGCAGAAGAGATGGAGAACTGAAGAGGGTTGCAGAAGAACTGCTGTTGAAGACACTGGGAAAGAGACGGCAGTGACAAGGAGCAATGGGGGAGGGGGACCGTCTTTTTCCCCACTCGAAAACACACAAACGGTAGTATGATTAACATACACGCACACAAAAACACTCACACACACACACACACACACACACACACACACACGCATCCACAAACATCCCCTTGGACTGAGGCATAATGGTTGCATGAAAGTCATCAGCCACATCCTCCTAAAAAGCGTCCCTCTGCCCCCCCTCTGGAGTCTGTTTCATCATTTTAATTAATTTCTAATCAGGCGACAGTAAACTAATCAGTGGCTGCGTGAAAACTGGGACGGCTCAGCTGCCGAGACACCACCGTTTCGACAACACATGCAGTCTGCAGGGACACAAACACAACTCTATTATTGAGACCTAAGTGAAAATTGCATAATTTCATCTCTCAGGTTTAATGATATAAGATTGCGTTATTACTCGTTTAAAAATTGTAATCTAGACTGTACTACACTGCACAGAGTGGGTCAGATACAAAGAATGGCACTGCTCTGATTATACAACTAGTTTATCTTAAATAATACAATTGTATTGTTAATTATTAATTATTAGCATTAATATCTGAAATAAATAGGCTCCAGGGACCCGCTACATGTGTTCTCTGAGCATACACCTAAAAAACTAAACAATTAAACTATGTAAACTATGTTGCATTCATCATCTTAAGTTCTTTGGTCATGAAACTAATGATTAAAGAAAACCAACAGAAAATCCTAATTTGATTATAGGATACATATAAAACATTCGGTTAAACATTTACATTCCGTTAAATGTCCATACAAGGTATAATTATACAAAATGTGATGTTTCTAAACCAATCAGAAGTCATTCTGGAGCATTTTACATTCACATTAAATTTAGTTTTAGTCATTAGTGGATATGCACATTTTTGTAAGACAAATGCTTAGTCCATACATATAAAGCAGTGTATAGCAGTGTCAGTAATCATGAAATAGTACATCTTCAATGCGGTGTGTGACCGATATGAATATTTTGGTGGTCAGTACTAATTTTAACAGGTTTTAAGCTCAAATAACCAATAGTAAATGTATTTGCCACTTTATTAATTAATTAATTAATTTATTTATTTATTTAAGATTTTATTTATATGCTCCAGTAGTTTTAGGTGAACAGTTGTTTACTGCTTTACTGATGCAGTTGTCAGTTTTCAGCTATGAACTGTCAGTGGAAACGTTCTTTAAACTTTCCATTAGTTCTCTCATTAGTAAAGTTTTTTCGTGTTAAAACATTGTGAATAACATGTTATTCCTGTTATGCTTGGATGCATCTTGCATGTTTTGTTATTTTAATCATAATTTTCAAATTTACATATTTAGCTTTTCAAATTCAAAATTTTCAAATTCTGACGATTTTTCAGCAACATTTTTACTGACTATGAAAAACCACAGGCTCTGCTTCAGAGTAGTAAAATACCCCTAAAAGTAGCTGTGGTGTAACTTACTGTAGCTTTACCATCTGGAAGTTTAGCTAACAACTTTCTCTAACATCACATGCATTATTTACCTTCATGGTGTCAGTGCCTATGGATTACAATTTATATCTGTTAGTGAATGGAATCCTTTAATGTAACGGCACACTCCCTGTGGAGAGATGCAGTCATGATGTCATAAAGTTCCAATTCAGTATCAAGGGAAACTATGTCCTGTCACTGGGTGTAAAATATCAGAGGCAAGTATGAAAAACAGACCATATGACTTGCGAGGAAAAAAGAACATGACAAGCAGCACAGGCCCTTTTCTCTTCAAGCCAACCTGAAGGAGGGGGAGAGTGGATTATAAATGAAAATCTCTAATCTCTCTCAGGCCTCTAGGATTATTTTGCTCTCTCTCAGTGTGAGCGGACATGTTTACCCACGGTGAGTATATTTAGACTCTAAATTCCCCTGATGCCTCCTCTTCCCACTAGCTGGCACTGGCAGAAGCAGAGGAAGGACGCCAAGCAGCAGATAATAATGCAGAATGAGAGAGAGAGAGGGAGAGAGAAAGACAGAGAGAGGGAGAAAGAGAGAGAGGGAGAAAGAGTTAGTTAGTTCCCCTGAAGCAAAGAGAGAGTGGTGGCAGAGAGAGAGAGAGAGAGAGAGCGAGAGAGAGAGAGAGAGAGAGGAGGATTAGGCCTCTCATATCCCTATGGATCATCCACTCTCTCCACTGATGGTGTTCTCTGATATCCAACAGCACAGAGGGATGATCTCATTACACGCCAATAAACACCCCAACGCCAATACACACAAACGCTGCAGTGCACCATTACAACATACAATGCAGCAATACACAACTCCTACAGAACCAATTTACAACACACTACACTCCACAACGTAAACTCCAACCCCCCCTACAGCACACAATGCTAACATACCATTTACACACTACAAGCCCATTCATATTCATTGTACATTACTAATTACCTTCTGCAATATATGTACAACACACAAAACGAACACACAGCACTATAAAAAAAAAACAACCACACACATGACATTACATAATTGTAACACTGAACTCTGTATTGTATAGTTTGATATGATTATACTCCAGTGATCCTTGGAGAAGCAAAATAAATACAGCGTCACTCCTAAAATCACAAGTATCTCCGAAATTGTAACTACGAGAGAAGACCAAAATGTCCTAAACTTTTAATGTAAGTTATTGTAAAGCAACTTCAATCCAAATTCCAAGTCGTTACCATTGGTCTACTCATCACAAAAGTTTTCAGCAGTGTAAATTAATTACAGCTACAATTAATTACAATAAAAGCTAATAAATAACAAACATACAAATAAATACAGAAAAGGACAAATACTGGCATATCACTTGCATTTGCCTTCACTCCAGACAGCTTCTTCGATGTTAAGTTTATATAATAGTACTGTAATTGTACATTGTTCTTGTCCACTATTGTTTCATTATACTTTGATGTTAGACTTAATCAGTTACCAAATTAGATTATTTTAGATCTTTAGATCATCTTGGTGGAGTGATGTTAACTTACCAACATGTTATGGTATGATCTTACCAGAAATAAACTAGAAGTAAACAGAGAAGCAGCTCTCTACAAATGACTGTCAGCTGTTTCCTGAGAAAGAATGCAGCACTCTGGAGTGAGCTTTCCAGTTCTTAATAATACTAGGCTTAAAGTGGTTATTAGACCACCATGCCGCCCTTAAAAACATTAGCTGTAACTATACCACCAGTAAAAGCAAGAAAAACTGCTTCAAAGTTCTGTTACAGGACAGATTTTACAATTTTCACCCCATGTTTTCTTTAAAATGGAGCACAGCAGAACTGAAAACTATCATTACAAGATAAAGTTGGTCTTCAAACACCCAGGCAATGAAGGTAATACTTTTTGCCTTGGTAAGGCTGCATACTAATGCATTTTATGATGTACTGCAGATTTTATCTTGTTATAAGAATAAAACTGGTACCATTTCGTTTGCAATTGCAGAGCATTGTGAACAAATTGAGAAGACTTTGGATGCATGTTTTTACAGTATCATGTACTGACAGATCTCAGCTCAATATCCATCCCATAATAAGAGCTAAGAAAATAATCAAATCGATATTTAGATCAGCGAGATTTGCCATGGATAGATGACATCAAAACACAGCAAAGTTAAAACTTTACAGGTGGTAGTGTCCAAAGTTTTAGAAAGTAATGCTGTGATCTGAACACACAATCATGCCTGAGGTGAGGGTGTGAAAAGGTATGGTATGAATAACACAAATCTGTAACAAGAACAGGTGTAATTCTATCTGATCTAACTCCTCTACCTGTCTCCATAAGGCTCACTCTCAGGTGGACCTTCAGGTAACTGCTGACCTTAGACATGAACCTGTGAGGGATCACATATCAGCTTTACATCCATCTGTTAGAGATGAAAGGAAAATGAAATGACTTTGGAGACGGGACATCAGTGAACGAGAAAGCTTCAGCGAGCTTAAAGCTCTTCAGTGCAGAAAGAGGAGCCTTAAACAAATCGTCTGTGTTATGTGATGAACTCAGTAAATTTTTTTTTTTTTGTGGAAAAGACGAACAAGGTGCATAAAGAAAAAAAATCAATCAAAACAAGGCCATGAAAATAACGAAGACAAAAAATCTTTCTTAAATCAGACCAAAATCATCTCCAAAAACGCCGAACTGCATTTATATCCACATCCACTCATATGATTAATAATTAAGTAATAATTAAGACGTTTAAGACAATCGGAGATGCCACGAATGCCTGAAATGTTTAAAAGTTTGAAATGGCTCTGCAAGGATCACAACTGAACAACTGCAGATGGTGAAGGCTCATTTGTTTTCTCCTGAACTGTGTTAAGGTGCCAGCTCTATGCTAACATACTATTTGGAGGAACATATGTATTCTCATCAATCCATAAAAGAGTTTGCTCAATAAAATCAGGTAATTAAGTTAAGTGAAACACACATCAAACACACATCAAAAAGTATAGTGATGGGTTTGTGATGGTGCAGGATAGTTTTTATAAGGCCCTAGGTTCATCAGGACAATTACACAAAGTTCAAGGATGGAAAATCTACCAGCCTGCCAAAATGTAAAACTGGGTCATTCCTGGGTCATCCTCCTCCAAAAAGGGCCCAAAAATCAACCTAATTAAGCTTTCATCATTTTGCCGCAGGAAATCTAAGGTAGGCTATAGATACAGGAAAGATCGCAAGAGATCTGGAGTTATAATGTATAAAATATAAAGTAAAGCAATTTTATTTCTTTTTTCAGAAAACATGTTTTTGTTCTGTTGTGTTTTGCATGGTATTTATTTGTTGAACAAGAAAATGATTATTTTTTGTGTCATATTAAGCATACCAGTACTTTCAGACAGATCATATTCACAAAGGAGAGGAGAAAGAGGACTTGAAAGAAAAGAATAAATGAAACAAAGTCACAGTTATGAACTGTTTAAGCAGTTGAATGCAGTTCCACACAGTGTTCAAACTGACTGATAAGAACAGACCTCCTTTGGTTGATTTGATAGCTGGTGGAAAAGGGAAAATTCTTGGGTTGGAAATGGCAGGCCTCACTGGAATCCCTGAGTTTATAAAAGGGAAATAAGGCAGCTGGCTTTAAAAGTAATACATGTAGGTTGTTGTGCATTAGAGGGTGTGAATCGGAAAGCTTAGGGGAGGGGATGCATCTTGTAACCAACATGTGGGGGCAGAATTTGGACACCCCTAATCATGCCTCCAGCAGTGTGGAGAGACAGAGGGAGAGGAAAAGAAGTAGAGATATGGGAAGCTGACCAAGGAAATCCTGTTCTTGAGATTGGCAAGCGTAGAATCGGCATTGGATAAAAAAAAAAAATCTTAAGGGATTTGGGTTTTTACCAAAAACAGCAAACCCAGGAGGAACAGTATTTGTATTTTTTTTCCCATTCTTTTAAATAATTTTCCTGTGCCTTTGCTCTGAGAGGAGCCTGCGGGGCTATGTATCTGCTAGAGGTGAGCATGTCACAAATTCAGTTCAGAGGAAGGAACGGGGAGCCACAGGAGACAACACTCAAACGATTTTACAGTCTGAGCCCAAAGAAAGCGCAGCTCAAAGAACAGTCATGCACTGATTCAGGATCAAACAACCTTAATTATTTTTCATATTCACTAGAACATCCGTTACAATACCCTCGCCACTAAATATATCAGTTCCTCAGGCCAAGATTACATGTTGCTTGTACTGCGGCATCATATTACCTAATAAAGACGTGTGATATAAAACAAAAACAGCTTCTCATAAGCTTAGATAAATGACAAATTAATTAAAAATTAGCAATGCAAACTGAGTGAAATTTGTCAATGGCTGAGTCACTCTTGCATGCTGCAACAACATAATTGCACATTATTGCATCAAATCTCCTGTTTTGCCAGCATCATCAACCATATAAGCCATTTAAGGTCAAATGAGACGCCAAGTAATTAAAGGCTGATATTAAAAGGAAGCTGAATGTGTGAAAGCATAATAGTTCAGAACTTATTTCGCACCCAAACTGAACCAAGATCATATGACCTCATTCCCTAATGACACACTTACACACACACAGCGCATTTGAAAGGGTCAAATAAGCGGAGGTTTGCCACCCTAATCCCCGGTATATATGCTGTATGATTTTGGGTTATCCCAGATGATAGATGACAATCATGAAAAATCGTGGCAATTTCTTTGATCATAGCTCCTCCATAGTGGTCCTATATCCAGAGAGGTTCAATGACGGCCGTTGTCAAGGTTTTGTGACCAAAAATAGTCTGTGAATATTTTCTGACAATGTCAGAACTTTAGGGTGACCATCTCACACTGTGTGCTGCTGCAACCTATTGACTACCCAATAAAAATTGAAATGATGTATCTATCAACATAGTGCGCAAAATCCACACCGCCTCTTCTGTGGATTTTTCTCTGCACAAGTCATCTTGTTCTGTTAACACACCACTAGCACATGTAGATGATGTTTTGTTCAACTTGTGTCGTAGCTTACAATAGGTCTACATACCTTCATACATACATTCATGAAATCTACATACATGTTGTACCCAAGTTTATTAGATCTACGTTGCAGCGTAATTTGTAAAGATCTTATGAGATCATTATACCTTCTACAGACTGTGAAACAGTATATAGAAGGCATAACATGGCGCAGGAATAAGGCTACCAACCATGGACCACCTCAGAAATGGCTCAAGTTCAATCACATCTGCAATATTAGATGAGCACAAGCAGATTTTCCATCAAACTGTGACTATTTCTACAGCATGGTGCTGTTTGATTGATCTGCATAGTCAGTTTTCTGCTTTTTCAGGGTCATTCAGCATCAGTCCAGTCCAGCAGACTACTCTCTGTCTCTATAAACCCAAAATGAAGAACGACAGAAGATTCTAACTTATTTGTTACAGCAGTTTTGCTCATTTACTTTTGTATGGTTTTTTATCTTCTAACTTCATTAATGAGAGAAATTAATTAAGTGCTACTTGCTTTATTGAACTACATGGCGCGAATCTCTGGTGAATTTCCATAGAAATAATACAGTAATAAGCCAGTAAGCGGGCCTAATGAAAGCTTATTCAAGTATTTCATCTCACGTATTCATTTTTGGATTTACTGCATGCATTGTGTTAGTATCAGCACTTTCTCTCCATATTATGCCAATACTCCAATCATTAGAATAATCTTAATAAAATATTACAGCATTTGCTTGCATAATGTCTTCGCTGCCATTTCAATTATATTATTTCAATTACGGTCCGCAGAGCTATTCATTTAAGATGGTGTGGTATACCTTTCTTATCAACCCACTGAGAAATTTAGTCATGAAAGTAGGACTTCACATTTTAGCATTTAGTGTTCTGCCTTTATGTGTGTATGTTTGTGTGTGCATTCAGAATACTGAAGTGATAGAACTCTTGTGACAGAACTCTTTTTTGGTCTTAAACCAGCTTAGTGGATCAAGTCCATCCATTACAATTGTTTGAACGTAAAAGAACACAGCTTTGCGACTGTTCTAATTCATAGTGTCATAAAAGACCGATCTGTAGTGTCCAGCTTGTCCACTTATCCAAGTGAGACAATCTGGCTACAAAGAAATCAGGCTAATAAAGGGCCGGCACCTGTGTAGGCTTTGTTGATGGAGAACACTGGGAGAAGCTTAAGTGCAAAAGGTGAATAGTATGGGATGATCCATTTTCGACTACAAGTTGCCTATTCTAAATTTTGGCTAAATCATCAGTTGACATGCTATGTACCCTGTCACTAATGCATAGTTCAAACACCCTAATACCACATGAAATCCTCTAAAAGCTGCATCACACTGAATGATGGTGTTTCATCATAAAGCCCCCAAAACAGTTCTTCAGAGCGATGCCACAGATGATGACTTCAAGATCCTTTTCAAGAGATGGCTCTTTATAGAGACACTTTTTGTAAATGAGATGTGTGAGTGAGGAGGACTACATTAAAACTTCAAGAATCTCTGCCAATGTCAAGGTTCCATTCCAATTAAACTTTTTTCTTAGACCTGAACATCTAAGCCAAGCACTTATATATTTATATTCATCTGCTTTGAATGTCTGCTACAAGATGGTTGCATCAAAAGTGTATACATGCATTAGGAAAGCAACCAAAAGCATCTCAGTACTAGTCCATACAGTGACAAATGACATTTCCTATGGCATGTCAGTGCATGCAAAAGCTTGGATGTGAATCGTTTGTCAAATATACTGAATGCATTTTCTGAAGGAACAAAAAGATTATCTGGCTCAAAAAGGCAGCACAGATCAGGTTCGTAAGTGCTACGTATATAAAATATACAGTTCAAGGAGTTATTCTGTAAGGATCTGAACATTTCAGATCATCCTTCAGCTTGGTTTGATCATCCTTTTAAGGCACAGCACTACTGGCCTTTTTTTTATGAAGTAGACATACATACCCCACTCTTCTCCTGTGTGGTGGCGAGCCTCATAGATATCACAGAGGAAGCTCCCCGCCACCTGTCAATCTTCCATCTACCTCCCCCTGGACTACCCACCCATCACCGCTAAATTGCAGTTTAAAAGATGGGGGAGTGGGAGAGTGAGGGTGTGTGTGTGTGTGCACGCGCGTCTGTGCGCGTGTGTTAGAGGGGCTCGAGGGACAGCACACAAAAGAGCGGAGAGCTGACCAGCGCTCAGGTGAAATTGAATTGGAAATCTTCCACGACTCGTTAGCATAAGAAAGGAGCGTGTGGCTTTAGACAAAGACTCCTTTTCTCATGCAGAAAATCAATCTCTCCTGGGGCCCGGCTATTGTTCGCCGCCACAGTACAGGTGTCCCTTCAATGGTCCTTAATCAAAAGTGTCAAAACAAAGTTAGAAGTTATCTCACCGCTGCTGTCTCTGAGCGCGTGTGCTGCGCGTTGGCGCGCCCATGCATGCGAGAGAGTTTCCGCACAGACAGTGAGTGGCGGCACGAATGCATGCAATTCACCGCACCGTCTCTGGAATGTGGAGGAATCGTGCCAGCTGAAAATGGACAAAAGAGGAGTGTGCACCATATACAACAACATACAAGTTCATAACTCTTAAACGTCGCACTATCCTGCACTGTATCTTAAGGCTCATAAGTCTCAGCGGAGCCAGACATCTATGACAAGCATCCCCTTCAAACAATGAATCCAAGGTCCTTCAGGGTAAAAAGCTCAAGTACAAACACCAAACTCCCTGAATTCAGCCTTGTACAGGAGCTTCTACAGTTCATATTAGTTTGTCTCAGAGGGAATGCGTAAATTCGGTCAGGTGAGTTTATTGAAGTTGCAAGCACAAAACAGTGGGGCGAAGAGCACAGGCCCTTATGCCTCTCTCTCTCTCTCTCTCTCTCTCTCTCTCACACACACACACTCACCCACACGCCTACACACACATATGCGCACACAGAGGCTCTTGACAATACCTGCCTGTGTGTTTAACTACTGTCGCATTGAGGAAAAAGAAAAATTGACCTCCTCTTCAACAGAGCTAATGTTTGTCTCTCTAAGGTCATCGTGTGCGAGAGAAGAGCACCTGTTCACAAGACGTTTGAGGATAACGCCATACCAGAGAACGGTGCTATTAAACTATGCTAGAATTACAGTTATTTTTTGCACTTTCACAGTTTGGTTGCTATGACCTTTCATACGACCACTCCATAAATGACTAGTCTTGTATGGTCTGTATTCAACTATTTATTTATATTCTACATATTCTGAAAATAGTAGTTGCCCCTATTTATTGTGGGAACATTTCGCAATGAACTGACCAATAGATGTGGACTAAAAAGCAATTAGAATAAAATATCATTACATTAAGTTACATTAGAATTAAGAAAGTTATTCCCTCTCACTACTTTAGGGTTTCAAGGTTGGGATAAAGTTAACATGTTTGGATTAGAAAAACTGCTTTGTAAACGGCACTGTTCATTCAAGCAGTAAACGCATCTTTCAAGTCTCCAACACAAAATCTTCTACTTTCAGACTGGGTCCACTGTCGTTTAATGTTTGATAATGGCAACAAACATAACTCTATTTCCAGCCTCAGCCTGGGTTAACCCCTCCTCCGGTAGGACCCAGCATCTCAAACGCAGCCCCTCATCCCAATCCCCTGGGCCATCCCCATGCAAACGGAGGGTTGATTAAAAATGACTTAGCAGGGCACAGAAATAAAGCCATCTCATCTGCTCAACGGCTCTGAGCAGAAGCCCACAGGACATCAGCACTAATCAACCCGGCAATTTAACAGATTATGCAGATAGGCCATTCTGTGGAATAGCTTCCTGTTTCAGCAACAGCTTTCTCCAGCTTTTCCATGGACTAACCTGGGCAAACACATTAGCCTAGAGCTTGTTTAATATAGATAGCAAGGGGATATAACGATCTCACAGTTAAAGCTTTCAACAGTGGTTTCAAAAATTCTCCAAGAGCTTTTATTTCTCTTAAGGTTTAAATGGATTTCCACGTAAGAACGCACACATATGACCATATTTACCTCGAAAATCCTAGTATTGTGTTGGATAACGTAGTAATCCAGCTAAACCATACTCAAAGACACTGTGACATATAGGCTTAAAATAAACATAGGATCAAAGTGGACTGCATTATCCACTTTTACCTGGTTTTATTGTCACATAAAATCAACTTGACCCTTTAAGAGTGGGGAGAAATATTTTTCAAAAACAATTTTTTTAAGATGCTTTAAAAAGTATCAGAGATTATGATAGGAACTAATCACCTTAAATGTCTGAAGTAACACTGAATTAAAGAAAGTCAAATAGAACTGGCCTCATAAGAGATTGATAAGGAGAACGCTGTGCCTTAGTGACGACCAGCCATCAGCCTGTGATGGCCTGGACAGGTGGGGGCACAGCCATGCAGCTGGGGATGACAGAGGGGGACATGATGTCACTCTAAGGCCTTCAGCCCGTCACTTCCAGCTGGCAGCCCTGGACAACATCCAACACCACACCTCAAAGAGTGCAGAGCACACACATACACAAACATACACACACACACACACACACACACACACACACACACACACACACACACACTACACTCTCCACAGTATTTCTGCAACAAACCTTATGTTACCTTTCCAAAAAGATAGTTCTGTTCCAACAGAAGCATTAAAGGCTTAACTTTCAAAACAAGATCTGACCAATGTTGGAGGTTGTTGTCAGGAGGTTGTTTAGAGTGACGTTTGGAGGGACATTTCCAGACCTTCATCTTTATCTATGAGATGAAATTCATTACATTACCTCTTAAATTCCCACTTCCCATGAGTCACATGATCCCAAAACACACATCTCAAATAATGTCGAAAATAATAACAATTACATTCATAATGTAATTTCTTGACAACTGTACTGATGGTAAAATAACTTTTTGAATAAAGTCTAAGTTTACATCAGCATGTTTTCCCCTCTCTTATGAATTTTCCATTTGCTGATAATCAGAAACATGGCAAAATGCCGCAGCAGACAAAGCTGGAGGACGCTGTCCTATTAAGATGTATTTTAGCAAGAAGCCCAAAATTCAATCTCACAATCAACAGGGTCTCCCAGAAAAGGACAAATGGCTAATTCTTCATTTAGACCATTTGCTCTATGTAATAAGAAAAATACTAAATGCCTTCCTACTTAAAAGGTAATTATTAATATGGTTGCTCATGGATATTTAATATATTTGATACATGAAATTAAAATTATTCAGCATAACTAATCATCCAACATTAGTGTCCGACCTCACTAATGCTACTTTCGCTGAATACAATCAGATCCTAACAGCAATGTTCTGATATCTAGTGTTAAGCCCTGACAGAAGAGTAGAGGCTGTTTCAGTAGCAAATCTCTACGACCCCTTCTGTCAGAAGGAAAAGTACACCTACAACTTCAAATGGGTTCTTCAAAAGTACATATTCCATTTACAAAAAAACTTTATCATTATCATTATTTTTTTTTGCAAAACACAACTCTGCTCAGCATTATTTCTTTCCAAGGCTATAAATCATATTGCTAGGAATGACTATTTTAAACCCTCCCAGTGTGTGGATGGTTTGGGCTTTACATGTGATGTAATGTAAATCAAAAAGACATTGTTTACAGTTATTATATGAATGGCTTCCAAAGTGAAGTTCACTAAGTGAATGCTGAGTTTGGGTGTGGGGCATATCTGCTATCACTTGTACGTCTCACATATTAGGTATCTTGTAAACCATGTGCAGAGAGCTATTCACACAGTTTTAAAGAACGGGTAGGTAATGTCCCAATGTTTATGAATGACTGATTCCAGGACCCTTGTCTGACTTGCCATCAGTCAGTGGATTCTGCAGCCAAAATAAGAGTGTTAATATCAATAAAAACGTGATCTGTTTTTCATTACTCTCAGACATCTGACGCAGGGCTCAGGGGGACACTTCAGAACAAAAAAGGGATCAAGGAGCCATGACAAAACCAAACCCTGACAATAATCCCTCAGGCAGCCAAACCGGACAAGCTCTAAGCTGTGTCTGAAGATGAAAAGTCTACTGTAGCTCAGAAAGATTAAAAAAGGTCTCTGTATGTCCCCACAGCCTAGAGGGCTATCTCTCAACCCTCTTTGATTGAAACTGACCCTAGTCCAGTAATTGCATGATATGGCATCACCATAATGTAACTGAGGAGTCTATCTTTTGTTTGTGTCAGATAGCCTCTTCCCCATATTATCAAAGCCCATTAGAGATGATCTGGAGTCAGTCAGATGTCATCCTGTCAATGATGCACTGATTTCAAGCTTATTACACTACCACTTGAAAAGTGCTGCTTGTGGAGAGGTGGCGATTTTCCTAATCTGGCCAATTCTATGAGCTGGAGAGCAGCATGGACACAGATAACACATGAGCCAAAATGTATGCGCGCTTGGCATAGATACTGGCATTTGTCTTGGCACTACCCTAGTGCAGGTAATGACAGAAATGCAAGAGCAGAAAGACAGACAGTGAAACTGACTCACTCTGGCAACAGGGCCAGACACACTAAATGGGATAATTATATATCATTACAGAGCATCTAACTCTGCAGCATGAGATGAATTTTTAAAAAGACAAGGAGGAGAAGCATGGTAAAGAAACAGCTAATGTTTGTAGTGGGGCAAGTACACATGAAAATACCTACATACACTCTTAAGAATAAAGTTTTCTAAATAGTTCTTGACTTAAATGTATGAATATGATACAGAATCTTTTTATTTTATTTTAAAGAATCTTTGAAAATATGGTTCCTAAAAGAACCCTTTTTGTAAATGAAATGTATGGGTATAAAAAGCCTTTTTAAAGGGGACATATTATGCAAAACTCACTTTTTGCATCCTTTTGTATTTCCATTTGGGTCTCTACTGCTCCTATAAACACTCCAAGCATGAAAAAAACATCCATCCGTTTTCTGTGAGTCAGTTGAAAGATTTTGGTGTCAGGAATCATACGCTTCTACGAGCCGTTTGGACGGCTCCTATATCCATTTTTGTCTGCTGGTTTTACGAGCACGCATAAGACGCAGAGCACTATGGTTACAGGCAAAGGCAAGTCACAATGAAGTGTCGTGTTCATCTTGCTCTGGGTCCAACTTGGGGTTGAACATATAGGGCTGAATAGCGCCTCTGTTTTCTGCAATTTTCACATGTGGTAAACGCGCAGCATTAGCATGGGATGGGTGGGGCGTGGCCAGCAACAGCTTATTTGCATAAAAGTGACAGAGCCCTGAAACAGCTCATTTTGAAAGGGACTGAAACTGTCAAGAATAGAGCTGGTGAGATCTCTTTATGCGAGAGTGATTTTGTGCAAAGAACT
>JBBIGA010000002.1:11989074-11991574 GCA_037576975.1 Alestes dentex
GGTGTCGCAAAAACACATACACACATACACACACACACACACACACACACACACACACACACACACACAGACTGTCACAAACACACAATCTCACAAACACACATTCTAACAAACACACTAACATACCCACACAAACACACACACAGACAGAGACACATACTCGCTGTTGTATACAAGCGTTGTTCTCCATGTTATGATTCTTCATCTTATTTTGTTGACCTTTGCATGGAGTGGGTTCAAAAGGACCTGCACACAATCTACCCCAATCTCACAGTGCTGCGGCCAGAGGGAATTGGATCACCCCTGCACTGACCCTACCACACCGACGCCCCACTCTCTGTGCCCTCTGGTGTTGGGGTGAGCATTCGGGACGTCCAATCCTGACCCCACATTTCACCCTGCTGCTCTCCGCTGCCTGCCAAATCTCCATAACCCCAGTCACAGCTTGTCTCTCACTCACTCTCACTCTCTCTCTCTCTATCACACACACACACACACACACACACACAACAGACCATGTTTCCATGTTTCCATCTCTCTGAAACATCAAGTTTTCAGACCTACTCACTTAAACACACATGAAGGTAGTTCATGGCAATATGCAGTTTTTTTGGTAAAAGTCGCATGTTGATTGGACTTTCAATTTGATTGCACTAACACCCTTTATTTCCTGAGTTCAGTATGGTGACAGAAAAACTAAAATAAAATCTGGTATGTGCAAAAGTTTGGACATCCTTTCATTAGGTCCATTGGCATTTGTTTTGCAGAATCTCAGAATCTATTTGTATAAGTAGGCCTTACTCCAAGTCAGGTGCAGAAAATCCAGAGTGTAATAAATGCTGTGACCCTTCAAACGTCTCCAGGTGTTACACTCAAAAGAGATGTGAGGCTTGCATTCAAAAGTCGTGGCTCAAAGAAGCTGGCTAAGGATCTGAAACTAAAGATAACTGTTGCAAAGCAAAAGAAAACTATAAAATACATCTACATACTGCCAGCTTGTAAATTTCAATGTCTGAAATGTCATTAAGAATTGGACAAAATAGATCTGAAGGAAACAAAGTCTAGAAGGCAGAGAAAAAACTGCTTGTCTGGCATGGGAATAGTGATGCACTTGTCCACTATGCAATGTTATTGCATAAACATCATTATAGGGTCTGAGCTGTGGTGTGATGAACAATAAACTAAAAATAAATTCATAGATACAACTACCAAAGGTATGTATGGAAAAATGAAAAGTGGAAGTACACCATGTCAACCGTTTCAATAGAGGCACACCATGCCAACTGTTGAGCATCGGGGAGGGATCAATTCCATTTTGGGGTTGTGGGGCAGCAAGTGGATCAGGAAAACAACAGAAAGACCCAACTAAACGTCTGCATCGCCTTACTTAGCACTGTCTGAAAGCCTGCCCAAACTTCTGTGCATATGTAATTTGCCCTATTCACCAAATAAATAATAGTGTGTTAAAATTAATGTGCAGAATTATGTCACATTTATGTTCCATGCAGTGGTGGTGTGAGCTTACAAAATAAAAAGAAATTGACCAAGGATGGCCAAACTTTCACATTTAACTGTACATTTACATAAACAAAATGAAAAAAATGAACAAAACCATAACCATTTCTCATTAACATTTTTAAAACAAACTTAACCAAGAATGCCAGTAATAATGGGACTAATTGTACAAGTTAGGTACGTTTTTCCTCCTGCTAAAATGTCACCATTTCCGCAATAAGAGGTTTAGCTTTCACAGCAGCGATCTATATGGTTTACGCAAGTAAGCAGGTCAGCTCTTTGCACAGATTGCTGTGGTGTATTTTTGAAGTCAAGGCAGTGACCATGCTGAGATGACCATGCTCAGAGCACGAAGAGAGAGATGACAGATCACACATTCCTCATTCAGCATTCACTCAGACTCAGAGTGACCCTCCCCCCCACAACACACACACACACACACACACATACACACTCCCCATGGCCACCTACATTACAATTTAGTCACATACGCACAAGCGCACACACACACACACACACACACACTCACACAGACCAATAACTCTGCCCTACATATTTTTTTTGTATTAAATACTCATTATGAATAGCAAGAAGAGAATAAAAGGAAAGGTGCAAAACAGAGGAATACAGTAACCTTGGGGCTCAAAGCACTGTTCTGTTCTATATACACAACAGACCTAGCTGAGAGAAAGCCACAGAGGGAGTGGGGTAGAGAGAGAGAGAGAGAAAGACAGAGAGACAGAGAGGACAAAAAGACACATCTTGAGTTCAGTATTCATTTAAATGGCCCTGCATTTGAATACAGGCTACTGCAGAGAAAAATGGATCGTCTCAAAAAAAATCCTGCTAAAAATAATTCCATTTTAAAAACAATTACACATCTGAATCCGTGTCCCATGTCTGAGGTCATAACTGCTGTTCACCTCTCCATGGTTACTGGCGGGCGGTGTGCTGGGGTAATTATGGGCCGTTTAGGCGAGCCCCC
>JBBIGA010000002.1:11994074-12007514 GCA_037576975.1 Alestes dentex
ATATCCTAAAAACAAATATCCTAAGAACTGCAGGCAGTTCTATGCATTGTAATGACTGCAGAGTGAAAGCTACATTTTGTGTTCACTTACTACATCAAACTCTTTCAGAATTTCAGAAAAATTCAGTTTACCACTAAATGGGTCTGTGGCAACAAAACCTTATTAGTTTAATAGTTTGCTACATCATCCTCAATATGTAGGAAACCCTGAAAATCTGTAATGAGAAAGATGTACCAAAGGAAAATGTAATAAGTACAAGGAAAAAACACAGCATGTTTAAATCTACGCTTAAATGTGTTTAAAGGCAGGAAAATGAGTGAATGCATATGGAGGACAAAAAGAGAAAAAAGAAAAATGATGACATATCCGTGTGGTGTATGGAGAATGGAGAGGTGAAAACTGGATTGGAATGAAATATGATTACAAAGAGGGGAACAATGTCACAGAAATGACTTGAGCCAATACCTCCTATATCACAGTCTAATGCTAAATATCAAATTTGATGCTTGGAAAGTAATCAAAATTGGAGCTGGAAGAAGAATGACAAAAAACGTGCTAAAAGAAGGAAAGAGGAGAAAGGGCAAAGAAGCATGAGTACAGACATTAGCCTAAAATGCAGCTAAAAGTGAAGAAATGGATATTAACGGTAAAATGGCTAAGAAAAAAACAAATAACATCATTTAATGGCATTAGCTTGAAAATGACCTGCAACTAGTTCTATTCACCCAGTTACAGGTACTTAAGGAAATTGTGACACATTTGCACTTTCAAATGATAAAATTCTTATTTCTCCAGTATAGTTGTGGCAAAAGTCAGTTACACCTTAGTCATTAAGACTGAATTGCAATTTCCTTTTTATGTGTTTAATTGTATTCTGTTTAATATTATTCTATTGGTGCCATTTTGAGGTTTATTACTCTTTTTCAAACTCAATGGACCGCAAAAAGAGCAGAATAGAACCTGCAGAGATTTGGAAATGTATGTTAGCTATTTTAAAGAAGTAATAATACTTTTACAGGGTTTTTCATGCCACCTAAATCTTAAAAGACCATTCAGAACTGAAACAAATGTGACAGTGTTAAAAGAACCATGAAAAGAATACAAATCTAAATCTAATTTTGGTATTAAAGAGGGCATGCCATGATGATGTACATACATTTTCTACACTTAGCCCAAAGAATTACCATTATGTTCTAGTCACCCCAATACAATTTGATTAGAACTCAGGATCACTCTAGATAGACTAGTTTAATCAGATTCATTGATTGGGTTCAACAGCCATTAGCATTACCAGGAATAATTAACTGACTGCAGTATAAACAAAAATGGTGCTAAGGTACATTGAGCAGTACCGCATAGCACAGTTTGGGAAATCGTACATTTGTTGTTCCAGCTGAGTGATTTATTTTATAACTACAATTTTTGAATCGTAGGCATGTAAACAACAATAGTGTAGGTAAGCAAACAAAATTATAGGTTAAAAGTATATATTCACATTCTTTATTTCTAATTCCTTGTCCCACCAGTGTCTATTATGGGCATTTCCCAGGAGGAAAGCACATAATGACAGTGAACAAAAAAGCATGAATGAAACAAGAAAACAATCATTTTAATACCTCCCTGTGAGCACTTACTGTCCTTGTAAAAGACGACGACAATACAAAAGGCTAAAGCATGTGTGCTAATATGGTCTGTTTCTATCATACAACTAAAATGGCTAATTATATTTACATATGTTTAAATATACAGACAATATAAAGAGCTTGGGGTTTGTCCAGTAGTATTTGATGATGCCACAGAGAACAACTAAATGTGTTATGCAAAATAATAATAATAATAATAATAATAATAATAATAATAATAATAATAATAATACTCTACAGCAAAAAAGCACATGAAATTTTAGCAAATGCAGTGAAGCAAGTCACTGAATAAGACTTTAACACACAAAGATCAGCCTCCTAGACATCCGCACGCCAGCAGACTCCGGGAGAAAACTCGGTTCTGAAAAACAGCACATGCATTTTCTAACAGAGATTAAGGGCAATCTTTCACACAAACTCACATGCAAAGCAAATTACAACACTCTGTCACACACACACACACATGCACAAACACCCAGGACTGTAGGTCTAGGCACTAATCACCAGTGTTAGATAAAACAACGGAGGTTAATGGTCCACATGGCCCTGCAGCACATGAAGGATCTAGATAAGAGCTGGGGCTCTGTATCACAGCCCTCAATAGAGCCATTACTCTTTGCTTGTATGAAAGAGAACAGAAAGGAATAGCAAGAGGACAATCGATGCATGAGGGAAACACTCCCTCACAGTCAAAAGCCGCAAAACTTATTGTAAAGTCGAAAGCAGAAAGAGGTGGGGGTCTCGCCCTAAAACACAAGCTTTTGTCTCTTTGTCATCTTCTCCGCTGATGCATAATGGCCTATTACAAAAGTGTGGGGCCAAGCCCTGTTCAATTAGCCTATCAAATTCTTTACGGTCAGATCATGAATGCTATCAGTGAAGGAGATAAAAAGAATTTATAACCTTAATGCTGATTCACAACAATAGAGTTGCAATATATTACAGTTTTACTTCAGTTTCCTTCATGAATCACCCATATATGTAATAAAAACAAATAAAACAATGAATAAATGGTGTGTTATATCTTTTAAAAAATCTTTTAAATTTTGTTTGAATTTTTCAGAATCCAAAAATCCAAAACTTAATTCCAGTCTTAAGTACATCCTAATGCTGGAGAGAATATTGAATCAGTTCTTGGTTCTGAAGTGTATGTAACATGTGTTCAGTATTATTGCCTAGAAGATCATTACTTTTGGTATTATCAAACAGGCATGAATTATGTATTATGTGTATTCACTGCATTCAGTCTTTTGTGTTGTATTATCATTTCTATATGCACATTAGAGATATCATGGGTTCATTTGCTCTTTTTTTGTTCTCCTCATGTTCCTTTGGCTAAACCCACATATCATTATCTACAATCCAAAAAGTGTCTAATAATATTTTCCAAATAACTGTAACAATTTTCAAAATGCAATTATGAAGCTGAAGTAATCTTTCACTTATTCTCTTAAGCTGATATGATGATGGTGATTTTAAAAACAGGAACAAGCTAAGATGCCCGTTTTTGGTTTTTTTTTTTGTTTTGTTTTTTTGTCAGCAGATTGAGACCAAAATTCCTTCTCATAACCTCATATTACTTAAATTATTTTAAATCTCAAGAGACCGTCAGGAATGCACTCTCTCTCTCTGTGCCTGCTGCATATTTCACGCCAGAATTTTAAACATCTCTCCAAACTGCAAGTTCAAACTATATAACGCAGCATGCAGGTAATATAGGCATCCAAATGGACGCTGGCATGCAAGCACGCATACAAACAGGGCCGAGCTCACAATTCATACTTAAACCACAGGAGTGGACGTCCAAATTCTAAATGACAAATAGACTGTGACGACTAGAAAATAGCACTCAATTTCCTTTTCACTAAAGCAGCCTATGCAATGTCCTGAGGATCGATACAAATGTACTGTGAGACGCTGACCATTATTCTGATTGAATCTTCGCTGCGATGCGCTCACATGGCAGAAAGTCAGGTACAGCACTCAGGCCGAGCAGATGGATTAATAGAGTCTTTAAGATGAAGCTGCCATCTCTGCCACTGGCCTCCACACAGAGGGCCTGTCATTGGTAAAGTGTATCAGTTATGAAAGAGCATTAGGTAAATAAATGCATAAGAAAGCAATCGAGTCTGAGATGAAGTGGAAGAGTGAAAGCCTACAAAACATACATGCACACAAACTGTGGAAGTGCCCTCCAATACACTCGAAGGGTGTGGGGGGAGAAAGAGAAAATAAACAAACAAAAAAGTGTGTCATGGGCAGGACTGCTTACCTGGGGATGACATCTGGACACCTGTCAATCAAACACTCAATAACTGAGCCTGAGAGAGGGCAAGGGGATGCTGTCGTCATGGCTACAGTCGGAGTAAAAGCACAGCTTGCTGGCTTGCTGCTTAAAATGAAAGGAAAAGGCCCTGCTTCTCTATTCAGCCCGCTGAGCGAGCTGTGATGCCTAGCCAGCGCTGCTCTGTCGGTGAAGTGCAAAGCCAGGTAGGGAGAAAAGGGCAGCTGCTCAAAATCTTTACTTGCCAACTAACTGCTCCTTCGTCTTGAAGCCTGCATGCAACATTTTTTTGTTTGTGTTGTATTGATCTGTTTGTTCAAGTGCACATCTGTGTACCGATGACTCTACTCGGTCATATTATTGGCATGTTTTGTGAGTAATTTAACTCAGTAACTTTAGCTCATGCAAATCGAAGATGCCAATAGTTCTGAAGGCCATCGGATATGTAGACCACTTACTGAGTTTACCCATACACACATAAGCCTCGAGGCCTTAAAGCCTGACACTACGCACACTGTCAAGCATCATTTAGTAGCTGGCTAGAGTTCGGCTGAAGAGTTTGGCTCCTCTCTTCTATTTGTGTCGGATCAAGGATAATCTGGGATCATATTCTCAGACGTGTGTCACCATGACATATTAGCTACGTGTCCAGCTAAGTGGTACATATGTGCCAATATGCACACACTGACCAGCATGGTGCCACCTTGATCAGCAACAAACCATACTCATTTACAAGCTCTGATCAGGTTTTATTGCTAAATTATTTAATGAGTTTACAGACCCCCTGTTTTTATGTTGCTCTACACATCTCTGTAAGCACCCAGGTTCATCCCCTCCCGTAGGAAGAACTGTGGGTAGACTGTAACAGGAAAGTGCATCAAGGACGCCATCTAGTGTCTCCATGCAGTTAGTGAACTTGAGGCCACTCTCTGAGAGCTCAATTTAATAATGTCCCATTATTATTACTTAACCTCATTAATACTAAACGAATTTCCTACCAAACTTGTACTTTTACATGTCCAAATTTAAGCAACTAGCATTTCAAGAATATTTTAGACCCAGTAAACACAGGGTCCACACAGTGTGAAAAACTATTTTAGTGAAGTCAGTGGCAGATAATTTTTATAGAAATAATGTCAGAAGAAAAATACAAGGTAAATTCATGTTCATGAACTGCATTTTTTATTTTTCTAAACTTGCTATTAGGATGCGAATGTTCACACACACACACTCACACACATCCTTTATCAGTCCCATTTTTTCCCTAGAGCAACACTGCCCTCTGCTGTTCAGATGTCGACATTATCACTTTCCCACATTTCAGATGATCCATCAGAGTAGTCTGGTGCAATATTTATGTGTAATATAAAGTAACCGATTATTTGACTGAATTTTAACATTTTGATGAAAGTATTTTGACACTTGATGAAACTGATAAGCGAAACAGCATCAAGGAGGTCTACAGGTAGTCTAAGCAAAGAATGGCCTTCAGTGTTCTGTAAATATCACCGTAGTCATTGCAGCAATAAAATTCATGCCTATATGTTACCAGCAGGTTCGCCACCTAATGTTTTATTTTTATTCTTATCTTCGCTCATCCAGGTAGGATCATCCAGTGATTTCCAACCTGGATCCTAAGGGACCACTACCCTACTATTTTAGGTCATTTTAGGGCAACAGATCCAGATCATGAAGGGCTTGCTAATTTACTAATGTGCTGCCCTCAGGCAGGAGACAGTTGCAAACTGTGCAGGAATGTGGGTCCCCAGGACTGGAGCTGAAAACCACTTGACTAACAGTTTTTGGTTTCCTACCCTGGTCCAGGAAACCAACCTTTATGGAGAGTCTGGTTCTAACTACAATCTGCAGTAATTCATTTCAGGTAATTAACTCCTTCAGAAGTCCTTGATTGGCTGGATCAGAAGAATTAGGGAAGGGGTCCACAGTCCCAGTCTTCTACTCCAGACGACCAGGAGTGTGGACTGGAATTGGAGACCCTTGAATTAGGGGCAGAGTATTCGATGCAGGGTTGACCTCTGCAGTCAAGTAGATCTCCTGGAGTGTTGGTAAGCTCTGAGCTTGTCAGCCCTCTATCTCTTGTGTGTGGGCAAAGACTTCAGAGTACTGTAGCACCTTAAGTCGATGAAAAGCAAATGGAAAGCACACTGTATCACCAAGGTATCCAGACACTCCCTCTAATTAGTGTGCACCAATTGCTGACAGACAAATGTTGCTATGCCTTGCTAAAGCTAAGAGGCTGGCACATCACATGAAGTTTTCGTGCCAAGAATAGACCAGTAACACATTTGGGTGGCAATACATCCAATACATCTGAAGATATAAGTTTTAGTAAGCATTTGTATGACACCCATAACATCCGGCAGTTTAGCCACAATTTAGCCAAAACACATCCAAAAAGCCTCAAGAACTAGAGAGACACTTGACGTATGAGATGGCAAGAAAAGCTGTAAGGTAGGTAAACAGGTGATTAGACACATTTTATAGAAAAAAAACATCAGCTAATGTTGCTGGAAGGAAATGGGCATCTAAAATGCTTGATACTTCCCGTTAAAACGTGTTTTTCTTGGATTTCTAATTATTTGAATGTCATTATTAGTTTCTTATCAGTGTGTCTGTAACAACACATTGTTAGTGTGATTGTAAATTAAAAGAACAAGCAAGAACGTAAAAGGACTTAGAAAGCCAGTCTTGTTAGTAAACATGAGCTAATTTAGCCACGTACCTTTGTTGCTTATGACCGTTAGATGGTTTTAATTGATACTGCGGTTTTCCACACTTCTATTTCCTGGGACAACATTTTTCTTAGTGTCTTAAGTTAAGGAAATGGTTAAAAGGTTCACCACCTCTCTCCAGAATCCTGGCTCCGATTTATAACTTACACACGAATCAGACTGTACACACTGAATCAAAGTATAAGTTCAGAGACCTTATGATGGCTAAATTATGATTGGACAACCAGTATTTATGGGCGGGGTTTTTGAAACGTCAAATACACACACACCTTGTAAAATGGAGCAGAAACACACTGAGCACCATACCAAATGGTAAGTGCAGGCTACAGAAGCACCTAGCACTGGACTGGACTCTGTAGTGATGGGGCTCCATTCAATATATTTGGTATGTCTTGGAGTGGATTTTATGACCTCACTAAATCTCTGGGCTTAATACAATCAAACTTCCCCAGAAATGTTCCAGCATCCAGTGTAAAGCCTTCTCAGAAGACCACTCTTCTGAGAAGGCTTTACACTGGATGCTGGAACATTCCTGTTTCTGAACAAACTCCCTATTAATACCCTTAATTTAAAAAGGAATGTTGGATGATCAGGTGTCTACAAACTTTTGGACATGTGCTGTATGATTAGCGTTACAAACTATTACAAGTGACATTTGAATAAAAAATTATAATCATTATTACAACAATGTTGTTGTTTGTAGCAACAAAGCTGGAATGACACTACACAGTGCTGTTTTGGTTCAACCCACCGTATTCATCGTTACTTTAAATGCAACCTTCCTGTACATCATGATAAACATGGTGGTGGTATTGTCGCATTTATGGTTTTTTACATAATGAAAATTCATTGGAACTATTAGTATCAAGCATGCATCTTTCAAATAAAACTGAATATAATGGCTGCAGAGTATCCCAGTTTAAAGATGAACCTTTTTTCCTCTAGTATTACAATCCATGATGTCTCATACTACAGTTTAAAATAATATTGTTGTGACACTTTATGCACATACACATTGTTTTGGGCTTTTGCTGAAACAATCAGTTGATTCCTGATGCAGACTAACAATAACCTGGCAACATGCTTGTAATGCAGTAATGGCTAATTGATTAACATAGGCATCATCAAGTGCCCTTACTCTTATGGAACATGCAAAGCTACACTAATCAAAGGAACACCTACGAAAACCAGCTAAAACAAGTCATGCAGGAGAGCACTTCTCTGTGATTAAGGGTTTGCACATACATCTTCAAAAACAAACCACTTAGAAACACCCATGAAACACCCATTTCTCAAACAGAGTCTCGAAACACTTACTTGTTAGTTTATTGGTGACATGTTCCTGCTCTAGATTTCTTTTCATTGAAACTGTAGCTTAGTTCTAGCATGGAAGTCTTCTCACGGAGCCTTTTTCGTCTTTAGGGAGAGGGCTGTTTGTGAAAACATGCAGCTGAAGTGGAACTTACTGTCAGCTGACATGACTATACTACCATAATTCTTTAGGATGAATAGCAGAGCATCAGAGAAATTTGAAGATGATATCATTCCCAATGGTGATACGCAAGGAATAATGAGAAAACCTCTCCTTTGGTTGGATCCACGAGGTTAACAATGAAGTTTAAAAAGTTTCCTTAAGCTCCTCGTTAGGTGACAATTTGTAGCAGGACACATTACTCCACCGCGATCAAAAAGAATTGCCGGGTCTAAATAGCAAAAAGACGTAAAAAGCTGTGAATAGAAAAATATGTGCTGAGATGTGAGCAAGAGCACATGCACTTTCCACTAGATTTAGGTCTCAGTGTCATAGAGATAAGTGACTGCAAGCTGCCCCGAGTCAAGTATTTCCTCCAGGAGTTCTTACCCAGCAGCTTCATGTGCTCTAACAGAGGATACATTTTTTCTCCCCCTGCTCTATGATGACAGGCATCCAGTCACCGCTCATTCCGTCCAACTGCACGATCCTATTAGTCCATTAGCTTCCGGATGGACAGAGACTGAAGAGCAAGTTCAGAGCCAAATCCAGCACTGTGTCTGACTTCCTCTGGAGTCCAGAATAAATCCTGTCTCAGAGAGAGTAAGTGAGGGAGGAGGATGAAAAGAAAATTCTAAAATCCCAGGCAGATCAATGAAATATTCCCAAAGTAAAATTTAGAGGGGGAAAAAAGGTGAGAAAAATGATAGAAAAGTAAATAAAATAATGAGAAAGAGGAGAGAAAAGAGCAGGTAAGAAAAACAAAAAGAACAAATATAACTGAGAGGAGAAGCAGAGAGAGAAAGGTTAAGAGTAAAAATAAGTGCTCACTGAGCTGAGGCTGCTTCTAAAGAGTCCAGAGGCAATCCATCCCTCCCTTCATCCACACAGCCGTAGCACTGCCTTCTAGCTTCTCCACAGCATGAATATATTACTATGCACACAATGACGCTGCTTATTGTTTATGAATTACTGGCCTCCCTGCCAACAAAGGCTATTTTCATAAGAAAACTCTAATTCATTTCAGTTCCTATTTGATTAGAGGCAGAAGAAAAGAAGCCCTTCGGTCAAAGCCCTAGAGGACTGTTTTTATTCAAACCTTTTCAATAGGGCTTTATTGCTCTTCTTTTCAAAAGCTGACGGGGAAAAGCTTTTAGAGTTAAACATTGACGAAAAATTATTGGGCGGCTGTTTTTTTGTGCAATAACAAACCCCTTCAAAAGGACACTGAGCTCTTATCCATCCATCCATCCCTCACTCTCCTTTCTCTTTCTTTTTGGCAAATTGTAAAGCCTGGAAATTAATGACAGACAGTAGCAAAAGAGGGAGAGAGAGCAAAAGAGAAAGAGAGAGACAAGCTCAGCCACAATGCATGTCAAATCTAAATGATCACAGGCTACTGAATAGACCCAAGGGAAGAAAGGAAAAGACAGGGTCTTAGAGGAGTGTGTGTGTGTGTCTGTGTATAGGTTGGTCAAAAGCTAATTGATTCAATGTCCACAGAGTCCTGCTGTCCCTTTCACTCGGACCCTCAAAGACAGCTATTATACTTCACTGTCAGTAACAGTGGAAGAGGTATTAATACCTGGCCTGACACTTGGAGTCAAATAAAGGACCATTACACTCTACAGGTGTGATTAGCTTTGTCCCAAACTGTCTACATCCCTGACAACTTGGCCTTGAGTTCTAAAAACCAGTACCACGTACAAAGTCGTGAAAAACAGTGTGCACGGATGCTTTGTATAATTCACTTGTTCAAAACCTGACAATAAACATATTGTTTGCATGCTTTTTATGTTATCCAGTTGGTTCCAGGAGATAGACGATGCAGACAGTAGTCTTTTACATAATGTCAACATCACTGATGAAAGCAGCGCTGCCATCTCCTAAACTCAATAAGGTGGAGGAGAAAAAAAAAAAAGAAGAAGTGCACAAAAATGAAAAGGCCAGCCTGGCATTTATCTGTGGGTTTTATCTATATGCTAAAGGATAAATTGGGATAAATCAGGGCTTCCTTTTATCAGGAGGTCATTATGCCCCTTTGTATTTATGCAGGAATATTTAACGGGAGACAAAAGGTGACTTTCTCCTTATTCATCCGCGAACAAGGCAATGCTGGCATTCTGAAAAGGCTGACATTTGAGCTTTTTGCCAACACCAGCAAAATTATATCCTTTCCATTGTAAATCAATGAAGTAGAATCATCGCCCACAAAAGGCCTAGATTGCCTTGTCACTGTAATAGGTCCTGGTGCATGCGCAACCTTCATCCAGCACTGTTGTATAGGGAAGAAAGACAAGGGCACAAAGTCATCCTCATCATCGGCCTCCCCTTCAGGAACTAAGGGTGGAAAATCTTACAGCTTAAAATCTGGTCTTATTTTGGCATTTTGCCGCTCACACAGTGATACAGTAGGTTAGATCTAGGGGCCATCATTGCAAAATAATAAATAGTATATCACAATTCATTATTATAAGATTATAAGATGACAATCCCACAAAAGAAGTAGAGAAAGAGAAGCATCTTTATTTACTGATTTAATTCAATGGTATCATTGACAAGGGAAGCAGTCTGTAGCTCAAAGGCTCCTTAATAAATACCTTCTATGAGTGCTGATGAGGTCATTCTTGTAGTAAAGTCAGTCAGAGGCATATCACAGTCCTCAGTGCACCCTCATAGAAAGATTAGTCCATAAATAACAATTTGGCATTTGTCTAGTCTTCACAGACAGCAAATGCAGTTAAACTAGAACAAACATGGCAAAACAAAGTGGTGCATTTCTAAATCATGTTTTGTGGGTCATTTATGACTCAGTGAGAACCACCATTTCACCATTTTCCACAGGTTAAAATAAAGACAGGTTGAAGCCCTACAGCGTCAACATAACATTTCACATAACTGTCAACTAGGACTTATTTGACAGCATTCAGCCTGGCTGTTGATTCATATCCATGTCAAAGGTTTGTGTGAGAGGTTTGCACTGATAACTAAATAGATTATTGTGAGGAGAACATCAGCTTATTTTGCGAATGAATATGGAACTCTGTAGTATTCACAATTTACATGTCTGTACAACACAAGTACCTTACATAGTTTTCTGAATAAAAGCTCACAATTAAAACAATGCAGAATTTTAAAATATGAAGTCAGCCAGTGGAGTCTCATTGCAAAAGCTAAAATGAACCAAGGATAGTCCATCTAGGATCTTTATTATACCATTACCAGGGAGATCTAAAGGCTGTCAGGACAGTTCACCAGGATTCAGCAGGATAAAACTGAACCAAAATCATTTCTCTCCCATAGTTAAGTTACTTTATAATTTCAGTCATGACGTTATGTGGCCTGGTTAATGGGAGATACTGACTTTTTCTCCCATGAAAGGGGGGTTAGTCAGTGCCAGGAGGTGATTTGCATGACACCAATCAGTTCAACCAATCGATAACGGTCAACCAAGCTCATGGGCCAGCAAATACAATCATGCTGAAATCCTATGAAAGAAGAAACACTGATCAATACTGCCCAATTAGTTCCCTTCCAATTCTAATGGAAATTACACATGTAAGGCTATCATTCCTAAAAAAGTGTAAATAAATGAAATTTTAATTACACACCATGGAAAATTCAATAAGCTTATTTCAACATCATTGATTTTTTTTCTGACTGAATTGGTTACTAAGACATAGAAGCATAAAGTTGGAATGCTGCAGTAAATAAATAATGCTGAACACAAATATATGATACATCTGGTCAGATTTTCACCACAAGATTTACATTTCAAACATGCACACACTATGTGCTCTAATGGAACAATTACACCACCTTAACAAAGAGCTGAATGGAGTTTGAGTGGATTGAGAGAAGGTTTGGAGATGTGTTTAATCAAAAACATTCAGGTGACTATTGACTGTGTTTGTTTGCAACATTATCTTTGGTTCTGAACTAAGGAAGCAAAATCTGGACTCCAAACATGTCTTGGCTGTTCATCTTCATCTGGGTTAGAAATGGTTTAAATGTACATCTGTTGCAGACGTATTCATTTCATGAGGGACCAATGTAGTTAGTCTCCCTATGGGCAGAATCAGACGCCACTATGGTTGCCATGTGGAACTTGCATGATCAAATCCCTCAAATTCTGTATTCAAGATTTTGACAAAGAATTTTTCAAACGGCAAACATCAGACATCCATCACATTTCAGCACATTTCAACATCGGTCGCACAGTGAAATATTATACAAATATAAAACCAAATCATACTGATCTCATAAATTGGTCTCATCCCAGGTGGGGTCGTTCATATTCTTTAAAACCTTCCGTACAATCCTTTCCAGGTCTTTGCGAGCTCTCTGCTCCTCTTCCAGAGATCGTTTCGTTTTCTTGTTGTCCTGTTTGCAGATTAACTCATATGACTAAACTGATACACATAACTGAAAGAGATACATTTCCCCAGAAATGCATGGGGAAGAAACTGAAAACTGAATAGAACATTTACAGCACTTACCTGTTTAAGCTCTTGGACTTCATCCCTTAAAGCATACACAACATCTACCAGAGTCCTGTCACATAAAAATATTTTTCATAACAAATGCACGACAATACATACTAAAACAACATCACTTGATTAAATGTTTGTGACCAACTAAAAGTAAACAAATTACATAATGTTTACTCTTACTTCTCCTCTACAACCGTCTGTCCATTGCTCTTCATCTCCTCCACAATCATTTTCTCCTCGGCTGGCACTAGGAGCGCTGGAGCCGTGTCTCGCCGCTGTCCTGTTCCGAAAGAAAAGCCAAAGCCCTGCAGTTTGGTTTCTGCCTATCTCCATGAGTTGGACTGACTGGTAAGATCAGTTAAAGAGAAAAAGATACTCAGAAACAGTGATTTTACAGAATCAGACTTCCAAGGAATTGTGCACAAGACAGGAGTGAGACAAGTTAGTCATGCAGAGAGGGAACATCCAAGACAGGAGAGGACCAAAAAACATTCCCTAGAAAATTACGGCTTACATTGTGTATGAAAATGGGCAAATTCTAGCTGTTTTTAAAACATTAAAAGGTAAAAAAGGTAATCAAAATTGCAGTGTCACATTTGAACTGCCTAAAAACGACAAAATATTACAAAAATATCTAACAAAGCCAAAATTTATTGAAAATTTATATTACAATGACCATGATGCGTGTCATATTTGAATGTGATTATATATTACTATTATGAATTACTAATGTGGTTGTTTCACTGTTTTACATTTTATGTACTGTAAATCAATCACATTAGCAATATATAGTAGT
>JBBIGA010000002.1:12028054-12061757 GCA_037576975.1 Alestes dentex
TATATGTATGTATGTATATAATTGTTGGTTTATTATGTTTAGCTTTTTTATTTTTTTTTATTTTCAACATTTTAATCTCATCCAAATATTACTGAAATAAGCTTGTGTGTGAGGGTGAGGTCTCTCATAACGCCCCCAAATTTGAATAGTTCTGCTCAGTACACTATGAAACACAGTGTACTTAAAATGTGCTTAACTCTACCTTAATTTACCCCTGAAAATATGCCAAACCCCTTAGTTTGAATTAAGTGGCCATTAATTTGTAAACCTCTCCCTTAATTTTACTTTAAAAGTGGATTTAAGGTATGAGTGTGAAACCCCTTAATCCTAAACATAAGACATTAACTCAGGAGGTTCGGTTTTTAAGGGGCAAATTTTAAAAAGTAAGGGAAATATTGAGTAGTTTTACCCCTTAAACAGCCTTAATCTGTGCACGTTTCCCCTTAATTTCCCTCAATTTCCTGGAAATTAAGGTAAAAAATTAAGGTACTTTTAAGGGGTAAAATTAAGGGGTTTGGTTTCGTAGTGGTAATGGGTTACACCACAAACACACACAGCTGATCGTGTGTCCGCACAGCCTCTGAAGAAGCTCGATCTCTGTTAAAACCGCTCAGAATATCTGAAATTGGACCACTTCCCTAGAGAATGAACTGCTTCTGATCGCACTGTTATTGGCTGCACCTGTTTTTTTGTTTGTTTTTTTGCTCGGTTTTTTTTTTGCATCGGTGCGTCCTCGAGTGGGATAAATAACCCCGATCATGTGGAACAGATGTCCGCCCGTGTCCATAATGCGATTTAGCGAGCACGTCGTTTCTTCCATAACTCGATACGATAATGTGGGTTAATCTGCCGTTTCACAGCCGGCCTACCTGGCCATGAGTGGACGGAGGCCCGTTTCGTCTCGTCATCAGATCACACAGGCAGGCAGGCCTGCGTGACGAGACTGTGCGTTTCCACCGCTGCCCACGGCGCGCGCAGGAGACACGACGGGCGCGCGCGCTGCGGCTACACGGACCGAATACGTGTGCGGGATTTTGGAAAAATGTGCATATGTCTAAAGCATTTCATCAAACAGAGTGCAGACAGAGAGAGAGGAAAAGATGAAGCAGAGGCTCTTACTTTCTCCGTGCAGCCCGGACGCAGGCGCTCCAGTAGCCGGCACAGCACGACCCCGTCCTTCAGCGCGCCCTGCAGGAACCCGTCCGGATCCGACACCGTCTTTTTAGGGGACTCCAGGACCCCGAGAGTGATGAGCCATGTTACCGTCTGCTCGGCCGGATTCATGCTCGCACTTGTCGATTTCACCTTCCAGCCGTGTGTTTTTGTTGTGCGTGCACGCGCGCGCGTGTGTGTGTGTGTGTGTGTGTGTGTGTGTGTTTTCCTATGGAAAATGGAAGCCGCGGTTGATCAGCCAGTCGCCGTTGAATGAAGCACCATCTTCCTCCTCCATCAGGGGGGGCGCAGTGAGAGGTCTCCCGGGCTGAGGGCACGCTCTCCGGCCGCCCGTGCGTTCAGACACTTTTCCAGCAGATCGACGGAACCGTTTTCTTTCCTGTCAGTCCGGAGCTCACCGGAGCCCCACCAGCACCGCACTGCACTCGACCCGCAGCGTCCGCCTCGGCGCGTCTTCCGGCAGATGACATCACTCAGTCGGCCCGGCCCGCTCGACCACTCTCTGATGAGCTGGAGACGCATCTGCGCGCAGCATCGCTTTTTCACACGCAGTCTCTTCACATCACAAAGACAGACAAGACCCGCATGGTTCTGATCAGCCTCTCCTGGCCTGGGCTGAAGACATCACCCCTCAGTCTACAGGCTGATCTTCATGATCACCTAAAGAACACGATCATGTAAATTTGCTCTGGTTATTTGCAAAAGCACATCGTGTAGGTGTTGGCATTATTATAACACCCCATACTCTCACAATACAGGCCTGTTTTGTTTCTTTTCTTGTATTGGTGCTGTTGCAGTACTACAGCTCTCCGCAAGGTGGTACTGCCTAACATGCAATAATACAGAAGGATATTTGGATCCCTGGACATGCAAGACTGATATCAGTTTAATGTTTGATTTTAGTTTAGTTGGTTTAATCCAAAGCAAAACAGGGAAATACTTCAAACACTTAATGTGTTATGTTGTCAGCAGCAGGCTGAAGTATTTCAAAGTGAGAAGCTCTTGGAATAAATGCCTGACAAAGTCTCAACACAAGGCCTTCTTAAACAGCTAGTAAACAGTAATAGCTGAAGAAATGAGGGGTCTGATAAAAACAGATTCATGTAGATTATCACAATATTTTTACAAAGGATTGTGACCCATTTTCACATTCATTCTGTTTTGTAAAGGTGGGCTTCTTTCATAAGCATCAGAATTAGAATAAGAAAGTCTAATTGATCCTGGAGGAAATTGCTTATGCAACCACTGCTCAGACACAGAGACACAAAAATAGAAAAAATATTTAAATATAGTAAAAATTTCAAACAAGTCAAAATAAAAGTCAGAATAAAACTCCAGAAACACTCAGATAATGTTTAGCACTGAATGCACTATGCTATGGTTACAAAATGCTGTGGTCGGTAAGAGAAGTGGATATACATACTATAGATAAATAAATAAAATTACTGCTGAAGTAGTTCACTAGTTAACAGAAATATTGGTTTGGAGTTGTACTCTATACCAAGCCTGTTATAACATGCAATATTGACAGAAGTAGTGATATTTCACATGATAATACTATTGCATAAGTAGTGACACAAGTAGTTATATAAGTAACATAGGTAGTGATATTGCACATGATAAGACTACTGCAGATAATAAACAGTTGCACTTAATAATAAACATATTGCATCCAGTGATAATGATTTAGCACACCATAAGCAATTGTCTGTCTGCGTTTCAGCAGGTTTCATGATTGGAATTTAATTTCTCTATGCATCTGCCTCTCAGGTCATTCAACTATTGGGAGACCCTCAGACACGGATTCAGGCCAGTCTTAATCTTGATGACTTGGAAACTCAATCTTGATGACTTGGAAAACAACCTGCAAACTCAAACTCCTGTACCGTGTTGATGTAAATACCCCTTTCAGTGAATTTGCTTTCTTTTGCACATAATTTCCAAATAAATTGTATTACATGCACACTGCTTTTGCAGTGAATAAACTGAAAAGCAGAATCGTAATGAAGTAATAGTTCCTCCATGTGGAAATGAGGCAAGATTTGAGTCAAGTAAATTCAACACATCACTTTTTTTAGTGCACAGCGTCACCTGACCGACTACCTAGAGGAATCTAAGGTCCCAGCGGGTCACCATGGATACCAGTGGAGGTTCAAGGAGCTTCTCCGGGGTATTGAGGTGGGAGAGCCTGCACTCCTGGGGCTGGAGGTACAGAATATCATGTGTTAACAGGCCTGCTTTGGGACAAACATCACCAGGAGCTGTAACCAAGTGAGCTCCTGCAAAGACGTCCTCTCAATGCATGCTTAAGGTGCTCTCTGTCATATTCTGTGTTTAACAATGTCTTCTAACTCACCGACATACCTCTGTCATGGTATTAAAGCACAAGCCCATGTTCTCTGTCTTTTCCGATTCTCACATATTGTGAAAGGATGACTTATAAAACGTGTCAGTAGTGAAAGCATGTATCTCCATGACATCAATTCAGCATCTGTCATAACAATAATCCCTAATGGAAACATGGCATTGTTCTATTAATGGACATAATTTGTCATTACAACATATGACAACTTTCTTTACATTTGTAAATGTAAAGAATCTCCTCAAAGTTGTCCACAAATGTGTTCACATACATGTCAAAGTCCTTTGCTAATTAAAGTTATTTCCCCCAAATAATTATAAGCCAAAAGTTATACTGAAAAAAGTTCATGATTCAAGCAAGTCAAACATTTGCACTTCAAAATATTACTTCAACACAATTGCTGTCTTTCTGGTCACTTATTTTGATGAGACATATTTTACTCAGTCAAACCTGTTTGACACATTCTATCAAATACAGAGCATCACTTTTGCATTTAAAAGTGTGCACTTTTTTTCTCTGACATTATAGCGTGTAGATCTGAGAGAGTGCACTAGATCTTGTGAGAGCCACTAAGAGGGTGTGAACATTGTTATTGATTTTTGTCACTACTTAATGACTTCTCCCCCTTGATTTATCATAATGCAGTATGTATGCACTCCACTTCTGCGCCCTCATGTGTAGGAGATATAATAACACCATAACTCACCATCTTCTGCCATAAACAAATACACATATAAACCTGCATGCATCATTAAACAAACACCAACACAGTGTCAGGGGCTTGATGCCATCTCTGGTGTGGATGTGTCATCCTGCAAACTCGTTCTGCATTCAGATAAGCTTCCATCCTGATGTCAGTGTCTTAAAATTTTTACAGTGTCTCTCATTCTCCCCCACCCCTCTCTCTCTCTCACACACACACACACACACACACACACATTCTCTCTCTCTCTCTCTCTCTCTCTCTCTCTCTCTCTCTCTCTTTCTTTATCTGCAATCATTCTTGGCCACAATTTCTTGGTTTCAGTGTGTGATGATTTTCCTCCCCAGGTGTGGCTCTTTCTCTGTTCAGCAGGATGGCTGATCGCTACGAGGTCATTAAGCAGCGCATGATCTATTTGAACCTCTGTTTGAACCATGAACATCTGGTGAAACAGTAGGAAAAGTTGTTTCAACTTTACACAGGTTTGTGTGCTAGAATTTTACATATGATACACAGATACAGAACTCCTGCAGCCCTGATATGTTGCACTAAAGTTCAATATAAAAAAAACCTCCTGTTTTATCATGATTATCACATGAGCTGTGATTTGGTAAAAGTTAATTATGTATTTAGATACAGGTGGTTTGATTTCATTAAGCCTTTGATTGAGATTTAATTAAGTCTAACTAACAAACCTTATCTGACATCAGTTTCACCGTGATTACTGAGAGATAACTGTCAAGATTAAGAGTTATACTTTCCTATTTTTAGCGTTGTTATTGGTTATAATTTCATTTAAATTGTTTGTGTGTATCTCTGCCATGAAAAAGAGCCGCATTAACAGGTGCCAAAGCACCATCAATAGGAAAACTTACCCACCATGAACCTTGTGCTAATTGGACTGTGTTGAAAATGAGAGTGTAATGGTATTATGTCAAACAGAAAGTGGAAATGTGGGATCACTTGCTCATGTTCTCTTTATTTTGTAGTCTGGGAGGGTGTGTTGAATTTAAGGTCCCACAAGCCTCCCAGGAACACCCTGATCTCACACTGTCTCACTTCTCTTCGGCTTCACTGTGAGTCAGTGAAAAATCAATACGCAGACAAGCAAGTTGTGTCTCAGACAGTATCTCTGTAAATCTTCTCCTGCCTCTCCTGACGCATTTATGTGCTCCAGGCATTAGTATTCAGTTCTCTGCTTGTTTTTCTGTTTTCATTTAAGTAACGTCCCTTGGATCAGAAAACTCTTGAGAACTTGTCTATACACTGTATGTCCAAAAGTGTGTGGGCATCTATATTTATTTTTTATATATTATAATTTTTTTTATATATTATATAATATTATATTTATTTTCTGAAATACAGCATATTACCAGGGAGTTTACCCCTCTCTTGCTGCAGCATCAGCTTGTATTCTTTTGGGAAGACTTTGCACTAGATGTCAAAACATTGCTGTGAGGATTTGATTGCATTTAACTACAAGAGTATTGGTGAGGTCAGGTAGTGTTGTTGGATGATTAGTTCTGGATCACAAAGGCCACTCCAAACCATGCCAATGCTAATGGATGGTGTTCACTCCAGAAAATGCAGTTCCACTGCTGCCCACAACCCACTGTGCAGTTACTTTAGAGCGCCCCATTCTATTGGCAATGCATTTGCTTGTCTATAAATGTGTGCAACTGCACACCTGTGTCGATTGTTGCACGTTTAATAAAGATTCCCAGAACCCTTGTATGTCCAGACGTTTCCAGAAACCAGCACTGAAGAACATCCAGGTACAGAATTTTACAAGCAGCCTGTATAATCTTTGCAGAAAAGCATAGAGTGGTAATTCAGTTAAATTAATTTTGAATTGAACTCTGAAGCAGCCACTATGTCCGATGCAAGTCATCAACTAGACAGGGTATAAAGCCCCCCAGGACTGGGCTGTGGAACAGTAGAACTCTAGTTCTCACAGCTGTGTTCCAATGTAAAGCCTTCCCAGAAAAGTAGGGACTGTTTTTTTGCAGCAAAAGGGGAACAAGTTTTATATTAATACCCTATTGGTTATGACTCATCAGATGAGTAAGTATCTTCTTTTGTCCAAACAAACTTCTGGACACAGAGTTCTCTCCGTGTTGACGTCTGCTACTTTTATCATTCGGGCTGATGAGTCTTCTTAATGTGTAGAATAAAAAAGCTAGGAGGGGAAGATGTTTCTCAAGTGACTCTCCTTGCCTCCTCCCTTGCAGCCTCATTTGCCTCATGAAGCTCAGCCAGTGCAGAGTGAGGGAGCGCTTCTCTCGGCGCTGGAGGAGATTGGAGGAGCTGGCGGACGCTGTAATGAGTTAAGAGGAGTTGAGGAGGTGGTTGGAGGTGATTGGAGTTGTTAGGATCCCCCGCCCACCCGGGCTCTCCACTGCTGCGTGTTTACGCACAGTGATGGAGAAGTGAAGACACTAACAGTATCATGTCTGTTTTTAGAGTTAAAGGGAAAGCCGTTGGCACTGTTTCGCATGTTTTTACGCACAGATCAGGTAAGTGCAACTTTCCCTCAGTTAAAATGCCTTATTCATTTCGAATAAGGCTAAAAATGTCTTAAGTTGTTTCGGAGTCTAATTATGGCCCCTTGCATCACTTTTCGTAAAGACTGTTTACTTAAGAGAAGCTGACTCGGTCTGCGGAGGAAGATCTTGCCTCATCTCTTGTGAACTTGCGTAAAAGGCACGGGAGGAGTGTCTCAGGTTTTTTTGAACTGCTTGCTGAGTGGGGTTTCGTGAGCGTGGGTTTAGGGGCTGCTGGTTTTGTCAGTTGAACCGTTTTCCGGTCCTTGCAGTCTCTTTTCGGTTTTGCTTTTGTGGCCATGCGCGAAATATTCAAATCACAATATTCAAACTGAGACTTCCTCCGCTGTGCGCTGCGCAGGGCGGCTTCGCTGTGCGCCGTTATGAGCCCCTGCTGGAGGGGGTCACATCATGAGCACGGCGGCCTGGCCCCAGTCTGCACCTTTCCCTGAAGAGCCCGGGCACTTTCAGCGCTCTGAGGAGTGGAGTGAAGCCTGATGTGGACAGCTGGCCGTGCAGGCCAAGCCAAAGTGAGGAGAAGCTGAAGAAGGGTGGAGAAGGTGCTGCACATCATTAACCCTGTGGAGGACCTGCCTGAACGAGTGAGTGAGCAACAGGCCTTTATTTCACGGAATAACCAGTAGTGCACTGAATCTGCTTGGTTCACATGTGGACATAATTCCCACATGAACGAAACAAAATTTTCCAGCACAGAAAGTGAGACAATGTGTTTGTGTGGAAATGATCTGCACATTTGAATGAAGTAAATTCTGTGCATTGCTTTGATACACAAGTTGATGTCTCTCTCTCTCTCTCTCTGTCTCTCATTCACTCTCTCTCTCTTTCTCTCTTTCTCTGTCACAGACACACATGCTACTCTAGTAACAGCAACACAGATGAGTCATTCTTTCAGACAGGAAAAGAGACAGTGAGAGGACAAAGACAGCTGTTGGGAGCCGTGTTAGAGAGGGAAAGAGATGAGTCTATACTCTGTGCTCATGTAGAGTCAGCAGTGAGATGTGGTGAGAGCTTAGAAAAATATTATGATGAACTTCCTCATTATGAGCTTCATCACCCGTTGTTATTGCTTGAATAGCAGCCGGCGTGTTTGTTTCAGATTTTCCCCTCCTGAAGCTCCACTCGTTGACTTGGTGAAATGTGTTTGTAGATGATAAGCTTAGATTGCTTGAATGAAGAGATGGTGGTGGCAGATAAGTTATTCAGTGTAATGTAACACAAGCCTTTTGAGCTTTCGGTGTGAACACCATGACGAATTTGAACACAAAACTGAGACCACGTGACACAACAAAGTGCCAAAGACATTGGTGTTACATCCCACTAGCATGATTATTGCATGCCTGTGGGGCTCCTTGGGACAACCTGATCCTGGTCTTGAAAATGAAATTTCCACAAATTTCCACCGACCCGATGTGCAATTGATCACCCAAGACATGTTTGGAGTTCAGAACACTAGAAATCAATAGTGGCTCAAATCATTTCCATAAATCCAGCTCCAAAACGTTTCTCAACTCTGCATCCAGCTCTTATTGTGCTAGTGAGGTGGTTTGTGAAAACACACTCAGTTGTCTAAAAATAATATGCTGTCTAAAATCAATTCGCTAAACAATTCCTTTAAGTAATAATAGATGAAGTTTTTATTACTTCATTACTTTAGATCATGTGTTTATTATCCATTTGTATTGCTGTGGTATCTATGTTGAACAATACAGTCTAGATCTATGTCTAGATAAGTACAACCCAAACTGAATTTCTGAAGAGTGCTTCATTTTTAAGGCTTGATTAAGTTAAGCAATGGCGCTAAGTTGTCTAACAATGCACACTACTGCACATCTGTTGCATATGGGATGGCGTCTGAATATTGGAATATAAAAACACATGATTCCACATTTATTAGCCAATGGACATTTTTTTAAATCTGGAAACATATGAAACATATTTGAACCAGTTCTCTTTATTAGCCAGAACAACTTTAATTACTCTGTAATGGTCCGATCTGACATTTTAAACTAGATGTTTTAAATATTTTATAATATCAAATTCCTCAAAAGTAAAAGTCCACGGGTCATTTAGCACCAAGAGTTATGCATCAATTATGCTATGCAATATAGATATAGTTAAAGTACTATTCAAGAACAGAGTGCACTCACCTCACTCAAGCTATTTACACTATGTATTTGCTGGACTGTTAGATCAAAACCTGAATGATAAATTAGGATAGCCTAGAGCTTGTTTGGAACAAAAACCTATTATGTTCTGAGAATACTGTGATCTTGTGATAGATCTTGCATGATTTTGAAGGTGCACTGGATTTGATTATAATCATATAGTTTGAAATATTCTGACAGAGATTGTCAGCATGTTTTTGCTGCATATAGTATGTTCACTATAGAAAATGAAATCACAACAACTGATGTAAAGACGTTTTGAAAAGTGAGCCCCCTCATTTAGTTTCCGTCCTGCCTCCTCTTAGTTCCTTCTCATTGCCTGTGAAGTTCTTTGGAGAAAGTGCTGTGTTCAGGATCTCACAGCTATATTGTGAACTCTCTCTCAGGCCTTTTAAGTAGAGCTTTGAGTGGTGGCAGATGCTGAGCTGTAAGTGTGCTGGATGTGGTTTCAGGTTGTGTGGGTGGTGCAGTGGTACTGTACACATGTGCTTCAATTTCAAAAACACACACACACACACACATACACACACACACACACACACACACACACACACACACACTCACTCACTCACTCGTGCTAACCAGCATTCACTCACCTTGCACATGCAGTCGTCCTTTCTTAGCTGCATGCGTGTGAACGTGTGGTTTTGTTCAAGTGTTTTCTAAATAAGGCCCTTTGTGCTCCCTCACAGGTAAAGCAAGAAAAGTTTCTCTCCACTTTTATATAGGTATAGCTCTGCGTGGTATATTGTCTAAACCAGTGTAACACAATATTGCTAAAGATTTGTATAGATATGTAGATTATTTCATAGATAATTTCCATTACATTTTGTCCCAAAAAGTAATGGCTAAAAATAAGTGTGCTTTTCAGGGTTCTTTGCATAATGCCACAGAAGAAACATTTTTGGTGTTCCAAGTAAACTCTGTGTGTGTGTGTGTGTGTGTGTGTGTGTGTGTGTGTGTGTGTGTGTGTGTGTTTGTGTGTTGGCCATAGCAAAGAGGAAGAGTCTGATGCTTTATATTATTACATTTATAGATGTATGCAAATTTGTACTCCCTCTTTCCATTCCTCCTCTGGCTTCATCATATTGCTAAAATATGTTAAGAAGACTGAAAGCGTGGACAGAAAGTAGGCCATGCAGTCATGGTAGGATGCGGAGCGTTGTTTGTGCAAGTGAGGCGGAGAGAGATGTATTGAGAGGGGGAGAGAATAAGACACAGAGCAGATAGCAGAAGGCTCACCTGGGAAGCCTTGTTGTTGGAAGAGAGGGATGAGCCCAAGTCCTTAGTGACTGAGAGGAGAGAGATATAATGAAGCCAGAGGACAAGTGGAAAGAGGGAAGCTTATGCTCCGTAGGGAGAAGTGTGTTTGTGTGTGAGAGAGAGATGGCCGGAGGATAGAGAGAGATTGAGGGTGTAAGATAGAGATGTTAAGGTGTGGAAAGGATTGACAAGGAGGCATATGGACAGATATGGCAGATATAGATATGGTGTATCTATTGATGTCAGCCAGTAGGGATGCACTGATTCAAGTATTTCCAGATAGTGATTCTGTCATCTGAGCTCAGCATGCAGAGCACTGATATGAGAACTGTGCTCTGTTAGGGGTATGTATTTCCTGGGAGTAAAATAATATCTTGACCATGGGCTACACTGTAAATTGAATGTTTTAAACACTTTTCTTTAACACTGCTGGCTTGACCTATGCCCCTATTTGAAAATGCAGTGTGGAAAGCTTGACTATGGACTAAGGCTATCTAACTAGATAGCCTTCTCTACTTTGCCTTCTCTAACAAAATATTTGTTATACAGTAAACCTGCACTTTTACGCGGATGAGCAGTCGCGGAAAAAAGACGTCACATCTTTTTTCGTGGCATTTTTTTTTTTCATGCTTTTTAGTGCCAAAAAATAAAATTGACTGATTTTGTAACATAAATATTAATGTAAATTCAGCTATATTTTTATGTAAAAAATAACTATAAATGTTTTGTTACTCACGAGAGAACACAAAGAAAGCGCGTCTTGGGATAGTGAAATACCATTATACTCAGAGGCGGGAGGTTTGAAAGTAGCCAATCCATCGCCTTGCTGCTGATTGGCTGCTACCGTTTGACGCATCGCTCGCTGTACTCAGAGGCGGGAGGTTTGACAGTAGCCAATCCGAAAATGTTATTTATTTCTCCTTGCTGCCCATTGGTTGCTGCCCTGTGACATTGCAGACCAGAATTTCCCCCATGGAGCATCTCGAGTGTTCTCGTGTTTTTCGTTTGTTCTTCTTAAAGCCCTGTATTTTCATTACCTTAAATTAAATAAATTTTATTACTGTATTTATCTGCTTACACCAAAGAAAACGACAGTGCATACCAAAGAAAACGCACGTGCATGAATTACAGTGCAGTCTATACAGGGGTAACATCGGTATTTACATTGTAGTACTGCAGGAGTTCAGTGTAAACTGTACAGTACGAACACGGGTTTACCTTTACAATTTCTTTATTTTTCAGTCATTTGTTCTCAGTTGAGGGACCAGCTAAACTAAATACTGTGGCATATTTAAAACATGGTACCGCAAAGTGTTTAAAACCTAAACATTACAGTATCCTTATATGAAGGATTGCTCTCCCTGTCCCAGATTAAGCCAAAATCAGTGCTAACAGTGGGAAAGATTTGGTGTATGCAGTTTTTAATCAATAGTTTTAGCAGTGTTTACGAAGTTCTTTTTAGGATTGTGTAAATTGTTATTGGTATTGTTCTAGTTGTTTTATATAACTGCACAGTTACAATTTCACAACAGCTATGCAGAAGAAATATTGTGAAATGTATGTTACTCACAGACCATTTAATAAGATCGGTGCCATATCATTGCTGATAGCAATCAGGGCAATGCATCACAGGTCCATGGCACTAGAGTGCATTTGAACAAAGGGAAAAAAGTGTTTATATATTTATGTGCATGCTTGAGTCATGTCTTGTTTAATAGCATGGCTCTGACCTGCTGGTCATCATAGTGAGTGTTCCCTGCGTACTTACTGATTAGATTTCAGGCATGTGCCACAGACAGCATTCCACCCTAGTCTGCTTTATCACACATCCTCATCTGTTCCTCTGGCAGCCTACAACCGTCACAGCAAATAACACATGACCTTTACTACAGACTGCTTCCTGTTCATTACACACACACACACACACACACAAATATACTTATGCACATATACATATGGCATCAGTCACATTTTACACAGTACACTCTTCTAGGCTAATCTGCTTAGATACACATTCAGACATACTAGAACACACAGACACATGCTCATCTCCTAAGCTTGTGCTAGTGAGGCTTTAGAATTTAATGTTATTCTCCTTATTGCATTAGCATCATTGCCATGCACATGGTACAGCATGACACACAGAATCAGTCATTACTGCATGATTAAGCCTTACTATAGTATTTTTCTGTTTAGAATTTTATGAACATTGAGAAAAGCATGTAGATGATTGCATGGTGATTGCCTGCTTTAACTAAATTTAAAAAGTGTGTAAGATTTTATGGCTGTGCCGAAATATGTTGTGTGTTTAGGCCTGTGCACAGTTTAAACCATGCTGTTAGTCACTGTTCCTGGCCCTGGGAAATCAGATGCACTTTTTAAAACATCATTAAAGGGAACACAATATGATCCAAATGAACAATATTTTAACAGGGCTCCAGACAAAATAAAAACCTTAGGAGCCATGGTCTCCTAAACACTAAATATTTGGGAGCCAAATTATTTTTTTAGGAGCCATAATCTCTGTCAAATGTGATATAAATAAAAAAATATTGTCATGGCACATTTTGTCTCCAGTCTTACCCCATGTAAAGAGCGTTAAAACGAAACAAGAAATCACGACATGGACTAAATTGTTGCCAAAGTAAAACATAGTGTTTACTTCGTTAATCTTTATTTGTCTTATATTTTAGAACGCGGTCTGCAACAGGTTGTCAGGTCGTGTGAATCCTGTCGAATGAAACTCTGTCAACAGTGCTCTCAAAAGAGATGTGTCGGTCACAAACGGGTCGGTTCTTTGACTAAATTTGGGAAATTTGGGCACAGATGTAGAATATTACCAGACTGACCATAGACATAGAATATTACTAGACTGACCACAGGCGTAGAATATTACTAGACAGACCACAGACGTAGAATATTACTAGACAAGATCATGGACATAGAATATTACTTGACTGATCATGGACATAGAATATTACTAGACTGACCATAGACATAGAATATTACTAGCCTAGATCACAGACATAGAATTTTAGTAGACTAGATCATAGACATAGAATATTACTAGAATGACCTTAGATATAGAATATTACTAGACTAGATCACAGACATAGAATATTAATAGACTAGATCATAGACATAGAATATTACTAGACTGACCTTAGACATAGAATATTATTAGACTATATGACCTGCATCGTATGTCAACGTTGCCGTCATGTTGCGAGAGGAACTGCTGTGGAGTGAAGTTGTGGATAAAGATGCCTCACACATGTGCTGCTTGGGGCTGTACGCTCCAAACCAGATCCCGAGTGATTACATTTCATAGGTAAGACTGGACAATTGTTTTAAATATATTTGGCCATTTTAAAATCCCATTTTATAAACCTTAGCCAAGACTGGCTAAGCTAGCAAAGCTATGCATTCCTGTGTTCAAGTCAGCCTCCAAACAACGTTTTGCCTAAACATAGGCACTAACTATTAAGATTGTTATTAGCTCTTCAGTTACCTTTTCTCAAACTCTGGAGGTTTACTAAAGAAATCCACCTAAGTTTATAAATCTTAACCTTAGCTAAGCTAGCAAAGCTATGCACCCCCGTGTTCAAGTCAGCCTCCACACAAAGTTTTGGCTAAACGTAAGCGCTATAATATGGGATTTTATAATATCCAAATATAATCAAAACAAATTTTCAGCCTTACCAGGGTTTGTCATTCGACACATTTTGAGAAAGCTGTCCTGTGATGTGTGCCGTGCTAGTTTGCTAACAGATGCTGAACCGGTATCATATGGTCAAAGCTACCATTTGCTCAACAGTGGAGGTTTGATGATTCCTTCTGAGGGGACAGTCAATGTGGTCAAAGTAGCGGAGCGTTTTATCCAACGGTCAACATCATGGCAAACAGTCTTGTCTTTGCAAGCAGTATCTTTGATCAATCAGTTTGTCCGGGCCACAGTTTGGAATTGACAACCATCATTTTGAGCTCTTTAGTTGTGTCAGCCTTTGACAAACTAAAGCTGCACCACACTGCCAGACTGAACACTCTTAAATTACAGAGTGGCAACACACGGAGAAAGCTGTGTTCCTAGGATTTTAGATCCAGTCCTATATACATTTAATACCAAGCCTGATAGTGATAACACAGTAACCACATAGTGTGTGTGTGTGTGTGTATGAAAGAGTGAGTGAGAGAGACAGAGGAATGAGTGAAATGTTTTCAGAAATTATTTCTTAAGCCCATGTGTATATAATAAAATGTTTGTATTTTTGTCACAGAGTCTTGTTGTGTTTTCATCAGAAAACCACGTCTACCTGTATTAGTTTTCATGGTGCTTTCGCCACTCGCAGTATGGCGGACGCGCTGACGTATCTTGTCAACTGGGAACACCGTGAATGTGAGTCTACTCTATATGTATGTCTATGTGCTTGGGAGCCAAAGGAGCCAGATCTTCTTAGTGATCTGATCCAAATGATCCGACTCATTAAAAAGAGCCAAAATTCCCATAACTAATCACGGGATAGTGTACTAAGAACAGCAGACTCGGGTTAAGCGTATCTGCACATTGTTATGAGATGTCATTTTTCTTGTACTTTTAGTTATTTTAATTTCTCTTTTTTTTTTACTCTTGCCTTGCCTATGATGCTCCTGTTTGTGATTTTTGACTTTTGCGCTGCCATTTTGGAATATGTTTTTTGTCTTGCTTCTTGAATCCTGTTTGTCCGTGGTTGATCTGGAATGGACTTTGTTTAACGCTACGACCCTGCCCTTTGTTTGAATCTCTGTCTTGGATATAGTGTTTATAACAACAAGGGGGCACTGTGAGTATTTTGTTCTGCCATAGAGACTCACTAACGCCCCCTCTGTTTTTGTTGGTGACGCCCTGGCAGATTTTCTGGATCATTGCGTCATAAGATAAGATAATATAAGATAAACCTTTATTAGTCCAACAAGTGGGAAATTTGTACTTTTCATGGTAACATAAGATAATATTTTGATTTACTTGGCAGATTTAGAGACTCAAAAACAACAATACAAAGCAGTCTTCATCAACTTTTCAGAATTTAAATTCTTTGTCAAAGCCAAAAAATGTGTGTTTATCAAAAGCAAGGTAATTTCTTAGGATACATTATAAATGACTAAGTACAGAAAATTCAGGCTATTCTCGATTGGCCCATATTGTCTGTTCAAGAGGGTCAGAGATTTATGGGCTTCACTAACTGCTGTTGATGCTTCGTTCGTAACTTCTTCTCCAGGGCACAGATTATGTCATTACTCGAAGGAGGACTGCGTAAATTACAATGGACTAACAAGGTCAAACAAGCATTCATGAAACTCAAGAAACTATTCATGTCAGTGCTGTTATTTGTGTACCATAGTGGTGGCCAACACTGAGTGCTAATGTTAAAGAACTGGTATTCAAGTAAACTATCTAGGCCCTTTTCAAACCCTGGGTTTCAGGACTGGTTCATTGTGCATTACCTGTTCCTGTCATTGTTTAAGGACATTGTTTATGTGTAAACTTATTGCAGGGCATTTTCTCTGTGGTGTACCGGGGAGTTTGTCTGTGATTTTGTTATCTGTGATCTTGACATCTGAGTGATTTTTGACTTATGCCTCTAGCCTTGCCTATGACACTCCTATCAGTGATTTTTGACTTTTGCTCTGCCATTTTTGGAATACATCTTTTGTCTTGATTTTCAAATCCTGTTTGTCCCTGGTTGACCTGGAATGGACTTTGATTTACGCTGTTGCCTAGCCCTTTCTTTGAACCTCTGTCCTGGATCCAGCACTCAAACATTAAACTTTATCCGCAACTGATAAAACTGTTTTTTTACTTTAGATCCTTACAGATGGGTGGATGGATGAATAGATAGATGGATGGTAGGTGGGATTGATTCATCAGAAAAATCCAAAAAATAAAACGCTTTGCAAAAAAGGGTTCTATACTGTACGAAAGAAGTTCTTTTGACTTGTAACAATAGGGAGCCCTTTTTGGTCCTACACAGAACCAAGGTTAGCTGTAAGCAATGGACAAAATATCAGTATAGCAAATACACTGCTACATATTGCAGTGCCTTTCAAGATATTACTGGGCCCATGTCACCACTTTTCTGGAATTAAAAGACTTAAATATGGGTTTAAATGGTGTGTTTACTTCCCCCATCCATACAACCCATAAATGGAAAATAAGCTACAAAACAGCCCGTTTTCAAATCAGTTTTTGTGATATCACAAAACCACCACAGCAGTTTTGCCCCGCCCATTCAGAGTTAAAACTTTTGTTGGATTTCATAAAGACCTTGCTTCATCAGAACACCCAGTAACTCATCTGGAGCTGTGATTGGTCACCCTGTCAGAAACACTGATTGGTTGAAATCTCATTTGCATATAACAGCCTTCTGCTATATCAGTATTGCAGAGACCGATATTGTGATAACGATAAGCAGACCATACATTGTTCAGCCCAAGATGAGGGTTAGGATTAAAATTAAGGTTGAGGTTAAGGTTATAGTTAAAGTGAGCGTTACACTTTTGTCGAAAAGACATAGAAATGGTTCTTTGTTTTGGAATAACAATGGAATCCATATTGGTGTTATAAAGAATAATTTTCAACATGTTCATTTGAAGAACCATAAGCAACAGTTTCTACATCATAGAAAATAATCATTTAACCGTCAAATAGTTATATGTATTTATTTTTTCTATTGAACTTCCTAATATATTAATGTCCTTAACCCTAAACTTAACCTCCACCAAACCATAACCCCTCCCCTAACCCTGGTCCAAAACCTCGTCTTAATGCTTTTGATAGTCAACTGAGACATACAAGGTAGTTTGTTAATAATCTGAGATAAGTGTTGCAAACATTAACCACACATTAAAAAAAAGTAAAAAAAAAACAATCTAGAAAACATCAAAACATCAAAAACATGTCAGCCAAAAAGTTTCAACTGTCTTTATACCCAGTTTTTCTTCCAAATTAGTCAGGGTCGGTTCCCACCTGTTATTTAGGACTCCCTAGATTGCAAGATGCTGTTAATGCATGAACAATCCTAGTGATGGATTGAAGTTCTAGTTCCACTTAGGAACATGACGGCTGATTATTGGAGCTGTTATTTCAATGACATTAACTGATATTTTGTCTGGTATTTCTGCAAATAGATGTTTAATGGTCTCGTTAGAGAATGATCCTTTTCTCTAATTTCTTTGGACACTGATTTTTATAAACAGAGATGTAACTTTCAAACAAACTGCTACAAGACATCAGCAGAGAAATCACTGTTGTAAGTCCACCTGAGTATCTATTTGCTCTCAGGCATTAAAACCCTATGATGAACAATTTTAGTACAGTCAGATGTCCTTGTAATTCAAAACTTATCACATCCACTCTGCTCAAAATGAGTCTGTGAAAAGTTAGGAAATGTAATTCAAACCACCTGGTGTGGCCTCGAGTGACCAACAACCATAATGGCATGGCGTGAATGAGGATGATCTGAGACACGCAATCCGTATAAGAAACATGTAAGGTCAGAAGTCATGGCTGTACCTTGCCTCAAACAGTGAAACTCTGCATGTATTCCAGTCTTTTAATCTCTTTGACCTTCGATCTTTTCTCTCACTCCCTTTAGGACATGACCCACTCCTGGCCTTCCCAGCAGCCCCCAGGAGGAGGGGGCACTGAACGATTTCTGTATTCAGATTCCAAGGTGAGTACAGGGCATCTGATGGGCTATCCCAAGCACAACAAATGAGCCAACGCCGGAGGGCACATATCCCAGCTCATTTTTATACCAAGAGAGATGGTATTTATATAGCTACCCAAAAGTGATTGATGGGTTTGATTCTGTGTGTCTGCTGCAGGAGGGGAAACGATATGGCTCTCAGCACAAACATGGTAATGCTGCACAAAGCTTTATTCCAGAGATGTGTGCTTTGGGTTCTTACTGTGAATGTGTGCGTGTGAGTGTGCATGTATGTGAGATTAGAGAGTATGTCTTTACATATTGTTGTTCATTTATATAAATTTCCAACATGATACAAGTATGTCTTATAACTTGTTTGTTCTCTCATTCCCCCTTTTGTCATGAATCTCAGCGAAGGGTGATGCCTCTATGAGGATGCCACGTGTGGCCCCTCACAAATCGTAAGTGGGACACATGACACCTGATCTGCTCGAGGTAACCAGGCACCAGCAGTACGTGCCTGGACTGCCTCTGACTGTGAGCTTTATTATAGAGCAGCTTTCGTGCACACACACACACACACACACACACACACACATTGCATTACTATAATCTTAAATGGTCAGTGTAATCTCAAGTTATAATTCACTGGATTGTAACTATCTAAAAATAATGCATGTTATCTAAAAATAAGTAGCATGATAATTTTTATAAATAATTTGGTTAATTGATTATATTGGCATTAGAAGATGCACATTCACTATAATTGTGAGAGCGCTTATACAATGTACACATTAATTACAGAAGTAATTATTATGATGGTCCTTGCAATAATTATAAGAGATATGTGTGTTCGCGTGAATTTGTGCTCGCGGTGTCCTGGAGTGGCTGAATGCAATTACAGTCAATTGCTTTTTGCAAAAATTGTGTCGGTGTAATATATGTTATCCATGATGTTTGAATCGAGTAAATACTTTTTTTTAGAAACTGTAAAAACGTTATTTTGAATCATTCAACTAAACGTCATGTGCCATCATGTACATCAAGTACAGCTTTCAAAAAAACAGGTAGGCATTACTCTCAGCTGTCTTCTGATTCATTGTTTGAATGATAATTGCTAAATATAACCCCAAGTTCACTGGACAGTCAAACCTACCACAGTTAAACTCAACCTTTCACTCTTCAGTGAAAAGTACAACAAAGGGTAGATGTCATTTTACTTGGCTAAATTATTCTGATAAAAGTCTGATATCAAACACTGTGTTTGGAAAGGTTAACTCCTTTACTGTCCTCTGTAAAGCCCCTTATGTCATTGGTGTGAGACCCTTACCTTTAAGGGACTTTTTATTTTTCTAGTTTAAAATGTTGTGTTATGAAAAAGTACAAATGTGACCCATTCTCTTGAGCGAAACATATTTAAGGTACACATTTGGATCTTAAGGATATTGGATATTGTGCCTTTGAGGACATATTTACACTGTTTGTTCCTTACAGGACAAAAATGTAACTGTACAGTAACTTTCTTTTTGATAGCATATAGTGCACCATCTCTGTAATAATTAGCTATTTTAGTGGCAGGGAAAGGTGAAACAAGGCATATAAAAGTCATATAATATCATAACACTTTACCAATTTAAGGGTTCTTCCTGGAGCCATTACATTTTGTGAAGGTTTGTTAAACTTTTCAAACACCTTGTTTACAGAAATGGTTCTTTCGAGAATCATCCACTGAAAGGTTCTTTAGGAAAACAAAATTGGTTTCTCTGTGGCACCCGTATGTTTAACATTGCTGGTACATTTGAGTACAGATGGAGTAAAAGAGTGAACATGAGTAAAAAAGAAAAGAGAGAAAGATGGGAGGAGAAGGGGAGGAGAGCTAGAATTTTACAGCTTCAGCCCTACTGCTGTTTTAAGGCTGAGCTGATGTGGAAGGTTGGGGCATTCTCTCTGGCTCTGTCCTCCCTCGGTCCGCACACACTTCATTAAGTCCATAAACTTGGAGTTAGCATCCAATTAAAAAGGAAATTAACACAACCAGAGAGAGCCCAGCTCCTCACAACAGTGAAACCACGGGACCGTTACACTTCTGAGGGGTGTGTTTATGAGTGTGTTTTGGTATGGAACTGACCAAGAGCATGTTTTTCACTTTGCTGTCTCTCACACACACAAACACACACACACACACACACACACACACACACACACACACACACACACACACATAATGATGCTAGGCTGTGACATGCTCTCATATACCGACATCCTCACTTCTACTCTCCATTTTGCCTTACCAGCATGCTCGCTGATGACTTGAAGATAAGCAGTGATGAGGACGATGCCGACAAGGTATGAGTGCGGTTCAAAACCTTCTGGGACATTTGAGTAACGGGGTCACTTACATATATTTAGCCTCTGGGCAAGTAGGGCCCTATGGATGATGTTTTATTTTTGTCACAAATGCTGTTAATTTTTTTTCCCACCTTTTTTGGGATGTGTGATTTGGTTTTGGATCTTTCCTTTTTTGCTACAGTGGACTTTAAAACACCAAAGAGCTCTGATGCCCTGAACAGAGCACTAGTTTTTGATCAGTTGTTTTTTAGATACTGGAATCAGTTTTGAGAGGAAAAAGTTGCCTACCCTTTTCCACCAAAACATGTTTTGTAGGTTTCAAATATACAAATTCTGTTTTCTTGGAGGAACCATAAATTCTTCTATGATTCTGTATAAACAGAATCCTTAGGCTACTTGCCAAGTACTGAGTGTTTTTTTTTTCAATACAGTATTGGAAAATCTCATTTGAAACAGCGTATTGAAGTTTAAAACTATTACTTTTTTCTTCTAAGTGTTTCAGTTACCATGTTTCCTGGAAACCACTCAGTGATCAAAATCTAGGAGCATGCTTTCAGATACGCAGGGGGCTCTGCTTATGCTATTATCATACCCATGCTCAAATTATCTGACTTTTTTTTTATTGAAACGTGACCCCAGAATTCAACTAAAAAAGGGGGTCTCGTTACAACCCAACCAAATATTGTTATCTTAGGTAACCCCTCATCTTTTCTGTCTTGCTTGCGCATGGTTATTTGTGGTTATTCTGGCCTCTGATCTCATGCTCAGAAAGGTTAACTGAGGAGTGCGCAAGTGTGACTGAGAGAGAAATGGAGAGAGTGTGCCTCCCTATGGGGTCAAGAAAAGTTCAGCTGCAGGAGTTCTATGGACTGAGATACAAATGGTGTATTTTGCACAGACATGCATATGATCAGGCTCAAATGTGTTTTTGCCACACATATGTTCACCTCTCTGCCTTGGCCTAGTTCTTGCAGAGCACCCACATGACTTTCTCTCATTTTTCATTAAAGGTCTTTCTCAGTTTGTAACGACATGGCTAATTAGTTTTAAAGCACAGCTATTAACTCCACTGCACTTCTGGAGTGTGTAATATCCATTGTACAAGTATGTGAACTAGCCATCTTGTGGTAATTAGACAAGTCTAGTAGCTGAGTCAGACAGTAAGAGGAAAACCAGTTCTTTATGAAGCATTTTTTAATGCTTATGTATGAGAGCGTCTTTAGCTTGCCATTGGGTTTGTTGTTTGTGAGTCATAGTAGGTTGGGTCACAGCTGTATTATGCTCTAAGCTTAAGACCTTTCACTATCTTCACTCTAACTTCACATCTGAAGTGTGCTACTGTGATCAGCTGTTGTCGTACTGTTTGGTGCTCGAAATGGACATCTGGTTGAAAACCTTTGAAACTCACCATTATTTATCTTCTTGTCAAAAGGGGCATCAGCAAATTGCTTCCTGGACTGATAGTCACAAGTAAGTATGCTTTGTGTGTGTGTGTGTGTGTGTGTGTGTGTGTGTGTGTGTATGTGCTACTGTTAAGACAAGAGAACAGTCATTGTTGCATGTGTTTGCCAATTTTATTATATCATGGTATTGATTCAGTTATTATCTACTCTTTATCAGTATATACACTTCTTGTTTATTCACACTTTAGTTTAAACTGAGTAGTGCTCTTTAGGGCTGAATGATTTGGGGAAAGAATCTGACTGGGATTTTCTGTTCAGTGTTTTGACCGCTATTTAGATTGTGATAATTGTCTACAAATAAAGTTTTTTGTATTTATATTTTAGTTATATGACCCAGAATACCAGAATATCCACCTTTTCTTGGAGTTTACAAGTTCCACTGTTTCCCATTTTAAACTTCAGACTGTGTTGTTGATATATAAGCTATAATTACTCCATCAATTATAAATGCAATAAAGGTAATTATAACATTTTGTAATCGTTTAGTCCTAGTACTTTCTGCCTTGCTATATCATAACTTTACATTTTTATCTAGAATATATTGGAATCATAGTGTAATGGAAAGAAATTTGCTTTAAAAAACATCCTATTTATTTGCTGAATTTAATATTTGAAAAATGTGTATACATTTTTTCAGTATGTCGATAAATACAACTTTTGCACTAAAGGAAAAATGCCATATTTGAATGTGTCCCTTGTAGCTTATTTCCTCTTAGAAAATTAACAAAACATGTAATTCGACCACAGACATCCAAACTTTTGCATACCATTGTATATATGTGTCAGCATCTGCAACAGCAGATATGTACATGAAGGGGACTGGATATTGGCACCAGCCCACCGTTCCCATGTCACGGCATCCCACCATTAAAATAGTGTTGAATCTAATTGTGTAGACAGATATAAAGGACACTAGGATTTTTTTCAACCTAACAAAACACTGTGTTAGTGTGCATAACGGTCTATGGCTTTATCTATTATGTGTTCATATAGGTTGTGTTTTATTTGTTCATTCTTATAAACTGATTGTAGTTTTTGTTCAGTAATTTAATGTGTGTGTGTGTGTGTGTGTGTGTGTGTGTACATGCACATGTGTATGCACCTCAGGTGGTATTGTTTTTAAAGCCATTTATGTGAACGTTGCTCTTGTGTGAATAAAGCTCACACACATGCTTTTGTGTACGTTGATACATAGCTGATGCACTCTGTGTGTGTGTGTGTGTGTGTGTGTGTGTGTGTGTGTGTGTGTGTGTGTGTGTGTATGTGTGTGTGCGCACGTGTGCTTGCGGGTGCTGACTGACAGCCTGTCGGGGCAGCGCACACACGCACATGGCGGGAGGGCGAGACATTCCAGCTCAGGCTCCTCAGGATCTGATTCCTCCAGCGAGTCAGAGAGCAGTAGCCAGCGGTCGCTCAGCCCAAGCCCACAAACACACACCCAGCCTGGGGCAGCCGGCCAAGCTCAGACAGGCTCCTGCAGCACAGAGGTATGCCTTCACCTTTACTCTCCTGTTTCTCTGCTTCTCATTGTTCCTCTCTGATTTCCCTTGATTGTTTCGGGAACTCCTTAGCAGTGGTGGTCAGCGCTGAGTAAGACGTGTTGTAGTTTGGTGGTGAGTGGAGGAGGAAGCACTGAGAGGACGAATGTGTGGGGGGATGAGGAATGTGAGTAGAGGGGGGTGGGGGGCTGCAGGCCACTGAGAATTTAGAGTTTCAGTGTCACGTCAATATGTAGACTCCCTGCGGACCAAACAGATAGGAAACAGTAGTGGTTCTCATTGATTTCACATGAAATGTAGTGGTGTCAAGACCTGGAGAACTTCTGCATGTGATCTTCTGAGCCATAAATCTAAACGACACAAATTACATCTAGACACAGCAGAGTTGGGGAATTTTTCATTGTCATAAGAAATTACATCTTGATGAGCTTTCTTAACCTATATGTTCTGTATTTACAGAACATCCTGACAATAACTGGAGTCCTACAAAACATAAAGTAAATAAAGTAAAGTAAAATAAACAATTGTATCCACAGACTTTAGTAATATTTTTAAATTTTACCGAAGCGCTGTGTTCTCAAAACATAGAAGTAATGTGATGCGTGTTGTGTATGAAGAAAAGTGTTGCGAAACTACACTTAAACTATATTGCCCTTCCCTTATACACTAGTTTTCATGTTTCTTTATGTCTGGCTGTAGGATTGTTGGGTAGAATAGGGCTTTATTTAAGACAGGGGGGTGTAATTGTCAGAGAAAGGAGGGGGAGGCAGACGGTTTGGCTTCCGCATGCTCCGCTAGAGGAGTCCTGCTCTACTGTATGAATGAAGGTGCCTGTGTGACATAGTTGGCTTTATGACTGAACATGCAGTATATGGCAGCCTGTGGAGTGAGGAGGAGGGAACACCATGTGTTTTTCATCTATGTGCAGCCGTGGAAGTGTCTCTGAGGAGGAAGGCTTGGAAACAGTACACAGTTCCAGGTAGGGGGGTGTCAGAGAGGAGGGGAGGGAGAGGGCACAAGAGATGTAGTGTCTTCTCTGGAAAGAGAGAGAGGGATGAAGAGGGGGGGGGGGTGTTTGAGTAGAGGAGTAGAGGTTTAAATTAGCACCGGTCAGCTAGCAGAGGGAAAGCAGAGAAAGTAGACTGCCCTCATTCCTATGTATGCTTGAAAGTGAGTATTATCCTCATTTAGTTTTGAGTGTTATTTTATCATTTATAAAATTGTAGGTATAAAGCCATTAAATATATCTTTAAATTGTTATTCAGAAAGTGAGTTTGTTGTGTAGTGTTTGAACCATTAGGCTCATAAATGGGAAACTGGCATATGTAATCTGTTGTGATGAATGGTGTTGTATTAATGTTAAGCCTTGTTTTAAGAGGGTGATGAAAGGGGTGAATAAGTGATGTTTATGTCATGTTAGACTCCTCAGATTCTCGCTCTCTTTTTTTTCCCTCTTTTCGCACTCACTCTCTTTACCATGCCAGCTGTTTACTCAACAACCCCTTCTTGTCAATCTCAATCATTTGAATCTTTTTTCTCTGGCATTTGTTTGTTTTTTTCAGACAGCCTCTCTCAGGTCCTGGTTGTTCTGTCAATAGTCCCATTTAGTCCACACACTCACACTGTGCCTACTAGGCCTGTCACAATTATTACGTAATAACCTGGCCACAATTTTATTCAGCTAACTGCTGGCATTTTCTATAGCTGGGCTGAGGCAAAGTCATGTATACAATAGAGAGCAGAAAATGAATTTTTGAGATTTATCTTGGTTCTAACATTAACTTTCTATTAAATAATCTTAAGAGGGCGATGGTGAGTAATGTTTGTTTATCTGTTGTTTTTGCCATCAATCAATAATCAGCAAAAGTGGGCTTGTATTTTACAGTTATATACAATGAACAATTAGAGATAATGAAATTGATAATCACAGTTTATTTGTATGGAAAATAATCATCAGCTAAAATGTAAGGATTGTGACAGCCCTACTTCTTTACTAATTTATCCTTTGGAATAAATGTATATTAATTAATGGATTGTTTTGACAGTGATGATAAAAGACATACTTATAAGGCATGCACCAGTTACTGAATCAACTTCATGGTTGTCTCCAGTTGATTTCTAAGAGATAATATTAGAAGCTGCAGTTTTGACAAATCATCTCATGGCTCTTTCATGCTACTACATGTTAACTGCATATTACAGTATGATAAGAAACAGTATCATATGAGAGTAAGTAATATTACAGTTTCACAGAATTCTGCTCTAATCTAAGATTTGGACATTTCTGTTCACTCACTCAGTCTCTGTCTTTATCAATCTCCACAACCAGGACCCGTCATTCACCCACTGGCAGCTGGACAAGTGGCTTGAAAAAGTTCATGGGAACCGACATTCAGTTGATCATGACCCGGGAGGTCAGAATTCTTGTGTGACTTTTGACTCTGGCCGTGGACCATCTCCAGGAAGATACTGGGAGAGAGATTCAAGTCTTGGGACGAGACGAGACAACAGCCCAAGTCAAAGCCCTGTCCTCAGCCCTAAGTTTGACTACAGTCTCAGACATAGTCCTCGGTCTAGTCCTGGATATAGCCCTTGTCCAAGCCCAGGAATTACCCCCGTGCCAAGCCCAGTGCCAAGTGTTTGCCCAAGCCCAGGTTCCTGCCTAAGAGGAGACCGGAGCCCAAGCCCTTTACCCCCTCACCCGCCCAAAAGCCCTAGCCCTAGTCTTGTCCCTGCTTCTGCTTCTCCAAGACTCAGTTCTCATTCTCAGGTCTCTACTCACAACCAGGAAAGCCCCAAGCGTTCAAGGCAACCGACACTCACCTCAAGTCCTGTGCGCCAGCCTAAAATCAGGCCATGGGTGCCTCCAGACCATAACTCTGAACACTGTATTAATGAATCTAGACCCAAAGACTCTAGACCACACAATCTCCCACAACATCATTCCAAACACAAAGTGATTCCACACAAGCCCAAAGCCCAAAGAATTGAATCCAGATCCAAATCTTGGTCCAGTCCTGCTCCAAAATCAAGTCCACAGCATAAGTCTCAATCAAGGTCCAGACCGAACCACATCCCTAAAGAGAAAGTAAGGCACTTGTCTTCCATTGATCCCAGCCCTGAACAAAGGCACAGGCCTGGTGATCCTAGGAGCAAAGTCAGCCAGAGTTTAAACTCCAAGCCAAGGCACAACGACACATTAAAATCCAAGCATTTAGCCACTACTGAATCAAGCAGTGGTTCTATCCACAGTTTTGGCTCTAGGGCTCCACATAGGCCTGAACCACAAACTTCAGCTGGGCCGATTTCAAAGCTTAGCTCAAGGTTCAGCCCCAGCCCGAAACCAAAAGCAAAATCTAGAGAGGAGCCAGTGCCCAACTCAAGGCCATCTCAGAGAGAGCAGAAGCCTAGAGAGAGAGAGCGGGAGGGGCACAGTCGCAGGAGGGCACAGGGAGGACCCCCGGTCCAGGCTGCAGAAGCTCAGAGGCAGGGGAGGCTGGCGGAGGAGCAGCTGATCAGGCGCTGCTGGGTCCGCAGCTCTGAAGAAGAGGAAGAGGAAGACGAGAGGAGAAGGAGGAAAGAGGGAGAGGAGAGGGAGAGGAAGAGGAGGAGGAGGAAGGAGTCAAATTCTGAATGGCAGGCAGTACAGCCCAAACAGAGACCCCACACCAACAGCCGGCATCACCAACAAAGCGAACACAACGGCCCCGAGCGTGAGGAACAGAGGAGGAATAAGAGGAGGAGGAGCAGTGAGGAATCCTCCCACACTGAAGTGATAGATTCCAATCCTTCTCCTCCACTCTCTCCGCCCTCTCCCACTCCTGTGCCCTGCCCCGTACGCCCATCATCTTCCTCTTCGTCATCTTCTTCCTCCTCTTCCTCTTCATCGTCTTCTTCAGAATCAGACTCAGAACCTGGGCCACCTCAGAACGTTACTAAAGTTCCTGCAGATTCCACATCCAGCCAGCGGCCAGCAGAGAAGCGAAGACATCATGAGAAACCCACCAAGTCAAGGTCCGATGTAACACGTACCTCCAGGTCAAATGCAGTATCCCCAGACGAAGGGCAACAACATCGAGGCAAACACAAACTCTACACTCTGGTGCCATTTGGCCGCACCGAGAAGTCCACCGCTGTCTCCAGCCGAGGACTCAGGAATCTAGTGGTGAAGATAGACCTGTCTCTTCTAGCTAGAGTCCCTAGCACAAGTGAGGTCTCACAGAGCCGATCTTCATCTTCATCCTCCTCTTCTTTGCCAGCTAAAACAAAAGAAAATACTTCCATGAGACATCAGTACCACCAAGAGCGAGAGCCTGAGGATGGCAGGAGGAAAAGGAAGGTGAGAACTTGAGAATAAGATGAGGCATTTTTACAGACTTTACCTAGTACTGGCTCTCTGATGTGTGTGTGTGTGTGTGTGTGTGTGTGTGTATCAGGCTGAGAATGGAGAGTCTCAAAGAGACAGCAAAAGAAGCCATTTTCACACTGACAAGCTCCCAGCTCTCTCACACACAACCAGCAGTGAAAATCAAGAGAGCCGCTCTGGCAGCAAACAGAATGGGTATGTTTGAACACACTGTGACTATTGTAGTGTTTCAGCCAAAGATTTTGGAGAAAACAACATATTTAAGCCACACAAAACTGCATGTTGTCAACAAATGTGTAGCATATTGTATCATTTTCTGTTTTTTTCTGGTTATTTTTCTACATCATTTGAGCACAGCAGGTGTCTTTTACATAATGTGGACATTTCATAATCTTGTTACACAAACTTAAATTAATAGAACTTTCTCTCAAAAAGTTACCTTTTTGAAGACGCATGGTTTTGCTAGGACAGAGACATTATGGTTGGGAAGGCCTTATAAGGAAAATACTTTTCCATGTGTTTGTGATTATATAAATAATTGCAAATACAATACATGTTCTGCATGGTTTGCTCAATCAGTTCTGTGCATCACATGTATTTTTCATTCCATCAAGATGGAATAATTCTTTATCCATCATGTTTGAACTGTAAATGCGTAGCCTATATGTTTATTTACCACTTTGTGTGTCTCAATTGGAAAGGCAGATAGCATTTACCATCATTTAGTATTTTCAGTCAGATGCACTTGTGCTTGTCACAATTCCTAGATCACTCTGCTTATAACTAACAGCTAAGCTGCAAGTGTAACTAAATTAATGTATCAGGGATGCTTCATATCACTCTCCACTAATTCTTCTGCTGTGGTTTTGGGCAGAGTGACTGTTGCAGTTTCTATGGTCTTTCATTTGTGGGAGAAAATATGAAAGAGGATATGCTTATACTGACCAGTCATAATTATTATTTTATTTTTTACACTCAAAATGTGGGACTTTATTGGCATACTTTGACTAAGTAATGTGTGGGTTTTGTGTCATTTCACACATGCAGCCCTTCTACAGTATTTTATCAAGATGCACATATGTCATGAAAACATTTGGAAATAGGACACATTCGTGGTAACAGTCAACAGCTTCTTCTTTTCTGAATCATGTACACAAATACACTGCTACAACTTTTTGCTATCAAAAAACATAAAACTTACCAACCATGTTGCATCACAGGGCGGAAGCAGTCAAGCAGGGTAGATTTTTTACAGCTCTCACTAGAGTCATGTATGAGATGACTTTACCAGGATTTTGACTTTGGCTTTCCATTTTCAAACACACACTTCACCCCTGGAATTCAATAGCAATTAAACAGAAAAGTTCTTTTCACAACTTTACCAGAATTTTGACTCCAGTCTATGTTCATATTTAGACCTTGCTAAATTCCCTGTTACAAATACATGTGTGAAAGGTGCTGATGACCCACACTGTTTTCTTTTTACAAAGAAGACTCAAAAACACTATATGTCCAAAATCTTTTCTAATTTGCGAATTCAGCAAATTTAAGGTGCACATTGCTGGCACAAGTGTTTCCAGCAGAGTTTGGTAGCTTCACTCCTCAAAAACTAAAGCTGGCAAGTTAAAGGTGAGTTGAATCAGATGTGTTTGAGCAGTGAAATCACCCAACTCTGCGTCTGGACGCCCGGTGTTCAGCACCCCTGAACATATAAAGACTTCCCTGTTTCTGCAGCAAGGGGGGGCTCATCTGTTAAAACCCTTACTTTCAAAAGAAACACTGGATAATTTAGTGTCTACTGATTTTTGAACACAGAGCATACAGTTCTATCATGAGCAGATTTGAGGTTGTTGAGGCCAAGCCATATGAGAAGTCTTTATAGATGTTTTTGGTTGCTTTATATACAGACACCTTCATGAGGACTATTTTTATACGAAGAGGCCACTGTCGCCACTCTCCCCTCCTTCTGCTGTGAAGATGCCGCATGCAGACCAGCAGCACACAAACCCACAGAGAGACAAAGAGTCTGCAGTGAAAAAAACACAGGTGCACAAAACACTCCACAGTGCAGGAACATCTGTGCCTCCAGAAAATAGAACAGGCCAAGCAGAAAAAATAAGTGCTGCTACAGACTAAAAGACAGACCTAGTAGACCATGCCTCATTTACCCTCAGCTTTCAATGTAATAACCACACTTTTCACTGTGATTAGATTGAGGTTTTAGCGCTTCACTGACTCAACCACTGGGCACCTTCTGAACCACTGTTATATTTGTTTTCATAGCTGTCGTGGTATTTTACAAATGGAAATCATTTTCTCACACAGTTAAGTTTGTAATAGATTTTGTTACAAGCTATTGGTCTGTTGTCCTGTAATTGGGGTGGGCAATATGGTGATATGTAATCATGATAAATTACTTCACGCACTTCCAACCCACACTTTGGAATGTTGTGAGTACTAGAGCATGAAACAGCTGGATGTATCATAAAAAAGACGGGTTTTATAACCTTTTCTAAATGTGATGCTACTGTTTTGTTAGTGCATGTAGTTCATTCCATCTTATTCATCAAATTGCGCATTGTGAAAATGTTAAAGATAGTTTTCTTACCATCCACCTTTACCTGTAACAGATGCCACGAACTCAGCCTAAAATTGAGGTGGAGGGTGCTGGAGCATCAGGGAACACACAGCCTCCTTCTGGGTCATGGGTACCTGCCGCCACCCAGCCAGCCTGCTACAGAGGAACCGTGCCTTATACTGACGTGTGAGTTATCTGTAGGAGCTTTCGTATTTGTGGAAATGTCTATATCTGCTAAATGCTAAGCCACCTCACAGTCTCCTCACTTTCTCACTTCAGTTCACACCATGCGGAATACTACATGCATGAGGCAAAAAGACTGAAACATCGAGCAGATGCTATGGTATGTCATCAGTGCAAATGCATACACAGTGATAACTACACACTATAAATACTTTGATTGCAGGTATTAATTTGAAGATTAAAGTAAAGCGGCGCGATATGGACTAAATAGTATTACTGCGATTTTACTTTGGGGCAACTGACGGCCTAGTGGTTAGGGAGTTGCCACCGTGACCAGAAGGTCGCGGGTTTGAATCCCAGGAGTGGTACTGGCACCTCTGAGGTACCCTTGAGCAAGGTACCGTCTCCACTCACTGCTCCCTGGGTGCTGTGTTCCTGCTCGATGCTTCACTTGGTGAGTGGGTTAAATGCAGAGAAGAATTTTGTGCTGTTCATACTGTGTGCTGTGGTGTGTTCACGTATGACAAATGGTCAATTTACACTTACTGCTACTTATTGCGATGCCTTTAAAAGGCCCGATATCATCCGTTCTCTGGAATGAAAAAGATTTAATGTCTGCAAATATTTTTTCAAATGGAATGTTTACTCCCCCATCCATGCAGTCCATATATGGAAAATAAGTTACAAAAATAGCCTGTTTTCAAGTCATAGTATTTGTGATGTCACAAAACCAATATATTTTAATATATCTCCTTATTCTAACTATTAAAGTTTAGCCCCACTCACTCTTACACAGGCACCACCTTTTATGGTTAAAAATTAGACTTCTGTTAGATTACATGAAGACCTCGATTCATCAGAACACCCAGTAACTCACGTGGAGCTGTGATTGGTCACCCTGTCAGAAACACTATTTGTTTAGAAGCTCATTTGCATTTTGTAGCCTTTTGCTATACCAGTATTGCAGAGACCGATATCACAATAACCGGTATCAGATTATATTTTGTAAAGTCCTAGATTAAAGCATTTTTGATACTGTAAAAAACACTTTTTGTAAGAAATTTAAACTTAGCCCACAGTTTGATTTGAAATTGTATACTGGGTGTTGCAACATTCTAAAAAAAAATGAATTAAAAGAAAAATGATGACCATAATTATGTTGTTGTGGAGCTAATAAATCACATCTCTCCGATTCACGATTACACTCCTGAAGTATTATAAGAAGAACAGTGCTTAAACATCTGAAGCTACACCATGCAGTTTACTTAAGCACTTTGCCTCAATCCATTCAGGGCTTTTACCCACATATTCTCTCACCCTCCCTGTGTGCTCTCAGGTGGATAAACTAGGGAAAGCTGTGAATTATGTGGATGCTGCTCTGTCCTTTATGGAGTGTGGAAAAGCCATGGAGGAAGGACCTCTGGAGGCCAAGTCCCCTTACACCATGTATGCGGAAACCGTGGAGCTCATAAGGTGTGTATGGGTTTTGCTTTCTTATTTTGTCCTTGTATCTTCCTCTATTTACCTTGCTTCGCTTACAGACAGGCTCACCCTGCACACACAGTACACAGTGCACGCAGTGATGTGGGCACTGATCTGTTGCTGATATGTTTTGTTTCTGGTAGATATGCCATGAGGTTAAAGAGTCACACAGGTGCTGGGGCCAGACAAGAGGACAAGCAGCTTGCTGTGCTCTGGTAAATATCACCCTGAATGTTCATTAGAAAATGTTTTAACTTAGTATTAATCACTTACACAACAGCACCACCTACCTGTGAGGTCGATGGCACATGCCATTTGAAGTGTGTGAAGCCTGGGACAATAAGCTGAGGCTTTTCACAGAATTTACCAAGTGCTGGCTCTATGATTTGTGTGTGTGTGTGTGTGTGTGTCTGTGTGTGTGTGTGTGTGTGTGTGTGTGTGTGTGAGAGAGAGAGAAAGACACTGCAGCCATGTTTACATGTAATAAATGTTTTGTGTCTGCATTGCAGTTTCCGCTGTCTTGCTCTTCTGTACTGGCAAATGTTCCGCCTGAAAAAGGACCACGCTCTGAAATATTCCAAAGCCCTGCTGGACTACTTCAAGGTATGACCTTACCATCAAGCAGGCTTATTTTCACTTCAACCATCTACACAGTACACAGTGACACTAAGCAACACTTCTCCAGTACTGTAGTGCCACACACAACAGCACACGACTACAAAACTATGACTAGGACCACACAAAAGAAAAGGGTGCAAACAGTGCAGCCAACGGAGTACTGAGAGTAATTACAGTGTTATGTCAGGTTTACTCGCATACAGCATTATGTATTATAGCAGTAATTAAATGCGCAAAGATGCAAGGATTTAGGAGATAAGGAATAACAGTATTAAACTGCAAGAATTACCAGCAATAACATAGAAAATACTTAACAGTGTATAAATAAGGGAACATGATCTGGTGATAGTATTGGGGAGTGGCAGTTCAGGTCTGGTTCTTGTTTATGAAACAGTTATGTGTGCGTGTGTTTGTGTGTATGTTTAGTAGTGAGGAACAGTTGAGGGGTGTGTTTGTGTGTGGTGAGTACAGTTCACATAAGGCTTTTAGATTTATATAACATCACTGATTAAAATGGACCTTTTCTATGACTCAGCAATAATCTGTTGACATTTTGCCTGATGATAATGCATGTTTTAAGTTTTCCTACTGGTCACCCTAACAGTGATAAACAGAGCGTCATGGATTCATACGTACAGTGGGGGAAATAATTATTTGATCCACTCCTGAATTTGTAAGTTTGCTGACTTACAAAAAAATGAACAGTCTCTAATTTATGAGGTAGTTTCAATTTTATGGAGAGAGACAGAATATCAACCAAATATCAAGAAAAAACATGTCACATAAAAGTTATGAATTGATTTGATTGTCATTAAGTGAAATAAGTATTTGATCCCCTACAACCCAGCCAGACTTCTGGTTCCCACAGACTGGGTGTATCCCCATGTTGCAGATTACAATCAATCTATCAATTACAGATACTCCTGATCTTACCTTGTTATGTGTATAAAGCACTCCTGTCCACAGAAACTGTTTCTTCCATTCCAGCCTTTCCACCACCATGGGCAAGACCAAAGAGCTGTCAAAGATTGTAGACCTGCATGAGGCTGGAATGGGTTGCAAGATCATCAGCAAGAAGCTTGGTGAGAAGGTGCCAACAGTTGGTGCGATTATTTGGAAATGGAAGAAATCTAAAATGTCTATCAATTGCCCTCAGTCTGGAGCTCCATCAGAGTCGAGTTGATGCCAAAGAGCTCGATTTTGGTCTCATCTGACCACAGCACTTTCTCCCAAGCCTTCTCTGAATCATT
>JBBIGA010000002.1:12070772-12102509 GCA_037576975.1 Alestes dentex
AATTCAAATCAGAGTGTCTTCCATGTCTGGAATGGATGTACAGTATTCTTGAGTCTATAAGGTAACAATAATATAATGATAAGATAACCTTGTTTGAATTGTGAAATAGTTTTTACTAAAAGAATATTTAAATTTTGTCTGTTCTACTATCTACTATACTTATACTATATTGGCTGGGTTAAATAGAATCGCATTACTGAAAAAACATTGACTAAAACTAGACTGAAATGTCATCAGTTTTCATTGACTAAAGCTAGATGAAAATAGTTGTGGATAATTCTAACTAAAATAAGACTAAAATGTTCAGACTTTTAGTTGACTGAAACTTGACCAGATTAATAATAACAATAATACATTTAATTTATTAGGCGCTTTTCAAAATACCCAAAGATGCTGTACAATTTTGAGTAGACAAAGAAAACAGAGCATTTTGTTTGTCTACTCATACTTTAATTTTTTATTTTTTATTTTTTAAAGTTCCTGTGTTTGTTTTTTCTCCCCCTGTAGTATCGAAAATAGTATTGAGTATCATCCTTAGTATCGGTATCGAGTTTGAAATTTCAGTATCGTGACAAGCCTAATTCTTAGGGATAAAAAGAGGTTGAGAAATGGCAGTTTAAAATGATTTCTGTCTGTTTTTAGTATGTGAACTGACACAAATGTTACTGTAGCTCAAAACTACAACAAAGAGGTGTGGTATAGATTTTTGTCAAAAAACATAATACACTGTTTGGTTGCATGCACCTTATCAATAAGTTCTATAAAGATATACCTCTGAATATCACCGAAATGTTACGGGTTGTATAAGGAAAGAGATTATATACAAGCATCATCTTGATCAGTGAGTATTGAAACGCCCCTTGCATAATCACTGGCTCAGATTGAGAGGAGACAGATTATTCTATCTCAGTTGCAGTGATAGTGAAGGCTTTACAAAGTCTTCAGAAAGGCCTTGCATAATAGAATATCAAAACCACTTTACTATTGTCCTCTATTTTTCTCTCGTGTGTTTGTGTGTGCATGCACGCAGTGTAATGGGAGACAGTCAGTGAGAGCCGTGAGTCAGTTTAACAGACGAACTGTGCTTAGAACCTAACTTTGGCACCCTCTGGCAGAGAGCGTGATGCATACGCTCACACCGGAGAACACGTTCTGATTTCTTACTTGCTGTGCTTATAAAAACAGTCATTCCCTGGTTCTCATTTATTCCCATGCTGAGCCATGTGTGTTGGAAAAAGGAGCTCACACTGGCAGGTGCTTTATTAGCGAGCATTGACCTGATCTGTAAGCCTGTATTGGTTTCAGATGATGGCAGATGCTGGGGCTTACCTTATACAAGGACAAGATTATAAAGGGTATTATGAAAGCAAAGATTGAGTCACCGTTTGAACTGAGAGTGATAAGCAGAAAGAGGAAACAGCAGCACGACGGACAGGAAAGAATGCCCGCCCACTCTGATCCAAATGAATGCTGATCATTGTGTTCTCAGGTCACTACTGTTACTTAGCAACATGGTGGATAATGAGCATCTGTTAAATTCACCTGTGCAAATCAAAACAATCTATTGAGTATTTATTTTACTAATGGACATCTTGCTGATTAAGGACAGCTATTTTCAAATTATTTGATGTTGTTTTCTGATTTGAAAACTCTGAGTGATCTCCCATTTACCACTCGGCAAATAAAGCTGCAAGTGTAGGAGTAAAATGACACTGTCTTTTGGTCTCTTTAGGGAGAGGTGCTGTACCGTGTGCGGTGGAAGAACTATTCATCGGATGATGACACCTGGGAGCCCAAGGCTCACCTGGAGGACTGTAGCGAGGTGCTGCTGGCCTATGAGCGAGCCCTGGCTGAAAAAAAAGTTAAGAAAGACTCCGGCATGGTGAGACTCCTCAGGTGTTTTTCGAACCTGCTTAAGCAGTTTGATTTGGTTGCGTTGTGTCAGCAGCAGTCAGTCATGAGATTAATGCTAAGCTTAAGGGCAGTGGAGTGACTTTGAATTATATGACCAGTATGAAGTTAATTGTGATTGTTTTTAATGACCAGAAGCTGCCTATGAAGAGTGACCTGTTTGATGCAAATTCTGAAAGCGACAGTGATAAAGACGAGTCAAAAGAGTCACCTGTTAAGAAGAAGAAGAAAAAGAAGAAGCATGCAGAGGAGTCTGATGATGAGAAGTCAGTCAAAGAAAAGAAGAAAAAGAAGAAAAAGGAGAAGTGGAAGGAGGACAAACCACTGCCTGCTCCTGAGTCTGAGGAGGAGGAAGACAGGGTTTCCATATCAACACCTCCAAAAAAAGAAAAGACGGCAGATGCTAAGAAGAGATCTATTGAAAGTAGTGATGATGATGATGATGATGATGATAATAGTCCAGTGTCAGCCAAAAAACCCAAGAAAGACAGCAAGGCTAAAGATGCAGGAAAGCAAAAAAAGGAAAGTGTTGAGGAGCGGAAGAAAAAAAAGGTTAAGTCAAAAAAAGAGATTGAGTCTTCCGAGGATGAGACAGACAAGAGCGATGTGCCTTCAGAATCACACACTGACGACACAACAGCTACAGACAACCACAACAGCACCGTAGCAAGAACTACAACTCCCAGATCATCAGAGAAGCCCTCTGGGGGCGATCATAGCAAGACAAAACAGAAAAAGAGCAAAGCTGATATTAAGTTGCAAGGTTTCAAAGATCTTATTCAGGACAAGAAGCCAAAAAAAACTGACAGCCAAGCCCCCTCACTCAAAGAGAACAGCCTAAATAAGCTTAAAACTTTGACTAGCAGTAAGAGCAGCAGCAAGTCATCCCGCAGTGAGGATGACCCTGACTCTGGTGATGCAGGGGCTGCAGTAAGACCAAAAAACAAGGGGAAAAGTCTGGAATCAAGTTTGCCTCCACAGAAAGATTCTGTATCTTCCTCTTCTTCATCCACTTCAGCTTTAGCTCCCTCCAACAAGGCTAAAGAGGAGGAGCCAAGGGAAGAACCTGGGGAAAAGGGAGGAACCCCAAATAATCTTTTTGAAAAGTTCTTGTTGACCTGTGAGGCCAAGGACCGCGTGCCCAGGAAACAAGCCGTTCACACAACGCCAAAGGTACAAAGATACATCTGTACTAGGTTTATCTATTTATTTATTTGAATTTTGACAAGAGTACTTAGAAACATTATGCTGATTGTGTGTATCATTACAGAATTCAGGGAAGACGGAGAAAAAGGTAAAGTCCACAAAGGAGTCTCCAGCACATCAGTCAGACAAATCAAAGGAAGGTAAGAATAAAGTGGATTCTTTATCAGTTACTTTTCTGTACACAAAAGACTGTAGGTCATAGTTTCTCACCACCTGTAATTTCTTTTGCTTGTAATATCAGGTTTGAAATTTGTTTTTGTTTAAATTTCTGTACATTTCCAGGCTCAAGAGGTGGCCAGAGTCCTGTTTCCATGGATGCAGAGGAGAAACAGGAAAAGGCCACACCAGAGTCGGAGAGGAGCGAAAAGTCAGATGAACCTGCCGGCAAGACAAAGGAGGAGCTACAACGTGAGCAGAAAGAAGAGGAGCAACGGAGAAGGAAAGAGAGGATGGAGGAGGAAGAGAGAAAGAGGAAAGAGAGGGTTGAGGAAGCCCAGAGAGAGAGAAAGGCAAGGATGGAGGAGGCACAGAAAGAGAGACAGAGATTGGCAGAGGAAGCACGGTTAGATCGTCTGGACCGGAGGTCTATGGTGGAGGCTATGGCGTCTCCTGAGTCTACAGAAGACTCAAGATGGAAAGAGAGAAGAAGGAGAAGGCGAGAGGATAGTGAATCACGCCTCCTCATTGCCTGCGATGACAATCAGGACTCACAGGATCCCCTAGAGCGCTCAGACAAGACTCCTGGTTTGTATTGTCCTCATCAGAGATGCTTGCCAACTTCTGTCCTGCTGTTTGTTGTTCCACTTTATTTATGATAACGCAAAAACGTATTTTTTACCGATACCATGCTGTTTCCATTTTGAAATGATATGTAGAACCATTCCAGCATAGTGAAAGCCCCAGTATGCTTCTCAGTGCCTGTGCTTTCATTTCTTACATTGAGTTTTAAACTCATCTGCTGCCTTGTCTGAAATATCTATATGTCCTAATGTCCTAGTAGGTTGACATTGTTTTCAGATGTAATCATGAGCTATCATTAGTCTTATCTATAAGGCCCAAGGTTGCTGTAGGATTCATTCTAATCAAGCAGAAGCATGCCTGGTAACACTTGTTTAATTAGTTGATCTCAGTTTGTGAGTTGTGAGCTGCACTTTTGCTTGTTGGTTAAAATAAAAATCTGCATCCACTCTGGCACTAAATGCAGCATGTCAGTTCACACAAATGTTAACAAAGTCATGCATCCACTGTTATCTGGTACAAGAGATGGTGTTTGCTACAACACTGTGTGTGTATGTCTAACAGACAGGGGGCCACCATCTCTCAACCTTGGGGTGGAGCTGAAGCTTGACTGGATGACACTGGAAGACTTCCAAAAACACTTGAATGGAGAGGATGAGAATCTCTCCCCACTAGCCTTAACTCCCGGTGAGTTTTAAACACACATCCTCATACTAATGAGAACAAAATGTCAATTGAGGGCTTGTTGGGGTTTTTTGTTGTTGGTTGTTTTTTTTTTTTTTTTTTTTTTTTTTTTTTTTTACTTTTCTCTGTCTCTCATGTTCACATGTGAAGGTGAACTTCGGGATGCTGTAAAAAATGGAAATTATACGGCTGTAAAACGTGCACTCAGTTCCAAAGAGGACTACAACCTGGATCAGGAGGTATGTGCTTCTTGTACTGGGTGTTAAAGGTGGTGGTTGTTTTAACATCTAACTAGTTTATAGATAGTAGAATAATGTAATGGCCATGTCAGTATGTTTTTTTTTTTGGTTTTTTTTTTGTGTTGCTATGTGGTCTTTACTGTTGCTGTGTGCAGTATGAAAGGTCACGTTAATCGTGCTGTTGATCTCGCCTATCTCGAATCTAATTCTGTATCTAAATCACAAATGTGGTTTAGTGTATTAGAAACTTGTAAGTCACTTTGAGTAAAAGAGTTTGCCCAATTAATGTAACGTGTATTTCTTCCCCTCTAGACTAACTGCACATCTTCCCATGCTGTGTGTGTGTGTGTATTTGTGTTTATGGAAACGTTCTGCCCCCTGCAGGACTCCAGTGGTATGTCCCTTTCCATGCTTGCTGCTGCAAGTGGACAGGATGACATACTCCGACTGCTGATTAAGAAAGGAGTGAAGGTGAATGGACGGCAGAAGAACGGCACCACAGCCCTTATGCATGCTGCTGAGAAGGTAATCATCATGGTGCTGTAGAAGCATTCCCTTTGCTGATTTTCTGCTACTTTAGACTCATCTCACAGTACACATTTGTTGATGCCATTCAGTCAGTGTTATGATACGGTTGAGAAACGAAGTCTGCATTGACCTTTCACTTTACCTACCCTGTCTAGAATTTCCTGACCACAGTGGCCATTCTGCTTGAGGCAGGATCATGCTTGAATGCTCAAACTCTAGGTGGAGAGACGGCACTTATGAAGGTGAGGAAAGGAAAAGTATTGCTTTAGTCAACAGGGAGTAAAATCTCCTTCTAAATGAGAAAAATAGTTTAAATTAAAGCTCAGTATTTTGATCATTTTTTGCTCAACAGCATTAACACATGAATGCTTCTCTTTTTGTAAGGCATGTAAAAGGGGAAATGCAGATGTTGTTCGTCTTTTGCTGGAGTACGGAGCTGACTGCAACATCCTCTCCAAGCACAAGAACACAGCCTTGCACTTTGCCAAGCTCAGCAATAACCTGATGGTATATGACCTCATCAAAGATCATATCCAGACGTAAGTCCTTTTAGTGTCTCTTTAACACCACAAGAAAACCTTTGGGATTTAGGTTCCATATATGAAATCAGAAAAATATTGTTTAAGCTTATTCCAATGAGGAACACCATGTGAACATAATTGCCCACAGGTTATCAACAGTGGCGGAGGACACGATCAGAGCATATTTTGAGTCACGGTTGGCCCTGCTAGAGCCAGTGTTTCCTCTGGCCTGCCATCGCCTTTGTGAGGGACCAGACTTCTCACTAGAATTCAGTTACAAGCCTCCACAACACACACCTGGAGAAGGTATGGAATTCAGTGCTAACAGCTAGATGAAATCCTTTACAGGTTCTTTAGAGATCCAAAAATGGTTCTATGACATAATCCAAAGAACCTTATGGACGCCTTTGTTTTTTTAAAGAATAATTTTTGTGATAGAGATACTTCAATATCTATAATGAAGTTTAAGATTCTGTGAAGATTCTGTGAAGATTCTGTGAAGATTCTGTGAAGATTCTTTACATCCTTAATGTTATTCACACTCATCCCATTTATAAAAAATATTTAATATAATATAACAAATATGGTTATTCTATTATATTACATACTTTAAGTGGCACATTTTAAGAGTGCTAGTACAAGTACTCATGCACCAATTTGGTATTTAAGAGCTTTTAATGATGATTGATAGTGAACATTTTATGCTATTGTTTTATATGACATGACATACTAAATCAGACATGAAGGTAATATTAAGGTTTTTTTTCCAGAAACTCTTTATTACTCTAGTGATACTCCTGCATCAAGAGTTTGACTGGGGCTTGGTCTTGTTATCCAGGAATTTATTAAATTGTTATCCGGGATTTTATGTCAGAAAATAACTGGAATGTACAGCATTAGTAACTATCCATGCATAAGTGTTACTGGTTGTAACACTTATGCATAATTACAACCAGTAAGTCAAGTTACTGGTTGTAATTATGGTCTGTAGCTTCAATATCAGATCAATATTAATTTGATTTTCCTGTTTATCAATGAATATTATATCAGCTATCTGCACCATTAAGTGTGTGTTTATATTCTGTGTTATGTCACAGGATCGGGTATTTTGCTCTTCATCTTCCATGCTAACTTCATGAGTGAGATCACAGCCAGACTCTGCGGGCCCTGTAGTGTCCATGCTGTCATCCTTAATGACAAGTTCCAGCTGCCCATCTTCCTTGTAAGACTCCAAGCACATTCTTTGAGCACCTGTTGACAAAATGGTGCACTTTTTTTAGTGTTTTCTTCTAGTAATTATGAGAGTTGCACAAATATATCTTCAGTTTATTTGTTTGTGCTCTTCTATTGACAGGATAGCCACTTTATTTATTCCTTCAGTCCTGTTCCAGGAGCCAACAAACTCTTTATTCGCCTGGCTGAGTCGCCTACAGCTAAGGTGAGGGAGTGGTGCTAGTACCTGCCACACATTATACAGAGACATATTTAGTGTAGATTAGGGGTAGGTGCAAAATGAGAGACTTCTTGAATACAATATGTAAAGAATGAAAATATTTTTAAGTGTAGTGTCATTTATCAGTGTCTAGTTTAAAACCTCACTATTGAATGGTAAACTAAAGATGTAGGCCTGTAGAAGTCATGTAACTACAGTTACATGTAGGATGCATTGAACTACTTTAGCATTACTTGTGTGCAAATACAGGGGGAATAAAAATAATAATAAAAATAATGTAGGCTATAGAAGTGAAGAGTCATTTTATAATTGCATCTCAGCAAAATCTAAATTGAATCATGAACTGAATAGAGATTCCCATCCCTACTTTAGGTACATGACTGTGTCTTTTTGTATCTCCACAGGTTAAACTTCTCATTTGTGCATATAGAGTCCAGCAACAGTAATGTCCAGAGCACCTTTACAGGTTGAACTTCAGTGCAGAATTGCAGCCACTCTAAGAACTAAGAGTCATTTCCCAGAGCTGTACTCTCCGTGTCGCAAGGCATGGCAGGCAGAGGAGACGGCATACATTCGTCTTTTCTGTTTAACTGCCTGGATGTGAATGCCTAAAGGAAACCTTGGAGTGTTTGGGTACAATGTGTCGGAAGTGTTTTAGCATTGAAGAAGGAAAAACTGTTTTTTTTTCAAAATTTATTGGATAGCTCCTTCAGATGTAGTTTAAAACAGGTGGAAGGAGTGAATTGTTGAGTCATTTGTAAATGTTGTTTGTAAAGGTTTTTCTTCTTTTTAAATAGAATCAATTATCACTCCAGATTCACCTTCAGTTTTTTTTTTTTTTTGTTATTGGCGCTTATCACCATTGACTTGCCTGATGTGCTCTGTCTGTGTGTGAGAGAAACAGAGCAGGAATTAACAGATGAGAGTAAGTTCATGCCCCTCTGCTGATATGTATGTACTTGTGGGACCAGGATGTAACAGGACCTAAGCCCTTGTAAACATCAACAGTTGATTCTTTAGTCCTGCCCATTGTTTTGCCTTTTCTGAATCAGTCTACTATTTTTACACTCAATTTAATAGATCTCTTGGCCAGTCTGTAAGTGTAGGTTAGTTTGTGTAGGATTACAATACCCATGAATCCTGGACTTCTTCAACATTACGGGTGAAGTGTGCATGTGTTTGGGATCTATTTTAAGGGCTAGTATCTGTTCAGAGGAGAAAGGAACCATGCATGATGATGCAATTTGTTTAGAAATGAACACCTTGTCTTCATCTCCCATTAATATTGTAAAATCCATTGGTGTTATTTTTCCTTTTTCATGCAAGTTTCTCAGTGCATCATCCACTGAATGCTGCCTTTTTTGTTTGCATGTCTAAATTGTATGGTTATTATTGGTTGATTAGACACAGGAGTATCACCTATTAACTTTGGTTGTTTGGTCGTATAAAATAGGCCATAGCATTATTTTTTATTTATTTTTAACAGCCAGGTTTCATAGTCAGTTAGGATTAGACTGAGAATCAGATTTGGGATCAAGATATTATACCAGAGATTCATCTGGAAACAGTATGCTGCAAGGCATGGTTTTAACTTATTATTCAAAGATTCATTTGCTGTTATGTAAAGTAATTGTTCACCCTTCTCTCTTTGTGTGATGGTGAGTGAGAGAATGCACAAAGCTTGGCTTCCTCTTCAAATAAACTGTACATATGTTTCCATAACACTCCATGAGGTTTTTGTTGTTTAATTTATTAGGACCACAAAAAAATCAAAATGTCATGAGGCAATGATGTTACTGTTGTACGTGGATGAATTACTACTCTTGAAACTGATGGTTCGTTTCTCCTCACAGTGACTACTTGAATAGTAAAGATCTCCATCTTTTTATATTATTAAACTGTTATGCAAGAAAGGTGTAAAATGGACACACCACAGTGAGAGAGTTGAGCGGTGTTGGGGAATGGGTCCTGACTGGGTGGCGCACTGCCATGAGGATTCAGTACAGCAGGGGTTTTCTGTGTGATGTGGGTAAGATTTCACAGTGCCCTCATCTCACTCTTTTCTCTAGAGAAATGTAAATGATACCGCTTCTCAGTCGATTCTTATATTGTATGTACAACAGTTGTTCGTAAATTCAAAAAAGCGTGTAAGTTGAGATATTCCTAGATTGTATACTCAACCCAGCGATGTTCATGTTTTTAATGTTATGTTACAGATGTTATGACATTTCATGTATCTAGGTTTGCATTAAAAGACACATTTGAAAATGTTACATTTGTGGTTGGCGCTCATTTGACAGAATTTAAAGTTAATACCAATATGTGTTTATAATATTTGTGTTTGTGTGTGATATGATTTATAAACTTATAAAGGCATAATGTCTGTCATGTTGTGGTTGAGGTATTTAGTGTATTAGGACCCACACACACTTCTGTACTTGCCAAGATTAGCGAATGTGTTGTATTAGAGTATACATACACATGTAACACCACTGGTACTGCAATTACAGACTTACTCCATGTTCAAGAAATTACTATCCTTTAATGTTTTAAACTAACAGAGCTTCTGTAAAATAAATACAGAAGTGGACTATAAACTATTCAGTTTCTACTGCAAATGGTCCCCTGTGTAGAGATAAGGACTGTCACTTGAGGAAACCGCCCATGTAGTGTTCCAGTGCTAAAACCACTGATGTGCCATAATCCATGGACATAAGCTACAGAAAAGTCGCCTGATGGACCCACTGGGTATATAGCATAAGTCAAAATACATCATTCACATTAAACTAGACCCACATTCAGCACACTACCTCCACATTTGGGGTTGAGAGTGTTGAATGGCCTGTGTAGAGAAGTCATTCTTTGATTCCATAAACATCAACAAGGAATTTTTTTAATTGATTCTTTTTCAGATAATTGCATGATATGTTCAGTGCTTTCTTTAAGGACAGGAAAAACTATTTTGATAGTGTTGAGATCAAAGGATGCCAGAAGCATCTGTTTGTTATTTTAAATTTGAAAAAAAAAAAAAAAGGAGTGTAACATAGCTGTTGTAAATGTTGACTGGACGCATAATTAGCCCTCAGTACTATGTTTAACATCAGAATTGCAACATTCAGTTCATACACACAGTTTAATGAAGTGTAAGCCTCAGTACTTCCTATATATTCAGCAGCTCTCTTTTTCTTCTTTCTGGAGAGGCGGAGTGCTGTGGGAACTTCTTTTTATAATTTATCCTTTTTAAGGATCCTCCAAGTTACAATTTTTGACGTTACCTGCCTTTGTGGCATACTACATCATGGCCATGAGGGCATGGTGGACTAATGATTTCCACACTTCACTAGAAAAAGGCTATAAGTCACTTTTTTGAAGCCCAGAAGTCTGAAACCTTGTAGCATCTCTTGAGTCTTTTTTGTTTACTTTTTTTCTGTCAGAAATAAACCTGTGAAATTAATTTACAGATAATGTGCTTTGAGTATATGAATGGGAACCTTTTACTAACACAGTCACCCATTTGTCCTTGCTTTAGTGTTGGTTTCCTCCTGCGTCTTTCCCCTGCTCTCACTAATTCTCTACCTCTGTTTTCACTTTTCATTTTGACCTACGCTTGTAAATTGTCTTCCCCTGGTTCTCCAAATATATCCATCTCAAAGGATCAGCATCCTGACAAGCCCTATTTTAAAACAAATGGATTTTTAAAAATGTGTTGATGAGGGAGAAGGGGAAAGTGAGAATAATGTATGAATAATACGTGTTGTTGATGTTTGTAGACTGATAATAATGTGATAATGATGCCTGGTGATAGATAACATGACCATTCCCATATTTTGACTCATAATATCAACAGTAGGCCTTGTATGATCTCTGATCACATCGTTTTCATGAACAGATAAATGTAAAATATGATCATACAATTGAACTAAACTCTTTAGAAAAAAATTCCACAATAATACTCTTTAGAAAAAAATTCCTAACAATAATTACAAATGAATACACTCACTGGCAGTGCTAGTATAGATAAGCTATTAAAATAATTGTGAGGACACTCAACCCAGTGTGGTCAACATGCCCACCACAGAGGAAAACATTCGCAATAAATTAAGCTTTTAATGGAAAAAATCTATTAATATTTTTGGCTTTCTTTTTATTAATTAAAAAATGGGTGAATCTTTGGTTTTTGTTCATTGTTTTAAATCTTTGGTTTTTGTTCATTGTTTTAAAACCAAGACCTTTCAGCTGAAAAAACAAAACAAAAACTGTCTGTTTAGGAACATGACATATTTCAAGGGGTGTTTCTTCCAACAGGTGCACTTTTGGCCTAAAGCCAAAATAAACACCCCCTTCTTCCCTCCTCCATATCAGACATCTGCTGTTCATCTCCATAGCAGCCACCTATCAATCTCCCATTCAGACTTTTGACTGGGAAACAACATCACTGTGGTCAGATATGTTTATCTTTAAAACTCTATTTTTATTGTTGTCATTATTTAGCAATATTTTTTTCATTTATTATTATCAGAAGTAGTGGTGGTAGTAGTAGTAGTTAGTATTATTTTATTCAGATACATTAAAAGTTTTCAAATAAATCAAATATTTTATCTTCATTTTCATTGTTTAATGTTTTGTGTGGGACAACAGAAAAAAGTTTATGTTGCCCTGGGTTCAGAATACATGAATTAAATATTACAGTGTAATGTTTATGAACACATATCCTTTAGACATGCTTACATTCTGATCATTTATGAAGCTCTCTGAATTAAGCAAACAAAATATGCAAACAAAAACAGTCACCCGGAAAACTAGCTATTTCAAAAATGCTGGCCAGGAGTCTTTACTCATGTAGGTTAATACTCAGCAGGGCTAACGGTGAGACAGTAGCTGTATATTCATATACTGGTGACTGCATGATCACACTTTCACCACAGGTCTGAACTCAGTAATCAGAAGAGGTGTTTATAATGAAGTACTGACGTTTTCTTAGATCAGTGTATTGATGATCGGCACTGTAGGTGGCAGCGTTCAGCCTGCCTGGAGCTCTCACAGAAGAACCAGAAGAACAAGAAGGAGAAGCAGAAGAAGCAGAAGAAGAGGGCCTGTGGGACTCCGTGCAGTTGTGATGGGTGTTCATGGAGGACTCGGTTCTTTTTGAACAGCTCAGCAAAAAGACTCGGCTCATCTGGGCCTGAGTCGGCTCGTTGACATTATTGCATGTACACAGGCTCAAAGTTGATGTTAATGTTCCCTCCATTACCTTCACCGCTTTTGAGCACGTGTGCAAACTTTGCGAGTAAAATCAATTCATAAATAGTTATTTGGATAATGAAGAATCAGAATTATACAACTTTATTGTTCCTGGGCGAAACTGCCATTGCTATGCCTGCACAGACAAGAACAATTTTAATATAAAGTCAAAAGAAACTCTCAACAGAAAATATTTGGTACTATATACCTATGTTCTATACAAAAAATGATATAAATACTATAGATAAATAGATATAGATAAACAGATAGATACATAGATAGATAGATATATAAATAGACATAGATAGATAGACAGATAGATAGATAGATGGATAGATAAACAAACAGAAGAACTTCAGGGGCACCAGCTCATCTCAAAAGAACCTGCACCGCTATGCTGAGGAAAGGCACATGATTAAAATGATTAAAAGACCCCTTATTTGCCTTTCAAGCTACGCCATAGCTATGGACAAAAGTATTGGAACCCCTGTTTTTCAGGGTTTGGGCTAGGCCCCTTATTTTCAGCGAAGGGCAATCTTAATGCTTCCGTATACCAAGACATTTTGGACAATGCCATGCTTTGTGTACAACTTTGTGGACAGTTTGCACAAAGTAAGGTCCATAAAGACATGGTTGGATGAGTTCGGTGTGGAAGAACTTTACTGGCTGCATAGAGCCCTGACCTCAACCACATCCAACACCTCTGAGATGAAGTGGAATGGAGATTGCTCGCCAGGCCTTCTCGTCAAACATCAGTGCCTGACCACATAAATGCTCTACAGAATGATGGGCACAAATTCCCAGAAACACTCCAAAATCTTGTGGAAAGCCTTCCAAGAAGAGTGGAAGCTGTTATAGCTGCAAAGGGGGACCAACTCCATATTAAAGTCCTTGTATTTTAATGCAATGTCAAAGTTCCTGTTTGGTGTAATGGCCGGGCGTCCCAATACTTTCGTCAACATAGACTACGTGGGTTTAGAGGTGGAAATGAACGGCTCATTCCAAAGATTTGATTCTTATCGTTCACTTTAAGGAGTCGTTCAAAAACGAGCAGCACAGCTCGTGAACGAGCAGTTGCGGTGTCAAAATAAAAGCTCCACAGCACACCTCTGATTAACCATCACCATGCTGTTTTGTTGGATGATTAACAAGGGCTATATTAAGCATATATGCCTATTAATAGAAAATTCAGTCTAACAGAGGAAAAAAGGCATGCTAATCGACTCTAATTGGTTAAAATGGGGGCAAAGAGGCAAGAGTTCAGTCTATCATGTAAAAATACTGAACTGAGAAGGTAGGCTATTTTCATTTCCATAAAAAGACAGTATATAGACCGTTTTGAATTTAATATATATCCAGCCAGTGCGTTCCTCTTTAGTGTTCTACTCCTCAGGTTAGACCTGTTTTTAGTTCAGTTTGAAGAGAAAGTCATGCAGCCTGTTGAACGTGGGATCTCATCCTTCAGGAGCCTCCCATCCGTTTAAAGACACGTTTTAAAGAAACTGGTTTTAGTCAAAGCAAACTATAAGGTATGTATGTGTAATATAACATGCAATTGGATGCAAAAGTCTCGTGAAATCCGTTCACTCTCACCTTTCTTTCAGTTTTGCACTTTGCTCGCCATGTTTAGACACCCCATTACGGTTAGTGGACACGTGCACCTCGGTTTTTTTCCTCTCTCAACATTAATTTAGGAGATTAAAATCTCTCTGATACGAGCTGCCTTCTCCGGGTAGCATGTAGACTATTCATGTACTTATTCATGCAAGGAGGCTTTGTTGGTGTATATCAAAGAAAAAATATTTTTAGCATTTCCTGCAAGTGCCGAACGAAGTGGCACAGACAAGTCACGTTTTGTACATTTGTTTCACTTCTAAATATGTCACCTGTATATCCTGCTGGTTATTGGCTGTTTGGAAAACACAAATTGATAATATAATCCTTAAAAATGTAGTCTTGAAATGGAATTATTAAAATGTAATGTCGTGTTGGCTACAATCATTGAAATGTATATTCCATATTGGATATAAGATAACCCTTGATTAGTCCCACAGATGGGAAAATTGCATTGTCACTTTATCAAAGAACAAAAAAGAGAGTAAGAGCAACATAACAGAATTAAAGCACAATAGTTAATATAAATATACAGTGGTGGCGATAAAGTGTTAGATCATAACACAGATAAGAATGGCACACTGAGCAGGATACCTTGTTCAGGTTTGGAATTTTAAGTTTTAAGTTGATCGGACCCACTAGTTTTGAAGAGTTATTCAAGTGTAATGTTGTGTGGGGTACAATTATACTAAGAATGCATTGTTAGAAATCCCTTATTGGATTTGTGGTGATGGTAGAATCTTAGATGATAACACAGGTAAGAATTACAAGGCAGCGAAACACACAGAGGAGGCTACCCCATTCAGGTTTGGGATTTCAATTTTTAAGTTGATCGGAGCCTTCCGAGTCACTCTAGTGTAATGTTGTGTAAGCTGCAATCATACTAATAGAATATGGTTAGAAATTCATTATTGGACTGTAGAGTCTTCGATCACAACAGATAAGTATTTTAAGGAAGCAAGACACACACTGAGCAGGCTACTCCTGAGTTCAGGTTTGGGATTTCAGTTTTTAAGTTGATCAGACACACTAGACTACAATCATACTAAAAATTTATAGTTAGAAAATCGTTATTGGATATGTGATGGTGGTAGGATCTTAGATCATAACAGTAAAAGAAACACTGAGCAGGCTACCCTGTTCAGGTTTATGATTTCAATTTTTAAGTTGATCTGACCCACTAGGCTACTATCAAACAAAGTATATACTTAAAAAAAAATCAATATTGGATATGTGGTGGGGGTTGGATCTTAGATTATAACAGATAACAATCACAGGGTAATAAGAAACACTCTGATCAGACTATCAGGCTCAGGTTTGTGATTTCAATTTTTAAGTTGATCTGACCCACTAGGTTACTATCAAACTAAAAGTATATACTTAAAAATCAATATTGGATATGTGGTGGTAGGATCTTAGTTTATAACAGATAACAATCACATGGGCAGTGAGAGACACTCTGATTAGACTACCAGGCTCAGGTTTGCGATTTCAATTTTTAAGTTGATCGGGAGCCAGTGCGCGTGCGCGATGGAGAGGGCCCTCGCGGGCACGGTCCTCCTCCCACGCGCCTGGAACGTCTGTACGTTTTCGCGCATGCGCTCCTGAATTTATGTCAAGGCACAAAACTGGCGCTCTACCGTCTCCAGCTCTACTCCGGGTAAGAAATTCACGGGCGTTTTGATGCTATACCGCGCTTAATTGGCCAAAGTTTTCCTCACGAGTCGCCTCTGCTCTAGAGCTCGTCCTGCGGTGATGGTTCGAGTCCCCCCTGAGCTGTGCTCAGGGCTCATTAGAGCGGGGCAGAGAGGCAGACAGTTTTACCCCGCCTGAGATTTTCTCCCCCTGTCCGCCGTGGCAGGGAGCTGCTGCCTCTCTGCTCCCCGTATTGTTTCGCTCGCGCTCTAATGGCGGACGGGAGGCAATGCTGCTCATTAAAGGGGCAAATTTTCTCTCATAGCAGCCCTCAGTTTCCTTTTTGGCATTGACTCTTGCGTCCCTATGTTTGTTTTTCGCGACTGCTCGACTCAAATTCGCCCAGAACGGTCCGGCCTTTTGGTAAATGTATCTAGGCGTTATTAGTTGATGCTCTCTTGCTGTACAGCGCCCCTTCAGGTAGCCACGGGTAATGGCCTTTTGATTGCTTGGGGTAAAAGCTCGGGGGTAACTTGCCAATTAAACGTTCACTCAAGTGCTAGAACACTAAAAAACTTCATTTGAACTCATGCAATAGGCACAAAAAGGCGGGTTATGTATTTTTTTTTTTTTAAACAGCGATCTTTGTGATGGCCCCAGGACCATGACAGAGAATTTGAAATTGGTCCTAGTTGATGAAAATGGAAGATCTTGGTCTTGGCCTGGTCATGATGATTTTTTGGCGGACTTGATCATTGTGGTGATTATTAAGTGAATAACTTGCGACATTTTCCGCTGTAATAACAATGGCGCAGTCTCTCAGGCTCTCCTCCCTCCAGTTCGACGCTAATCCAATGGCTGCATGCGCAAGGGAGGCCAGGGGTGGGAACAGGGAGCACATTGAACTGAAACACGTTCGCAGTTTTTTGCGGTCAAATTGCGGTCTTTTTTTAAACCACGGCCTTGCGTTGATCCTGCATGTCGCAGTTTTGCACGAAGCAAGTTAGCCCCAAGTTTTCTAAATTGAGTTAAAAATGGAAGCCTGTGTTGACGTCGTGCTCCGGTTCCCTGGACAGCATTGTGAGCAGCCCCTGGTCCAGACTGAAATTGGGCAAGTTTTATATGAGCATGGAGTCAAGGACACAGCCCTGGGTTGTCTGGAACCATACAAGCTCTGTTAGAGATGATGGTCCCATTTTCTGTGATTGCTGCACCTCATCATGAAAGGGTCTTCTATTAAATCTTTAGAATTTATCAAATACCATATACTGTGTTGACACTAACGCATGCATCGACATTGGCTTCTCATTCTGGGTCTCCAGCCAGTCCCCCCCATTAGCACATGCATCCAGACATGTGCTCACAACGCCTTCAGGAGTCTGAGGTAGACTGTGAACAGTGCCGGGTTTTTTTTATCCCCTCTTCAGCCCAAGGATGTGTGAATGTCTAAAGACTGCAGTATTTAAGAGTGCCTGTGTGTTCAAGGCCCTAGGTTTGACTCCAGGAGCTGTTGAGTATGGCTCATATGTATGATGTAGCTAAAAGAACTTGGGGTAATTGAGTCGGACTTAAGAAAGATCGGGCTTCAAGATGATAGCTGCCCATCTCACAATATTAACCCTTAAATCAACATATTGGTCTTTTGGTAGAAGTTGCAGTACTGATGACCCATTGGTGGTGATGTGACCCCATGCGGTATAGACTGTTACAGGCCTTTATAAGACATGTGGCTACACAGTTGATAGATGCAGCATGTTCTCTTATTCCTGTGTAACTAAGCTAAAAAATATTTTAAACCATCCTGAATTGCACACCTTTGCATAGCATTAAAAAAATTAACTTGTATGGCACAAAACAATTAACACAGCATTGCACTTACTCTTGTAGGACTGTATTGTATGGACAAAAATGTAATGTGTGATAAAGTTGTTTATGAAGATGTGACATTAATTACGGTTAAAGTTGCCTGAACAGTTTCATAGAGATGTTAAAAATGGATGTTTCACATTGATTTTGTCTCCCCTTGATTTCACACTAGTTCCTAAAGTTGTTTTGTTGCCAACAAATCATGGCAGTGTGAGTGCTTTTTTTTTTTTTAATTCTCATTCAGAAAACATGAGTGTTTACTGTGAAATCTTTAAAATATTTAATATCACTCAAAGATAAAGCTCACTATTATTCACTTCTTTGCTTGACAGAGGACTACGCGGTAGCTGAACCCCACCTGACTGTACCAATTCTGCTTGTATTGAGGTCACATTTTGATAATGATTTTCAGTTTTAGCGGTGTGGCTGGATTGCAAGCATTATATCCATGGCAACGTTCTGTTTAATGAAATAGCCGTGTTCCTGTTGGCAATCAGGATTTACTGGGTAATTAAGATGGTTTGAGATATCCGTTCAAAATACATAACTTAATTATAAACTTTTTTTCTGTAAATGTTATATTTACGCCAGCTATCATCACATATAAGTCTACAGCGTTAAATATTGCCCATTCATTATTCTGGTCTGTTACAAGATATTTATCACAGAATGTCTTGGTGATGCTGCTGCTGCTGCTGGTCATCAGATTCATTGTGCAGCCCTAGGGTGGACCTCAAAACTCTTAATTGATGTCTCTTTGAGTCCTTTCTTCCCTGTCTTTCTGCCCATGACCCAGAAATTGATTGATGTCCACCATTTTAAGGACCTATCAGATCTTTAAATGTGCTTGGAGTGATAGAGTTGCATCCTGTGTGGAAGTTTGTGTGTTTTGGCACATGTGACAGATCCATGATAAAGGTTTACACTCCTCTATTTTGTGTGTGAGGTTTTTTCCCTTTTCCTCAACCTCTCAGTGGGAGGAGCTATGAAGCAAAGAAAGGAAACAAAGACGTGAAGATGATCATCTTGTTTTGTTTTCTCACTGTATGGTGTATGCATAGTTTAAATTTGTACATGCAGAGTGTACGTCTAGATTTGGAATATAGATCTAAATTTGGTTACTAAATGTATTGATCATATAGTTTAGGCTTTGGGATTTGTGATGCATCAAATAATAGTAACGTTTGAAATATTACTAAATATCATATTGCTGCCTTCCAAATGTTACACCCACTTGTGCTGCACATAGACCAGTACAGATGGTCAGCGTTTTCTCTGTATCATACAAATCCTAGGACTTATTTCCCATTGTAAACACACACTATTACAAAGTCTTTTGAGGGCTTTCCCTTGAAGCTCTTATTACCACAATAACCACAAGTGCCAAGTAACTAAGATGGATTATTGCTGTTGTGTTGCAGAAATGATGTTTAAGACAATGTGTAAAAGCAGTGGTTGTAATCAGAATATGAAAGAGTTCATAAAGAGAATGTAAAATAGAGCCTGTTTGTGAAACTCTAGCAGTAGTAAGATTATTATGCAAACATTTTCCACTCTTTGCTTCTTACTAGGCATGGATCAGTTGGCCGTTATTATATTAGGGAAAATAATGTATGGACGATTTTTATCCTTATGGACAGTAGTAATTTATTTGGTAGAGTTTATGTGTTGGCATATAAGTAATCTCGTTGTCAGTTTTTTTTTTTTACTCATTCTGTTATGTGCCAACAGGTGGTTACATAAGTGATGGATGGAGAGGAGCCCAGGGCAGATGTGGAGGAGGCCTTAAGCAAGGAGGAGGAGCCCATGGAAACCACACCCTCCATAGATGAATCCTCAGATGGGCAGCATCAAGGTGGAGCTGGTGCCATGACAACAGACCTGCCCAAAGCTCCAGAGGATAATGATGATGATGTTGTGTTAGTAGAGGGGCCTCCTGCACATTCAGGGGGAGGAACACAGCCTCCAACCCCCTCCAGCACCCCCACACCTGTCGAGGCCCTTGCTGCTGCCAAAACCACAGACTGTGTGGAGTCAGCTACCACAGCAACAGCATCCTCCAAAGCGCCCACTCCTCCCTCCTCTGCAGCTGCTGCTGCCTCTGCGGCAGCCGCAACTACAGCCCTCAAAAGCCAGAGTGAGCCCATTGTCATAGACGATGAGGAAGATTCTGAGCATAGAGGATCTTCCTCCTCTTCTCTGGTGGACAACCAGACAAGGGTTGTCTTAAGTAGCACTGAGCCTGATTCGGAAATCAAAATTGCCAGTGTTACCACGTTAGGAGTGACATCAGAGGTTGCCATGTCAACGTCAACAGAAACGTCTGTTGCCCCGTGTGCCCAAGAGGATTTAACCCTGAAGATCACAAGTGTGACATCGTTGAAGGGGGATGATGAACCAGGCTCTGGTATGGAAGAGGTGGAGACAGCAGAAAACGGGTTACAGATCAGCAGTGCATTCAGCCTGAACCCAGAGGCCCAGCAGAGCCAAGGATCAACCGGCAGACCTTCGCCCACTTTCAACCCAGGACGTGTTAGCTCAGCTGCCCAGCCGGTTCAAAATGGGGAAACAGGCACCCACCAGAGATCTGGTAATGCATATGCATATTTTATCTTATTCTGTTGATGCTTTATTTATGCTAATAGTTCCCCTGTCTAAAACACACCCACCTTTAATATGTTTCAACAAATCACTACAAGTCATCTTTTTTTAGCTTGCATGTTACTTTGTATTGTGTTTTTTATGGCTGTTTTCGTGTAAAGATGGTCCCTCGCTGGATTTAAACCAAAATATTGGTTTGGCTGCTAATATAACAACAAGCATACACCAGTCAGCCATTACCTTAAAACCACCTGTCCAATACTGTGTAGCTCCCCCTCGTGTTACCAAAACAACTCAAGGTGTGTTGTGAAGGTGTGCTGTAGTATCTGGCACCAGGATGTTAGTAGCAGATCCTTTGAGTACTGTAAAGTGTGAGATGGGCCCTACATGGATCAGCAGATCCTTGTATAGACTGAGATCCGGAGTTGGAGAGCAAGTCTCTGACTCTGACATGTTCCTCAAACCAACAGTTTTGTAATGTTGCAGGTGCATTATCCTGCTGAAAGAGGCCACTGTAATTAAGGAATACTGTTGCCTTGAAGGAATGTTCTTGATCTGCATCAATGTTTAGTTAGATACAGGTACATACCAAAATAACATCCACATGAATGCCAGGACCCAAGGTTTCCCAGCAGAACATTACCCAGAATGTTGTGCTGCTGGCTTGCCTTCTTGTCATATTGCATCCTGGTGCATTCTCTTCCCAGGTAAGCGATCCACACACACCTGGCCCTTCACGTGATTGCTCCATGGTCCAGTTCAGAGGCTCACCTGCCGGTTTTGGGTGTTTTCGGCGGTGGATGGTTATCAGCATAGACACTCTGACCACACACAGCCCCATGCGGTGTGTTTTATGACAACTTTTTATCATCACAGTCTTTTCAGCAATTCATGCTGCAGTGGCTCTTCTGTGAGATCAGACCAGACAACTTAGCCTTCACACCCTGTGCTCATCATTGGGCCTAATATATTCCACCTCTTAATGGGTGCCGTTGTAACCAGATAATCAGTGTTATTCACTTCACCTGTCAGTGGTTTTAATGTTGTGGCCGATCTGTGTTTTTTCCTAAAAAGAAGGCTTTTTGTGTCAGTATTTTGTCGTTCATTTTCAAAATTACAATAATGTGTTGAACCTGAGTCCATTATAATCTTTTAATATCTATTCAAAAATATTTATCAGAATAGAGTATAGTAGCTACATAGAAAAATCAGTTGAGGTCATGTCCTGGGAATGTTCATACTGTTGTCTTCTTTTTTTTTTTTCATTTTCAGTGTCTTTCTCACCATCATTATTACACCCCATTATAATGTAATCCTATAATTATGTCCTTGAAATGTGAATCCACAAGTTTTGTGTCCGTCCGTTGACTAAACTTTACTGTGAGATGTCTTGAGAGAGTTGCATCTACTTGAAAATATTCTTTCTGTCAAACTTTCGCAGATTCCTGGATCTCTCAGTCAGCGTCTTTTCCCCGCAATCAGAAACAGCCAGGGGTGGACTCGCCCTCTCCTGCAGCTTCTCTTCCCAAACCTCCTGGTCAGTCCTCCTCAGGGTCCCAACAACCCACACGCACCATGAAGGTCACCTGCGCCAACTGTAAGAAACCTTTAAAGAAAGGCCAGACAGCCTATCAGCGCAAAGGCTCCTCCCACCTTTTCTGCTCCACCACTTGCCTTTCTGCATTCTCCCACAAGCCCACACCCAAGAAGAGCTGTACCATGTGCAAAAAGTAAGATCTGTAATGAGAAAGTTTGGTGTTTAGGTGTATTGTCTTCAGTGACTGTGATGCAAATATGCTGAACTTTTTTATTATTATTATTTAACAGAGACATTACTAGTATGAAAGGAACAATTGTGGCTCAGGTGGACTCAAGTGAATCATTTCAGGAGTTTTGCAGTACCGGCTGCCTGGCTGCATATGAAAACAAACAGAATCCCCCGAAGAACGCTCTCAAAACCAAGTGCACTGTCTGTGGAAAACTCACGGAGGTCAGATGTGCAGCAGGTCTTAGCAATTTTGATTTGATGTTTTTTCTCCCATCTATCAGGATGACATTTAGACATTGTTGTACATCCTCTATGAATTGCCCTTTTGCTGTTCATAGTGTTAATTTTACAATATGTTTATTCCTTTAAAACCTATAAATCTCTTCACTTGCACTTGAGCAACTAATGCTCATTGTTCTGTGGCCTTGCATTTGTATATTGTGTGTATGAAGAACTTTGTTTGTCTCATTTAAATCAGATTCGGCATGAGGTTAGCTTCAAGAATGTCACCCATAAGATCTGTAGTGATTCCTGCTTTAACCGTTATCGTATGGCTAATGGGCTGATCATGAACTGCTGTGAGCAGTGTGGGAACTACCTTCCCAGCCGTGCCACTGCAAATCACTTCTTACTTGTTGATGGGCAGCAGAAGCGGTTCTGCTGTCAGAACTGTGTCAGGGACTACAAGCAGGTAAGAGAGTTACCCAAAATGTGTCTATTTGATTGTGTCATTGCTGGTTTATTGTGTTCCTTGAAGGGTGTCATTCAGGCCTGTTTCGTTGGAAATACTGAGAATCCAGTTTCTCTCAAAACATCCGCAAAATCCGTCACATGCACGTACATTTAAAAGCTAGTCATTTGTCATATCCCCTGAATTACCATTTTGACATTGCTCAACATGCTTATTATTATATTATTGTTATTATTTTTAGTATTGCTTGTGGAATATGTAATTCAGATCATCCTTATCTGTCACACTTGTGTTTGCCAAAAAAATTTTGTGAGTGCAATTACAATCACTTTAGTGGAACACACCATGATGCAGTGTCAAGCTGCAAACTTCACATTGCAAAAGCTTTGGTGAACTCTGACATGTAAATTCATATATTCGACCAGTTGTGCTAGTGGCACTCCATATAACAGCTCTGAATATTCAAAATGGATCTAAATGTAACTAGTGTCTAAGTAAACTTGTCACTATTCTTCCACAGTGTCTATAAATAGGCACATGAGAGACTGTGTGTTGTACAATCAGTTGAGTGACTGTCACCTTTTGTGGTTTTACTGTTTTCTAACAGCTGAGTAGTTTCTTGTCACATCACAGCTGTCAACCATTCCAGATACAAACGTGGTTGATTTTTCTTTTCCCCTTTTTTCTTCCTAAAATCGGTTTTACAACTTTGTAATTACCTAAAATAAATTTGTTCACTTTTGCTGTTACTGTAGCCTCACAGCTCTAGATATGTGTGGATGTGTATGTCTATGACTTTTTAAGGGTTTAAGACTGCATTCTGTTTGAATAGCTAACATGAGTTATTTGTTTTTAACACAGACTCATGGAAAGATGACTCAGTGTACTGGATGTAAGGTGATGTGCAGGTCGTTTGATGTCACCCATGGCATTGGACCCAACGGAGTCATGGAGCCTTATTGTTCTACAGCCTGTTTGACTAAAACCAAAATTGCTGCTGTTGCACAGAGTAAGTACTGATGCAAGACATAACTGCACTGCTTTTATCTCTGGTCAGTACATGTAACAAAATTCCTGTCACCGGATGTAGGATATGTTTGTAGGTTTTTTAAGTACCTTATTTTTTTGTGTGTGTGGGTATTGTCTCAAGTCAGTATGAAGTCTTTTTTGATATATGAAATGTTATGTCTATATGAACGGAAATCTGCTAACTTTGTGCACATTTTGTGTTACATATATTTATTGGTGCCCAGCCTTTCTAAATTAGGTGTTCTAAAGAAATGTTGGACTGGCTTGAATATATAATTTATTTAAGATAAAATAGGAAGATGGTGACCTAGTATGTTGGACCATTTTTTTTGCATCTGAATATACTGATCATCAAAGTGAAAGTGTTCGAGGTCTTGAAAATATTTACTTTGAATAGTACCAGTCTTCAGAGCTTTATCTAAATATATGAGTAAATTATATTGCAGTCACAAATTTAACAAATTTTGAATATACTGTATGCCTTTGAATTTATGGAATGTAAGGTTTTGTTTAAGACACTCTTTTCAGGTGCTTTTTAGGGAATATGTAGTTAGGACATTTGTAGTAAGTAAAGATTATAGATTATTTTGCTATTTGTCCTGATATTCGTTTAAAGTTTGTACCATATTTGTATGTATTTGATGTGATATTCGTAGGGCTCCACTGTGAATGGGATATTGGTCCCAGTTGAGTTGTCCTGACTATTAAATTTAAAATAATAAAAATAAACTGTCTGGAGATCATTTACTTCCGATCTAAGGTTGGTCCAGTCTAAATATTAAACAAAGATAAATGTTGAAAAGAACATTAAAAAGAATTAAGTCTTTTATTACTTTCTAAAAATATTACAAACCATGTTTTTGTCATTCCTAAAATAGGAGACATCCATAAACAGCTACGCTGACTCACTTTTAGTACAACACAACAGCTTGTGCTTTAACCCTTAACTTTGTAGCTTTTACTTATCAGGTACAACAGCATACCATTCTGGGTGCTGTAGCGGTTGTGTTCGTTTCAAGAAAAGGGTATAGACATTGAGAAATATGTGGGACATTTTTGGCCTATTTTGACTTTTTACCTCTGTTGTAGTTGCTGAGCCCTCCTGTCACTTCTGTAAGAGAAATGCATTACCTCAGTATCAGGCAACACTGCCTGAAGGAAGAGTCTTAAATTTCTGCAGCTCCCAGTGTGTCACAAAGTTCCAGGTACCTGAAGTTCCACATCCCTATATATAACTGAGAATGTAGTTACGTCTTTGTATATAAACCTAAACTTTTAAACTTCTTTGCATTGAACCTGAGCCGAAGTGGGTCCATTCACATTTGTAGATTTCAATATCCATGCCCCTTTTCCTGTTTTAGAGTGCCACTATTCAAGCATCAGCCAATGGTCAGCTTCCTGCCTCAGATTCCAGCAACATCCAGCTAAAATGCAACTACTGCAGAGGCTGCTTCAGTCTAAAGCCAGAGATTTTGGAGTGGGAGGTGAGGACTTAAGAACAATGCACAATCTAAATGTCTCCAATAGTGAACTCACTCATAAAATTGGGTTCAAATATAACTGTATCCATTCTTTTCAGGATAAAGTGTACCAGTTCTGCAGTAAGACATGTTGTGAGGATTATAAGAAACTCCATTGTATTGTCACCCTCTGCGAGTTTTGCCAGGAGGAGAAGACTCTGCATGAGACTGTTAAATTCTCAGGAGTCAAAAGACCCTTCTGTAGCGAAGGTAATTTTGCCATTTTTCATTCACCTCCACTACTGTTTAAGAAATTTGGACATTTAGTCATTTTTGTGGGTGTGAGCTAGTATTTTGTATTAAATTTGTAAGACACAAGTTTTATTATTTGTTGTGGGATGAAAACCAACAACAATGACTAAGTGGTCAGGTGACCAGTTGATAAGATGAAGTTTCTGGATTTATGGCCTAACCCCACTTGCTCACTGCCTTCTTTGCACAGGTTGCAAGCTGTTGTTTAAGCAGGACTTTATACGCCGTCTGGGCCTAAAGTGTGTCACCTGCAACCACTGCACCCAGATGTGCAAGAAATCTATCACCAAACAGATTGATGGGGTCAGCAGAGACTTCTGCAGCGAGTCTTGTTCAAAAAAGTTTCACGACTGGTATTACAAGGTCTGCAGTTTGTCTTTTTTTATTTAATTTTTTACAGTAGTGGTAACAATGCATTTGAGGTTTTCAGTGTGTCCAATGATTATAAACTATTTGCTGTTCACATTCTGAACCATGGTGTTGACACCTTATATTATATGAGGACACACAACTATGGGATAAAAGCCCTGCTCCCTGTGTTATGCGAACTCCAGTGTGCTTTTGGACATCCATCAGAAGAAGAATCGTCAATAATAATTTACCATAGTTTCTGGATAATTATTGTTACAAGGCACTTACGCTGTAAGTGACACAAGCGTCTGCTCACATGTGTAAAACTGTATTTGTCTTGTTTTTCCACTAGGCGGCACGCTGTGACTGCTGTAAGGTGCAGGGGAACCTAACAGAGTCTGTGCAGTGGCGAGCAGAGATGAAGCACTTCTGTGATCAACAGTGTCTCCTACGCTTCTACTGTCAACAAAATCAGCCCAACATGGCAACACAGAAAGGCCCTGAAAACACAGTTTTAGGTAACCTCCAATCCTTAGAAAGTCAAATGTGGGCAGCATTCCTTTTCGATATTACATTGTGTTTTTTTATAATTTTGATTTTTTTTTTAATAGGACTTGGAGGACAGAGCCCTAAGCTTACAGTGAGTGGTCATACATTCTCCTGTTTGTACCCTATTTTGTTTTTGTGGTTTCTTTTTACAGGGAAAAGAAACACTCATATCAAGATCAAGAACCCTCTGTTTTTCTTTCTTTATTGTAAGGACCTTTCTTGTTCTCTTTTCCATGCAGTTGATTAATCAGGGACCTGTGTCATATGCTGGAGGAGGGATTCTCAAGGATGTGAAGAACAAAGCTGTACTCTGTAAACCCCTTACTTTGACCAAGGCCACCTATTGCAAACCTCACATGCAGAGCAAGCTGCTGCAGACAGGTAGAGCACTTCTTACTGTGTGAAACATTCATAACCATGTTTGAAATCAGTGCCCTGTAATAAATTAATGGTGCACACAGATTAACAAACCAGTAAACACACTGTGTGTCCACAGAAGAGGAAGGCTTGGATGGTTTGGTGAAGGAGTATGTCCCTGTACCAATACCTGTTCCTGTATATGTCCCTGTACCCATGAACCTGTATGCTCAAGCCACACCCACACCTGTTGCAATACCTGTACCGGTAAGAGATTGATTCTTGCGGAGTCTTGGAAGAGACTCCCCCTACAGGTGAAATAGTTTCTTCAGAATTATGTGTTGAGGGTTCATTTTGAACAGACAAGAAGTGCTGTTTTAAAGAACAAAAACGTTTCATTTTAGTTCAGTTTCTTCTTAAAAATTACCCTTGCCTTAATAACAGCAATACTCCTGTCAGGTAAGGATTACACCTGTCACTTGAGAGTGTTATTTCAGTTGCTGTACAGCTATGTGGGAACAAAAGGTGTTTTGTTGGTCATGAAATGCAATGTTAATGATAGTTGAACAGAGGATGAACTGACCCATCCCTGTGTTGTTCTCAGGTGCCTGTGCCAGTTTTGTTGCCCACCACGCTACAGAATGCTGAGCAGATTGTGAAGACTATCGATGAGCTCAAAGCTAAGGTCCCCACTGTTCCTCGGGAGCTTGACCTACTGGCTGTGGCTGAAATAATAGCAGAGGATGAGAAGAAACCTGACTGCACTGGTGCGAATCTGTTTTTAGAAACCATTTACTGTATTTGATTTGCAGGCTTTTGTCCGAGTAAATAAAAGAAGATTTCACACATCTGTGCTTTTGGGAGTGTTGGTGATATTTTACTCTTTCTAAAATGTAAGTGAATACTATTTTAAAAATAGATTAATTTGTCTATCTTAATGGAGCTTATTGCTAGCAGAGGAAACATTTTAACTATTAATTGTACAAGCTAATTTTTGCTCAGTTCCTAAACCTAGATCAGTGTTACTCGGCTCTAGTTCTGGAGTCTGCAGAGTTTAGAATTCCCTCTTAGTGTTGTACTGTAAACATTTCAATGCACTGAAATACATTTTTGTCATTTCTTTTAGATTGCTTTACCTTTCAACATTGAGCTAAAAAGCAAATCATATTAGTTGTTTACTCAAGTTTTTTGATCCAGAAATCAAGGGCAAAAAAGGTTGCTGGAATGAAATGTTACTTTTAACTGTTTTTTCTCTAAGATATCAAATGTGAAAAGAAGAGTGGTGCAGTGAAAAGAGAGAGGGTAAAGAGCGAGAGTGGTGGTAGTGGTTCAGAAGAAGAGGAAGAGGAGGAAGATAAATATGAACCAGATCTGGACTTGGAAAACGACTTTCCTCTAGGTACAGAGCTACACAGTGAACTGTTTAAACATAGACCATATGTAATCCAAATGTCAGTTGTGTAACATTCACATCTTATGTTTTCCTAGCTAGGCCCATGACCCTTAAAATAGTGATGACTGAATACAAATTGGGTTATGAAGGATTACTGCTGAGTTGGCTCACTGTTTCCATTCCATTCAGGTTTCACGTATTGGATTTTTTTTTCCGATATTGAATGTTAAGTTCTGATGCGTAGTATTCAGGTAACTACGGAGTTAAAGTGGTTATTTGTTTATTTCCTCATGTCCCCTTGTCAGTCAGGCAGAGACAAATGGGTGCATGTACTGTATGACATGACTAAATTTATGAGGGTGCCTTTCATAATGTTTCTTTGATAAAACTGTAATGTAATAATTATTAATATCTTTTGAGGAACTTCTGGGCTATTATAGCTCAATGGGTGTGTTGATGAGTAAGACAGTAAAGACTTTTAACACTTGTAAACGTGTCCCCTCAGCCTCAGAGCCCGTACCTGTTCTGGAGGAACTGGATGCAGAGATGGGCTTCACACTACCACCTGTCCTTGCTGAGGAGAGAGAGGAAACCCCCCGGCCCAGAACCAGGAGAAGGGTACTCAAAGCATGCCGTGATCATTTTTATCAACCCTAAATACTGTCCAGTGATTATAAACACCATGCTGTTCACATTCTGACGTGAAGTGATTGCTGAGGTTCTGTATGAGGACATTAGGTAGGGTCACTGCAATTTAAACCCAGTTACTGTAAAATGTCAGTCTCAGACATATTTACACAGGTGTGTTGAATGTGTGTTTGATCCTGGATCCCATTAACCATACCTTTTTGATTTTCACATGTTAATGACTTAGGGCAACAAGAGACAGGCTGTGGAAGAGGAGTCCACTCTAACCTCCTCCTCCTCCTCACCCTCAGTGGATCCCACTGCAGCAGATGGCTCCTTCCCACTCACTTCTAGGTATGGCCTTAATGCCTGGAGGAGGTGGTCCACAGCTTCACAGTCCAGAGATCAGAAAGAAACAGATGTCCTAAAACAAGGTGAACACCTTCAACAAATTGTGATACTTCCCTCTACAACAATTTGTTTTTTGAGAATTGTTTGAAAAGTATCCTGTAGTGTGAGGATGTTTTCTTAAATAGGACATATGTGTCCAATGATTATAACTTAACTGCTGTTCACATTCTGAGCAAGCATTGCTGACCACATTAAGTTATGAGGACACACTTTTTCGTTTAGATCAGTGAATTTGCATCACAGTCTATGAGCTGCATGATTTTTATAGATTTGTTTCCTGATGGATTCCTATGTTATTAGTGCAGTATTCTACACATTTATACCATTTTAAATGATAGAGTTGTCATTTTACTGGACACCATTTTATATGTGCTTTATTTTTAAATTTAGGCTATTATGATAATGTGCAAGTATGCTGTGTCCAAAAGTTTATACACACCTTCTAACCCAGTCTTTCTTCTGAAATCAAGGGTATAAACAAGGAGTTTCTCACATTTCCTCTTCTGGGAATACTTTACACTAGATGGTGGAACGTTGCTGAGAGGATTTCATTGCATTCAATCATGAGTGTTAGTGAGGTCAAATACTAATGTCGGGTTCACAAACACCACTCCAACTTATCCAAAAGGTATTGAATTGAGCTTCATCACTCCAGAGAACACATTTCCGCTGCTACACAGCCTAATGCTCCTTGACCGTATACCCATCTAACTCTCAGAGAGTCCCAGAAAGTCAAGGCTGTTGGCCCAACTCAGCTTGCAACACATTAGGGATGGAACAAATACCTGAACCATATAGAGTTACCTGAGGACAGGCTTGAGAACCATTGCTCTGGACGATGATTTACATTGAGCACACCTTCAGCTCGTGTGACTGCTCAAATGCAGCCCATTCTAGTAGCTGTGTTTTTTAATGCTGTTTGCAGAGTTGAATGGCTTTGTCAGCAATGGAAGTATCTTATCGTAGCTGAATTCACTGAATTAGAAGGTGTGTCTGAATGTGTTTGGACATAAAATCTCTACATTTTAGCTTTGTTTTGGTCTTATGTTTCCATTCAGCATAAATGTATAGCAAATATATTCAGTGCTTTTTGCATGTCTGTGCAGTGACTCCAGCATGCTTGAAAGGCAGCCTCCTCTCTCTGAGCTCAGCAGAGCTGAATGAGGCTCTGGCTTCTTTCGTCAAAGAAGTTCGTCGACCCAACGGGGAGCGCTATGCTCCGGACAGCATTCTCTACCTTTGCCTCAGCATCCAGAAGGTTAGTCAAGCCATGTAAGACCTGATGTCTCTATATCCATTTTGTGAGTGGCACACCACTGTCTTTTGTTGCAATGGATTTTTCCTCCCTTTATAAATACAGAACATAGTGCATTAGATGGAGAGATTTCCTGGAAATACTGTTAAATTGTTCTTTGTCTTTCATTCATATTTAGTCTGGCTTGGGAATCCATGTGGTACTGCATAAGTGCATAGACTTGCATTTTAAGTCATGTGCTGCTAGTCTGTCCTTTATCACTGGCATTTAATGACCACTTTGACCAAAGTCTGGCTCCAGACTACTATTGTGAAGTGGATGCTCCTATGAAGGGGACCCATTCAGTTCTCAGAAAGGGAGAGCCAGAAGAGCAAATAGTAAAGGGACAGATGAGATGAGAGTAAAGAAACTCCAAGACTTAATTACATTAACTGTTCTTTTTATGTAATCATCAGTGTTTTGTTAGTAGTGTTGATACCTCTTCTCACTCCATGCTGTATTTGTTATTGAAGCATTTTCAGGACAAAGGAAGAACAGATGATCTCTTCAATGACTCCTGTTACGAAATGTTTGGGGATGAGCTTAACAAGGTTCTGAAAGACTGGCAACCCAGTGTTCTTCCAGATGGTACAGTTATTCTGTTTTGACTGCTATAAGGTTACATTTGCTGCGTTTCTGTGAAAGTGTCCAGTGATCATAATTATTGCAAAAGGTGATGACTCAAATTATGAGGACACTTTCAATCTGTGTGCTTAGTCAGTTGAATAATTTTGGAAAAACAAATGAAAATCGTGTTACAATGTCTGCCACTTTAAACATATTATTTCAATGTCATTATCAGACAAGAAAAACGAAAACTTTGTCAGCCCTATGTCATAAAAGTAATCATGTTTTATATTTCTGATTGGATTTAGGTTCTCTCTGGGGTCGTGTAGAGGAGTTGTGTCTGTGGGACAGCAGGCAGCTCGGAGAGCACTCGCCTTCCGTTCTTCTCCGTTCACTTGTCTATCTCAACACTAAATACTTTGGCTTGCGCACAGTCGAGCAGCATTTGCGCCTCTCTTTTGGCAATGTGTATGGCCCCAGCACTTCCAAACCTCACAACCACGAGACCACTGTCTGTATACGCATCCCTTCCATCTCGCAGGATCAGCATGGTACGTTCTGTCTCATCCAGTTGACTTACAATTTGCATGTGCTGAAGTTAACTTTCAAACACTTTTCAATCTCTCTCTCTCTCTCTCTCTCTCTCTCTCTCTCTCTCTCTCTCTCTCTCTCTCTCTCTCTCTCTCTCTCT
>JBBIGA010000002.1:12102609-12114831 GCA_037576975.1 Alestes dentex
CTCTCTCTCTCTCTCTCTCTCTCTCTCTCTCTCTCTCTCTCTCTCTCTCTCTCTCTCTCTCTCTCTCTCTCTGATAACAGAACCAACAGGAAGTAAGGGGACACGTAAAGAGGGTAGCGATTCAAACTTTGAGCTGGACGATAGTTCAGGTGGCTCCACTCGTTGTCCTGTTAAGAAATGCGAATGCCGCTTGTATGAGTTATATCTGTCTAAGTGGTGAGTTGCCTGAAACCAATTCTTGCACCTGTTCCAGAAAATAGTGCATGGTCTTTATAGTTAGCTTGAGAGAAAGTAATTATTGTGAGGTGACTACTATTCCGAGCATTAAAATTGACATATTTGTCATTTTTATGATACATTTTTGAATATATTATTTTATCATGAATTGTTGAATATATTTCTTAATTGGTTGAGTGTATCATTAAACATTTGTCGCTGCTTCCTTCTTCAGCCCAGAATCTGTGAGGCAGAGGACAGATTTTTTCTACGTGAAGCCAGACGTCTCCACATCAGACAGTTCGTTGTGGTTCAGCTCAACTCCTCTAGAAAAGCATGTCCTGGAGAGCCTCCTAACTCAAGTTCTCCTAGTGAAAGACATCTACAGAGAGAGCAGCCGTGAGGAGGAAGGCATTTAAGGACAGATGAACTGAGGACTTGTACGCCACCATAGCACCCTCTGCATTAAATTAATTCACTGTCCCTTTAAACACACTGATCCCAGTACAGCTATAAGCAAAGAGCATACTGTACATCAGGACTTGAATGGTTTAAGGCTTAATGCTGATTTCTACATCAGTGGTTCCAGAAGTCCAAGGACAATGAAAGTGGTGCTTTACACAAAAAGCGACCCACAGACTGCTGCTTTTTTCCTTTTGTTTTTATTTGTTAGGAATTGCGTGTATGTGATGTAGCATTACCTACGATGCCCAGATTGGGCTGCTGTGGTCTGTAAATATTTCTGAAAGTAGTGGGTTAGAGAGAGGTGCAGTGTGTGTGTGTGTGCGTGTGCGCGCGTTCAAAAACAAACTGAAATACTATAAATAAACAAAAAAAATCATCCTCAACACAAACCCAAGAAAGCCTTCTTAAGATAAAATATTTATTTATTGCAGTTTGTGAATGTGTCAGAGTCCTTTTTATGATGGGACTGTTTGTGTGTGTGTGCACGTGAGCGTGTGCGTGCGTGCGTGCGTGCGTGTGTGGATGCTGTGCCATTTCTCTCACATTCTTGAAGAGCATTAAAACCTGCTGCAGCCTCTGGATAGTCCATCTGTGTCCCTGTCTCTGTCTCCCGCCTCAGTCTTTTGGAGTTTGAGTGTTGGGTGGTTTGCAGAGCAGGCTTGTATGACGCAGGGTTTTTTTTTTTTTATTGGTATTAAAATTCCTAGTGTTAAGCTATTTCAACGTTCAGTTATCAAGACCGTTATTTTTGTTCAGTGTGGTTTTTTTTTTGTTTGTTTTTTTGTTTGTTTGTTTTTCTGTTTTTTTCCCCTGCCCATCCCACTTTTTTGACTATAGGCCTTTTCTTTACTTCATTTGAAATAAACGTAGCACAAAAAGCGCAGTATTGATTATACACTCACGATTTGTTTATGGAAGGACACAGCAAACATTTGACTTTGTTCAATTTTACTTTGGGATTTGAAATGACTAAGAATTGTGTGGTTGCAAAGGAAGGACAGTCTGACTTGAGTAAGAATATTATCTTAACTGAGATTATGGAGGGTGGGAGGAGCTTTATTTATGACAAATGTTTTGATTTTTTTGTTTGTTTATCTTATTTGTCTTTTTGTACCAATAAATGCAAAGCTAATTTCTTTATCTTGCAAAGCCCACTTTTTGGGGGTTTTTTTCTTTCTTTTTTTCTCTCCAGTTTTTGGCATGAGACAGACTCTTGGTACCTCAGTTCTTTGGTTAACATACAAGCTGCAATATGTATTGGTTTATTTATAGATCATGGTCTGCTGAAGTGTGTGAGGTAAAAGGAGTATGAGCTGGGGAAGTGCTGGTGCTGGTATGTGACCTTGAGGTGGTGTGAATGTCTTGACAGAGATCATTCCTGTGCTAGAAGGATAAATGTATACTTTCACCAAAGGGGGGGGGGGGGCAAACCTGATTTGCACTTGCGGTCACCTTTACAAGTGGTTGAAATCCTCTGATGCCATTTGCTGAATGAAAACTGCCATCCAAAAGCTATTCTTTAATGGTAAGCTTCACAGTCCAATGAACTCCTGATTTGGCCTGGCCATAGCCTTTCCATCGGATATTTTTCTTTATTCCACAGGAGTTGTGCAACTATCTAAAGTTTTCCTCTCAGTTGAACGATGTAGAAGAGAGGCACAAGTGTCTGACATCCGGATGTGAACTACAGACTGCAATGATGAGCTAGAAGCCTGAGTCCTGCTCAGTGAAGAAATAATGCAGGTGTGAGCTTCCATAATTAATCTATTTAGAAGGTGATCAGATCCTTTTGCAGAATACTTTGCACTAAAATGATCACTTGTTTCGGTAATGTACAGTACACTATTAGAAGATAATGATCTGGTGTTAAGCTCCAGCACAAGTAATTTTAAATAAAACAGTAACGGTGACGTTTGCAATGTCTGCTTTAGTCCAGGTTAATATGGGTAAGCTATAGAGCTAGGAATTTCTCCCATTTTAGAATTGAGTCCCTTGTTTTGGGTCTCTAAGTAGTTGGACAATATTCCTGATGTTTAGTGCTTAATTAATGAAGTTAAAGACTGGTTGCTGTCACCAAATAATGGGTATCTTCGCATGATAGTCTGTGAGGCAAGCGTTGCTACGTGCTTGCTTTTTCTGTCCACGTTTACAGAATTGTTGCCATAGCTAGTAAATCAGTAATCCATAGCATGACACCGCCTCTGCATTCACATAATTTGCAGTATCTAGATCATGAGCTGTTTCTTTTTCATCCATGGGTATAAATTCAAAATCTCATTCACATTAGTCCTTTCTATCTTGTGTCGAGCCCTCCTTGAACATGCTAGTGTATTTTTTGTATGGTAGTCTGTTACACGTCTGCCTTTTGATTGAAAGTGTTTTTTGTTTATCCACTACTCTCTTGCTATGATTGTATAAGGTCTTTTTCTATTCTGAAGCTCACTGCATAGAATAGATTGCTTCTTAATAGCAAACCAAACAGTTGAGTTTTAGGTTAGTTTACCCATAATGTTTATGCCTGAGTTCTTGGCAATAAGCCAAGAGTCCTCATGTGGAGAGGCAACTTGAACTATATCCAGATATCCAGATCTGTTCTAAATCTTATGTTCATAATCTGGCCAAGTGGTTAGGGAGTTGGCCCTGTGACCAGATGGTCCTGGGTTTGAATCCCTCAACTGCTAGTGGCACCTGTACTCCCATGGAGGAAAAAATACCCAAGAATGGAGAACGTGAAGAGACAGCAGTGGCAGGTTGGGTGAGGAGCTAAAGTGTGAACGGAAAAAGAACCGACTTCCCTTTCAAACGAACTCACACTGTGAACAGAAAAAGAACTGAGTTCCCTTTCTGACGGTCCACTTCTAGAGGACTGAGTTCGGTTCCTTTAAAGAGGACTATGTGCGAAAACACCCTTATTAGGTACCCTTGAGCAAGATACTATCCCCCACACTGCTCGCTGGGTGCTGTGTTCTTGTCAGCCCGCTGCTTGGTGAATGGATTGAATACAGAGGAAAATTTCGTGCTGTTTACACAGTGTGCTGTCTTCATTTGTGACAAATCGTCACTTTACACTAAATGATGCAATGACAACTAGTCAGAAATCAAGTGAGTATACTTATTTTTGGTCCACAAAAGTGAGATCAGTAATAACATTCAATCAATAATGAAGCTGATTAAAATAAATTAAGTGACTTTGACCTCCCTGTTTTATTTTAAGTCCAGTGTGTTGTGGTACAGAGACATCGCAGGTGAGACTGTCACTGTTTAATTGCATATAGCCAGCACTGTACACAGTAAAATTATGGTTATTTTCTGGCTACATTGTCGCTGTGTGCTTTTAAACATATTTTAGATAATTGTCAGTCTTCATTCAGGCAGAAAGGAACCAGTTAATAAAGCATCTCTCTGGCATGGGGTGTCCATAGGGGGCGCTTTTTGCTAAGCGTGGATTTGGGCACAGCGGTCATTCAGGGGTGGGACTGGGATGGTATAGCGGTATTATATTCATTAACATTTATGCCTACTTGTCTGCCTTATGATAACTACCCGTTATTCTCACGATGGGTGGGCTGTGGAGAGCTGGACTGTGGCTGCTGTGTTTATCTTCTGTCTGAGACCATTAGAGCACCTGGGGACCAGAGAGCCTCACTGTGTGTTACCAGTGTATGTGTGTTTTGTTTGCTTTAATGTTAGAGGAGAAATAATCTGTTTAAAGCTAACAGTAAAAATAAATTTCAGGAGGGGAGGGAGAAATAACAGGCTGTTTTATGAGCATTTGTGCAAGTATGACAAACCCCCCCCCCCTTTTTTTTTTTTTTCTTTTTTTTTTTTTGAAGAGGCAGCTTTTTTCTTTCTTTTCGATCTGTTAAAGTTGGCCAGACTCCAATAACTTGTCCCATTGATCTAAAGTTAAAATGAGCCTGAGTGCACACACAGCCGGCCTAGCAAGAGGGGCGGGCGGACGTAAAAACATTTTTTCACCCTCGTGGTTTTTTTTTTTGTTTGGGCTCAATCCCCAGGCCTTTCAGGACACATAAAGAAAGTGCTGCCCTCAGCAGGGTCATCTGGGATAGAGCCGTGGCAGAGGCGGGGGGCAGACTATAGGTGGCGATTAGGCTCTCTAATGTCTGATGAATCCCTTCAGAATCACATGATATGAACTAATGTCACCATTTAATTATAAAACAACAGGGAGATGAGTGAGGGAGGGGGAGGGTGCCAGTGTGTGGTCGAGGGGAGCGGTGTGTCCAGCTGCACAGCACAGAGGGGGTCCAGAATGGATGACAACTGCATTTCTCCCCTTCTTTTGAGTTTCAACACACATATGGACGCCTTTTTGGCAGTTCTTGTATAGCCATGTGGGTCAGTTGGAGATGTGATTCTCTAGTGTGAGACGTATCACAGAAGTATTTCATTATTTGCTCTATGTTTATAAAAGCCTAGAGTAAGTGCTTTTCACAGTTATAAACCTTATGTTATTCTGGTCCAATGGTAAAATGTAGGTTTATTTCACTCTTAATTCAGTCTGTGCCACCCACCCAACCAAACTGTCCTGCTGAGCCTTCATCACTGACCCAGTCTCACAAGACACTGTAACAACTTTAGTTTCAGTTTAAACTGAAACGTGCTTTATTCATTCAGCATGCTTTAACGGGAATCCAGAGAAAAAGTATTTGTAAGTACACATATATAGACCATGACTGTGACTGTGATTGAACACTGTCCACCAAACCTGCTGGTGTCACTGTAGTGCACATCCGTTTCGTTCACATGACTCTTCCCCTCATAGACTCCCTGGTTTGCCACACCTCAGTGAAGATGTCCTGGACCTGTGGTAAACATATGGACTATTTCTTTACATATTAACCTTTTACTAGAGTGTACACCTGCCAGGGGGCTTTGTTCTGTGCTTTTTTTTTTTAAACCCTAAAAAGAATGTTAACCACTTCTCCTTGTTGTAAAATGCAGTAATCATTAGACCATAAATTTTTTCTCCATAAATAAAAGGTTTTAACTGCACTGGCCTGTTCATGTTTCAGTTGAATTGGTCAGTGACTGTAGATACACATTTGATTAGTACAGAGTTGAAAGGCTCCCCCGGACTAAACATTGGAAGACAGAGGTATTCAGGGGCCAGAGTGAATTTGCTGGGTGATTAAAGGCTATAAATAACTGCCTGTTTGTTTTCCTCGCTGGTGCTGCTGGGCCTCCACACAGACCCTGCCCTTCACAGCTAATGCTGGAGCCTGCTGAAAGTGGACAGGCCATCTCATGACACACAGCGCCTAGTGGATCCAACACCCTGTACCTATCATCTCCTATCATTCCTCTCCACAGCTCAGCTCCTCATTCCCCACCATTCACACGTCCCCACTGAGCTCTTGCACAGTGACCTCTTTTGTTTCAGTGATGCCTCTTTTCCAGCTTCCTTGCCTCTCTACTTTTCCTTTATTCTCTGTTCTCTTATTTATTGTTCAAAATGCTGGAATTCAAAACATGAAGAGCCGTCTGGAGCACAAACATTTATAACTATGACAGGAAGTTGGGCTGTTTAACATGGACATTGTTCTCCTAATCCCTCCCTCCAAAAATAAACCAACACCCTTGTCTCTTCCTAGATGTCTAGACACAGGCCACATGAAACGTGGCTAAGAGTCGTGAGTTACTCCTGCTGATTTGACATGGCTAAGTCCTTTAGCTGCTAACTGCTATCTGGACTGTGCCAACACTCTTGGATTAACTGTTCCACAACAAGACCTTAACCTCATATGGAACATTTGCAATATGTGATTCTACAATGACTTTGTCCTTCTAAACCCTTTATTTTTAAGCTTGAAGACTAAAATGGTCAAGGCTAGGAGGATTAGATTTTAAAGCCTTCTCCATTTTAATTTGAAACCTAAGAAATTTAAATGTGATTGCAATAACATTGGAAGTACATCATATTTTAAGTAAGTCATATTTTTCATATCATAAAATGTCAAGCTAGTCAAGTGAGAGTTTTCCTTTAGCAATGTACTAATGATCTATTTATGTCCCTGTAGTGTCTCCCTATGATAGCGGCTGCTTTTCCATGTTCATATAAAAGACACTGGAGCCGAAAACCTAAATAGGAGAGCTGAGCCTATATGAACACAAGTCACCTTTAAATGCAAATACAAAGTGAAATAATGGCCTTTTCATAAAACAACAAAATACTAGAACTAAAATAGAACACCTTAGTACAGCCAACATCTAAAGTTTATTCTCTTTAATCCACAATTGGTCTACAATAAAATGCTAAAGCTTAAAAAAAGTCAGAGCTCAAAAGTCATAATGAAATTACACCCAAAATAAGAAACTAGTATCTAAGTGTTAATGACGATTGTCAGTGTAGTAGTGTACAGTAGAAGTATAGTAACTGCTGTATTTTTCTCAGTTTTTACTTGAGTGTATACAAATGAGTAAGTGTAACTAGTTACTACTCATTTATGGCTTTTTTTTTTGTTTGTTTGTTTTTGTGTCTAATGAGGAGGATGGCGCTACTCTGGAGGTTTGAGTGATGAAGGCTATTTCTTTAGAGGAGATACTGCTAGAGTGCTAGAACTACAGGTGAGAGAGACATTTTTACCAGGAACTGTCATTATGTTGATTTCCCAAATGCCAGAACTTTACCATTTACTTACTTTAGTAAGTTTGCAAATTCATAGAATCTAGATGTTGTTTTCCTCTTTTTTGTTTTGATGGACTGTAGCTCACATAAAAACACAATTATAAAAACATATCCAATATTATGAGAAACTGTCTTGTTTTTGTCATACAAGTATGTTGTTCAGGACCATTGTTTCTGTATAACAAATTGTGGAAAATGAAAAAGGTCACATATATCTGGTTGTCTGGTCCGAGCGCTTTTTGGACTCTTCTGGCTTGGTTCATCTCACACATTGCATGCACTGAAATGTTAGCTGATATGTTCTATCTCCATGTGACGGTAGATTTGTAGTGGCCTTGGCATTCACAGCTCCATGTTCGAAAGCAGTAATGTCATTCAGTACTGGATAGCAATGCTGCTTTAAGCTACTTAAACATTCCAGACCATCTTTTATGGTACAAAAAGTTTATTTAGTAACAGTTTTGTAAACATTTGAGGTAAATGAACATTTACATCAACGTGTTCTTACAAAATTTAATACACAAGGCACTTCTCTTAAGACAGCATTGAAACAGGCTGCTGTTCTGAGCATATGTAGATGGTTCATTTCCCTGATTGGTCAGAGTAGTCTTGCTCTGCATGAGTTAAATCAGTATTTCAAGAGATGAGTGTTATAGTAAAGTAAAAGGCTGCAACTAAGTACATTACTTATGGATTTAGAAGTACAATGCTTTCAACACTGAGGAAATAATCTTATACATGTCCAACCTTTCTGCGTTTCTTTCAGGCTTAAAAGTTAACCGTCTTAAAATCCAAACATGGGAAGTCTATTCCTGTACCCTACAACGTGGCCTTACAAATCACATTTAATGCCATTTGATTTGAATAATACTGCCTTTAACACAAAGAGTCACTATTTCATCATTAAGACATTTTCCTTTAAGGATCAAAAATATCAAAGCAGAGTCTTTTTTTTTCCTCTTTTCTACCAATATGTAATTAACCGAACAGCATGTTTTGCCTAAATGTGCAAATCTTCATCTATTTACTAAAATGTAAACTTTAAGAACCAAAAATGACAACACACTTTTGTTTTGAGTACATTAAAATAGCAGAAAATAAATAACATACATCTGTAAATACTGTGTTTTGTTAAAAGTAAAATACTTTGTCACAAGCAAAGGTCTGCTCAGCCTCAGGGTTTAAAGCGTGTCTTTTTGATTTTGATTGGCATGGTTTGTGTGCATGTGTGTCAATTCTAATTATTAAAGAGCAGAGGGGTCTCTAAAGTATTTCATTGGTTTGCATTTGTGTGATTTTGAAGGATGGGACCTCTGTTATGACAGAGGACTGAGCTTTCTCTTGCTTATCACAGCTGTAGTAGTCAGTAATGGTGAGGGCATCAGTAACCTGAAAGTGGACAAGAAGGAAAGGTGGGATAGTCTTCATAGTGGCATAAAGACACTTGGGGTTTCGTAGATGTATCCAAAGTAAATACATCACTTCGCTGATCACAAACTGACTACATTAAATCAGTTATTTTGTTTTTTATCATCAACCAATTTCTTACAAAATAGCCTTTTAGATATAAAACCAATGGAAATTTCCAATAGAACATGTAATGAGAGGCATTACCTTCCTATTCACATTACTGTCTACATTAAAGTGATTAAAAAGTGATCATGTGTATCTGATGGCAAAATGAAACATAGGCATATATTAAAAACTTTCAAATCTAATCTAGGAGTGTAAAGTTGAAATCAAGGGGCCTGTTGAAACAGGTTCAGATTATGGACCAAAATCTCTCCATCAGTCAAGCTGTGGGATTTTTAAAAACTATGTTTCTAAGTTTCTCCATTTTTGAGGACTCTATTTTTTCAAGATGACAGTGGTGCTTTTTCAATGTGCTTTTTAACTTGAGTAGAAAAACTTTTCATTGTTCTTCCTCTCTGCGATTTTTCCCACTTTCACTCTGGGTGAGTCAAATGTAGAGGCAGGAGCTGGAATCACATTAAGTATTAGTACATTTATGGATGGTGTATTGAGATCAAATTCAATAAAGGAGGGCCTAGCAGATATCGAGCAGGAAGTTCAATGCTGACTACTTCACTGCCTGAAAATCACACGCTCCCCGTTCCATTTTCACACCTAGAAGATCTTTTACAATTTCAGCAGAAGTTTCACCCTCAGTTATTAATTCACAACTGACTAACATGCATGTTAAAATATTGAAGAAATAAGCTGTGAATCGGTGAGGGGTAGATCCAGTATGTCAGTCCCACTTCAGCTACAAGCTACAGCCACATCATTTGTAATGATACTAAATTAAACACTGATACTGATTGGAACACAGAACATATTCCACTGTACTTCAGTAATTCACAGTTTAATGTCTTCCATCGGTGGATGTGTCTTTGGCATTTCTTTACTAGTTTTCTGAACACAATGTAAACACTGTACCTTGGTGGCATACAAATGATTTAGTACCATGAAACGTGTACTGATTCAACTTGGCCTGATGAAGCTGAAATAAAAAAGGAGGAAGGGAAAAACCACTAACACTGACAATGAGCAATAGAACAATTCAGTCAAAAGACAATTTTGTCATGCTTAAGGCTACCTAGTACCTACCCTACCTTTTCCAAAAGCATTGTAAGGCTCAGACAGTGCCAGTCTATGAACGCTCTCTGAACAGATTCACTTTAGTGCCTTTGGAAACACCCCTGATTCATATGAGTTCACTTGATGGTGGATTTGTACCTGTTTTGACAAGCTCTTAATATGCTGATAGTTAATTAAGCACAGACAAACCTTAAATCACGCTGTGAAAGACACTGAAACACATAGGATCTGAATGGGTTCATTTTAAATCCACGCACTCAACGACCACGTAACATCAGACACCATTCAAGTGCTGTACTTCAGCACTACAACTCACCGATTGCACAGCCGTTAGTGTATTGGGGTGCTGTTGTCATTGTTATTGTTGTTATTTTCTAATTCCTCAATTGCATCCAGTTACCTGCCTCTCATTTCCTCCCTTATAAACTATGTTTATATTTTTTTAAATTTTTTTTATTTAAATATATATAAAAATCTGAGCTGTCAGTATGATCACTAGACAGCCAGATCGTTGTGCCTTGCTCTTACACTGCTTGCTTTGCTAGCCCTGCTCAGCCGCCGGAGGTCAGTGAATATGTTAGGCGGCTCGTGCATCTCCACAGTAGTGACGTTTCCTTCCTCCAGCTCGCTCTTTCCGCCATTCAAACTGCCGCCACTCGAGCTGGGGACACTGGTGGTGGGAGCAGCATCTCTGGGCTGCTGCTCATTATCAGAGGAAGAGGAGGAGGAGGAGGAGGATGAGGAGGGAAGGGGAGCGGTGGCCTTCATCTCCCGAGTCTGCTGCTCAGTGGCCAAGTTGGCCCAGTTCTGCTCGGCAGCAAGCCTGTGGTTGTTGTTGTTGCTAATGTAGAAAGGGGTGGGCTCGTGAAGCTCCTGGTGCAAGGGATCCATCTTGAATTCGGCTGTGGCCTCGCTGTAGTTGGGTGGGTAGCTAAGGGTGGGAGGGGCAGTTCTGGGGGCAGTGGTCATGGACTCTGTGTCCACCACCTCAGTGCGGTCTAGCGACTCATGGTCAGGGACACATTCGTTGGTCATGCCCTGCTTGACCTTCTTCCATCCGAGGTGATAGATCTCTAACAGATTCAGCAAAAGAGACACGCAAGCCACCACAAGCATAAATATGATGAAGATGGTCTTTTCCGTGGGCCGTGAGATGAAGCAGTCCACGGTGTTGGGGCAGGGCCACCGCGCACACTTGTACAGCGGCCTGAGCTGGAAGCCATAGAGAAAATACTGACCTAAAATGAAGCCCACCTCAAAGAGGGTCTTAAAAATGATGTTGAACACGTAGGTACGCAACAGGGCTCCCCTGATGCGGATTTTGCCATGCTCGTCTCTGATTGGCGGTTTCTCCTTTTTGCCTCCCCCACCTCCTCCTCCTTTGCCGCCCTCCCCTCCCTCTCCGTTTCTATACAGGAGTTCTTTCTCCTCCTGGAGGCTACTTGTCTTTCGCAGCTCCTCCTCCCTCTCCTTGCGCTTCTCCTCCATACGGACGATGTGCAGTACATGGCCCAGGTAAATAAGAGTGGGCGTGGACACGAAGATGATCTGCAGGACCCAGAAGCGGATGTGCGAGATGGGGAAAGCCTCGTCATAGCAGACGTTCTCGCAACCGGGCTGCTGCGTGTTGCAGGTGAAGTCGGACTGCTCATCGCCCCACACCTCCTCCGCCGCCGCTCCCAAAACCAGGATCCTAAAGATGAAGAGGACAGTCAGCCAGACCTTGCCGATCACTGTCGAGTGTTCCTGTGCATTCTCCAACAGCCGCCCAAGAAAGCTCCAGTCACCCATGCTTCACGATTTCTAGCCTAGGCAGAAAGTACAGTCTGGAGGAGCACACAGCCAGGGAGAGGGGGGAAAGGGGATAAGGAAGAGGGAGAAACAAGGACATGATGAGAGGTCTTGGGAGAAAAGTGCTGCTAGAAACACAAACGACCTACAAGGCACGGTCAGCATCGCCAGCTGTTGGGAGCATCACCAACAGCTTCTGCTGGCACAATTAAACTGAACCGACTATGACAGTACAGCTAAAACACACCGAAGAACCTGGACTCCAAAAACCATCCCATCGCAACTCACACAGCATTTCACATCTCTGTGGAAAATCCAGCTACTGAGCTTTGATCAAGCAGTCGTCGCTTAGGAGAACAATCTAATAAATGAAGCGAACAAAAAAAAGGACTAACAAGTACAAATACAGATATATATTTATATATTTATATATATATATATATATATATATATATATATATATATTCGCTTCTTAGACTATCGCCCTTAACTGTACACCT
>JBBIGA010000002.1:12114931-12163590 GCA_037576975.1 Alestes dentex
TCTTAGACTATCGCCCTTAACTGTAAACCTTTATAGAGACGTTCCAGCCCTTTCTATTTAGTCATCTAACTGGCTGCTATGAACCTGGCATGCACAGTGTAAGCAAACTCTCCCACTGTCTTTCTCTCACTCCCCTTACACTCACACATACACTCATACACACTATATCACCACACTCATACACACTGTCTCTTTCTCTCTCACCTGTTCGCTCCACTGCCCAGCAGGCATGTGCTGAGATCAACATTATAATGTTCAAAAACAGCCGTGGGCATTGAGTGGACACTGATGTGGAGGGCCCTGATGTACCCCTGAGGCTGATTAATGGAGCCAAATGCAGTACATTTAAGGGAAGAATGTGAAGTTTTAAATTACATAGTTTAAATTTAAATGATTGTAGTCATTTAGATCACTGACACTTATTTTGTTCTAACATTAAATTTATGGGTACCATTTTTGAAGCTCATCTCACCATCAGCTAAAAAATTATGTTTTAGCAGCCGCACAAACACAGTCATGTGAATATGCTTCAGCTCAGTACTTAAAAATGTCTGTTTTAAAGAGGAATACTTTTTTTCACACCACATACATAAGCATTAATGACTTTGATATTAATTGATGATTGGACTGTTCAATATTACATCTAAAACACTGCATTTATGAGAAGCAGCAGTAATATTATTTGTCTGTAAATAACAGAACTCAACACAGCAAAAAAACAAAAAACATAAAACACGCACTTAGAGCATCCATAACCAAAAGGGGAAAAGGTTACTTACTAAAATGTTCTTGTATTGAGAGTGGTAAATCCATCGACTAAGGTTCACTACTTAAGACACCTAGGAGGGGAAAAAAATAATTAGAAGCATTATAGTTAAATTAGGGTGTAAAATTTAAAAGGTTTGGGTTCTATTTCAGATGATCTGATAAAACAGTTAAGTAATATTTGCAAAAGTGATGACACAGTGTACTAAATGGTTGTAACCTAATCTGAATATTATTGGAAATGCACATTAGGCGAGTATGAGTCTGAGCTCAGTAATTCTAAATACATTATATTAAATAATGAGCCAGTTCAACCTCAACTGTTATTTTCATTATGAATCAAACAACTATTGTTCTTATTGTTGTTAATATTGTTAAGTCTAAACGATAGAAGCAACATTTAAAACGTTTAAATATTTTTCAGTTTTCTTTTTATTGGCTTAAATTCCAATGAGCTGATTAACTACTCCATGTTTGTCACTCCTGGGATTAAACAATAAGCAGTATGCTGAAATGTAAAAAAAAAAAAAAAAAAAAAAAGAGTGCAGAGGAAATCTTCTCTTAGCGATGACAGCCTGTATGACAACAGGGAAGGTGCCAGATCTCCTTTAGTACCTGTGCTGGTGGTCCCGTCCTGTATGGTCCTGACAGGAGCAGGTTGTGTGAGAGCTGCCTGCAGTGTTAGTGGGTTATCAATACTAACCAGTAATATTCCAGCACATCAGATGGGGGAAACCTGTAGGCCTTAACTGGTCCCGGGTTTGTGAAGTTGGATAAAGGCGGTATTATTAATGTTATTACTATGATTGTTATTTCATAAACCTAGCTTCGAGCGTACCTTAAATCGGAGATGCCAAACATAGATAGAGAAAGTAAAGTCCAGCTGCCAATAGTTTGAGTGCGCAGGATACAGACCTCCCAAGGCAGCAGGAGCCCACCCCTCTCCCCCCGTGCCCAAATCCTGGCAGCTCTGCCAGCTTACCAAACTCTTTTTGAAAGCAGCCGGTCAACTTATTCATGCACCAAAAACAAAATCTTCTTCACACGTGGACCCGAGGGCGACCTTTTGGCTTTTGCGTGGGAAAAAAGTGTGTTTTCGAGGCGGCGTGGACGTGGAGACCGGCTGTGGCGAGGAGGCGCAGCTCTCTCCCAAACCCAGCCATCGCCACTCTCCCACCGTGTGGCCATGCAGGAGTGGATTTAGGACTCTGCTCGCCACGCCCCTCTATGCCCATCACTCAGCTTCCCACAGGCCTTCACACACTCACACAGGGCTCACACACACTACACACCGCCCCCCACGCTCACTCACACTCACAGCTGAATCACAGAAAACTCTCCTCAGCCTGTATTATACTGTTTTCTAATAAGCAGACACGTCCATGGACAACCCTCCTACTCATAAATCTGAAATGTTTCCACTGGCCTAACGCTGATAAAGCCTTTCCCCAAAAACAGCATGGACATGCACCGCCCTCCCTCGGAACACCAGCTGAGAAATAAAGCGCACCCACAAACGTCCAGTGCGTAAAAAGTTTATTAAGGAGTTATTCATTAGGCTACAAGAACACACTCGTGCAAATGTTACACAGCTTTGACAAAAATGTGAAAAAAAACTACCCCTTAAAATGCTCAAAAACAAAAAATGCAAAAAAAAGTTTCAGCACGTGTAAAAAAAAAAAAAAAAAAAAGGCGTTTCCAACCACCCCAGAGGAAAACGATGGTGGGACAGAAGATCCAGCCATTTGTGGCCCTACAGGTCAAAGCACACTCCCTGTCCACAGGTAGGCTCACCTTCACCTACTTGTGGCTGTGGTCAGAAGTCCTGGACATTTTCATCTCCATTATATTATATTATATTATATTATATTATATTATATATTATATTATATTATATGCATCACCATTAACAGAGACCACAGGGGATCAGTTTAGAAACTATAATAAGGCACACATGTAAACCAATAGCTATGTCCTGTAGTGGTCGGTGCAAGGGCATCGCTAAAACAAGACATTGGATTAGCGCTCTGTAACTGTTGCTTAGAAACAGCATGGCAGAGAGAAGTTACATTTCTCAATCATTTACAAGATGGAAGATTTAGAAGAGCATTTCAGCACACGGTTGAAAACTTTAGGGGCTGAAGGCATTAAAGTAAATTTAGTGAAGGCCCCATTGGGCTGCTAGTTCTGGAGGGCAGTGTGATTAGGGCACAGCATCCACCATAAACAGAAAATCAAATTACTTGTGAATTTAAGGCAAAGTTAAAATGTAAAGAACAGTAAAACAGCACTAAAGACAGTATCCCCTTGTTATAACCTTAGCAACGGATACACCAAATCATACCCATAAAAGCCTACAGTCTATGGCGACTCAGGTTGATTGTCAAAGTGACTGAATGCATTTATGATTATACTGTATATAATTTTTAAAAATATACTATATATTAAAAGTACCAGCATAACCACAGGGCTCCGTTTTACGTGAGAATACAAAAGGGATGTCAAGACAGATCAAATACATTACTTGAAGTTTTATATGTGTGGACCACTAGGTGTCACCATTGGTCTTTTACCCACAAACCATAAAAAAAAAAAAAAACAATGACCGTAGAATGTAAGAAGGCCATTTCTCCTTAGACATTAATAAACATTTGTATACATCAGAGGGGACAGAAATGCTATTTTGGTACATTCATTTGTTTAGGTTTTTTTTTCCATTCATGGGAACACAAAATAAGTGCCCTCTCTGGTCTTTAGTGAGGCTCTTTAGATCACTAATTGTTCTATTTAGACTTGCTTGCCGTGGAATCAGAGGCTGAAAGTAACATCTCATTTTTCTGGTTCTGTAAGTAAGCTTTGTCTTTAGACATGTTGTCTGGGAGGCTGTATGAGTGATTCCTCTTGACTCTGGATGAACATCTCATCAACGCTTTAACTATCAGGTAGGCCAGCTCTGCCACATTGAGCACGATGCAGATGGCTGAAGACGCCACCATGAAAATGGTGAAAACCGTCTTCTCAGTGGGTCGTGAGATGAAGCAGTCGACTTTATTTGGACAGGGCCACTGCTCGCACTTGACAAGACGAGGCATCTGGAAGCCATCATAGACAAAATAGAGGGCGTACATGAAGCCACCTTCAAAAATTAGCCTGAAGAAGAGGCTGCAGGTGTACGTCCACCAGAGTGGGCCTGTGATTGGCAGGCGCCTCTTTTTCAGGCTCTCCAGGTCCTCCTCGTTGGCTTTGGCCCCCCTGCTTGCGATGAGGTCTCTCTTGGCCCCTCGCTTGCGGTAGGCCACATGCATGGCCACCAGCAGAGCCGGCGTGGACACGAAGATCAGCTGCAGGCACCAGAAGCGGATGTGGGAGACAGGGAAGAAGTGGTCATAGCAGACGTTTTTGCAGCCTGGCTGCTGAGTGTTGCAGGTGAAGTCCGACTGCTCGTCCCCCCAGACGCTCTCTGCAGCCAGAACCAGGATGGTGATGCGAAAGATGAAGAGAACGGACAGCCAGATCTTCCCCAGGCTGGTGGAGTGCTTGTTCACTCCTCCCAGCTGGCTGTACAGTGCTCCCCAACTCATCCTGCTTAACAATAGTGCCTGCAAACCAGAGAAAATACATTCAAGAAGATGGCACAGAGTGGCGTTCCCACCACAGCATTCTCCTGATTCTGGAATCCTCCTGCAGCACAGTATTGTTACAAAAACTTAGTGAACACCAGAAACTGTGCAGCCCCCAACATCACCCCCTTCAACCCCTCACATCACCCCCTTCAACCCCTCACATCACCCCCTTCAACCCCTCACATCACCCCCTTCAACCCCTCCCATCACCCCCTTCAACCCCTCCCATCACCCCTTTAACCCCTCCCATCACCCCTTTAACCCCTTCCATCACCCCCTTCAACCCCTCACATCACCCCTTCAACCCCTCCCATCACCCCCTTCAACCCCTCACATCACCCCTTTAACCCCTCACATCACCCCGCAACATCACCCCTTCAACCCCTCCACCCCCACATTAGTTTGTGTGTGTCAGCTTCCTGGACATAAATACTCAAGTAGCCACAGTGCTTACATAAATATATGTTTGTGTCTCCCTCACTTCTACACTCCTGAATCAGCTCATAACTAAACCCACACTAAGCTGAAAAAAGAGAGCTGGAGGTAAAACACTAGACTGTGGAGGGCAGAGGGACTCCAGGATCATAATTAGGAAACACATAAAAGCTAAAAGGTGACTTTCCCAGAAACCTGGTACATACAAATAGTAATAGAATATTATTGTGTATTTACAGGTAAAGAAAAAGGTGACTGCATAGATCCCAGACTTGCATGAATGTCTCAAATCTCTATTCTCTTTTCTCCGCAGGGTTTTGAGTCACAAATAATCATGAATATGCAACTTAAATACATTGTTTTAGAGATTGGACAAAGAAAACACCTTTAAAAAGCTAAAAACATGTTTGATAAGCCTATGTAAAGTAATTAAAAAAACCCCAAAAAACTAAATACCATTGTTTTTTGCCCAATTTAATTTTTAAACTTAAAACAGCGTTCACACAAAGTGTCAACGATTAACTTTAGCAAAATCAATTGGAAAAGCAACTTTATAGCAGATCATATGGGATTAAACCTTTCTAAATAAGCCAAGCTGCTTTCCACTGTAAAACCAACTAAAACTGTCTTACAAGACCATCCAGCCACAAGATTTGGCTGCTGAAAAACTCCCTGCATGTGGAAAGAGCCTCCATAAATCCGAGAATGTTATAAATCACAACTTACCTCTTACCACAGAATAAAGCCCAGCACATCCATCACTAGTCTATAAAGATTCATTACTTGGTCGTATTTCGCTGAAGTGTAATCTGCAGTGTGTGTGTGTGAGAGGCACTTTTCTGGGGTGTGGAAAAGAGAAGTGAGCAGTGTTGCTGAAGGTGACTGCGCTTTAGTGGCTCTGTGGAGGCTGTACCTGCTCTTCAGGGTGGAGCCACAGTCAACACTGGCCCTTCCTTTTACAGGTGAGCACTCACACTCCAGCCTTCCACATGGCCTGTTCCACATTTTAAAACACAGAGCTCTCCTGTCATTGCACACTGGTCTTATCCAAACTTGTTAAAGTATCATTACCAGTTTCTACATTCAAATATTATTATTTTGAGCACTTCACGTAGTATACCACAATACACTATTTAGTCAACATAATGTTTAGCTTTCTTTCCACTTTGGGCAACTCAAATACCCTTGAAGAACTACTGTTAGTTTTATTTGTTTGAGTCATATTGCCAGATTTGCCCTTTAACATTCTTTTTTGTTATCCGGTTTGCTTAATTATCGATCAGACTGTAGCTGTGTGTAGGTCGTTTAGTTCTTGACCGTAACCCACAAATGAATCATGTGGCTGTCACAAGTGAGAAGAGATAAACTCAGGGATGTTACCTTGACATTCCATTATACTGACTAACACACAGAGGACAAAAACACTTTAGCGGTGGATTCCCGTTTATTTTCTCCTTCACTCTGAGCTCAGCCTATGTTAGGCAGTTGAAATGTTTCAAACCACTTGACCCCCTTTTTAATATTTGAAGATCTAAAACATATTTTCAGTTTAACATAATCATCCTTTAGAAATCACAAGTGAAAGCGCAAATTCATTAATGAAACATCTGTAATTCTGAATTCTAGCCAGTTGCTGTTGCTTCAGAAAGCAAAGATACTCCAGTGCCAAAACACTATTCCTGAGGAAGAAGTAGTTGCCTATCCTCTGTTTCCTGAATCACAGTTGCAGCACTAACTCAGTTCTTATGCTTCAGGCTCCCTCAACTGTGTGTATGTTTGAACAGGCACACGTTGTTCATTTCTTCAGTTTAGCCAGCCCCATCAACAGCTGATCCCTCCTCTCTCGTCTGGCAGAGAGATGCTCCTGGTCATTGGGAATGAGACCACAGATCTCCTAAAGCCAAAAAATGTAAGGTTAACCTCTTCCCACCCATGTTTCACAAGGGATCACTTTTTACAGATATTCTACATTAGATATTTTATTCTTTATATGTTTTACTGTTATATCCTTTCATGATCTACTAACAGTTTTCATTGATATTTTAAATTTCATTTGCATAAATGCATCAGTGGAACAGACCACAGATGAAGAAATTCAACTGTGCATACTTGATTGATTCTAGCTGCCGCCTCTCCATCAAACTCAGGAACAGGCCCGAAGCTACTGAGCACTCTCCTCATGCCTTCTTTGTAGCGTCTCAGATAGTCTTCCAGACCTGAAGAGGCAAAAGATACAGCGTTTACACAGCAGACTGTACGCCATACCAAGTGTGTTACACTGCAGAGCTGGTCTTCTTTATCAGCATATACATACAAAAGCTTATTGAAGATATGTTGACTATTTTTGCATTGTTAAACTAATGTTGAGTATTTCTGGTCAAGTTCGTAACATATTAGTCCAAACAGGTACGGCAAAAATGCTTTGGCCTGTTGATCTGCTTCATGTCCAAGATGACTCAGCAGTTATTCAGCATGAAGCGTCTAGTGCCTTGGTTTCTTTAGTCTCTTTGTGCTGAGTCTTGAAGTGTAACGTAAGTGGTTATGCTTACAGGATCTCTTCCAGAGAGATGATAAGAACCAGCAAAAGCAAAAACATCTGCTTCTGCGTGAACAAGGATTAACTTTGGTTCCACTAGGACATTATTTTGTAATGTAGTAACGGCACAACTGATATATTGTGTCGAACATTAAAAATGGGTATTTCAAAAGTATTAAAACTAGAAGTGAAGCTACGATGAATGTTATGGCCACTTTCAATTGCTTTACAGCCAAACTGGCCAGTGGTTGATTTTCGCCCATAATTATTAGTTTACACTCTGGATTAAATGAACATATAGTTGTATTCAAAATTTGGCCATTCCTAGTCAAAATTAAATACAATGTGGCATGTCCAAAATACTGGAGACCTTTTCTTTTACTGGAGTTCTTTTTTGTACGTTTTCTAAGCTGATCTGACTCATACCTTAATCGTCTAAAAGTCAGGAGTAGATCGTTTCAGTGTGTGTAACAAATAGTGTGACCCATTAAACTTCAGGGTGTTGTGCTTACACCCGACAGCAATGAGCTCCTCTAAACACGGACACCTACACGACAATAAAATTCTCGACAAATTCCAATCTGGCTTCCGCTTTGCACACAGCACCGAAACAGCCTTGATCCGGGTCACAAATGACCTATTGATCACTGCGGACCGTGGCTCCTCCTCTCTCCTCGTCCCTCTCGATCTGTCAGCAGCCTTTGATACAGTCGACCACCACATCCTCCTCCCCCGCCTACAGCACCTCGCAGAGTTCACTGGCACCGCCCTGGATTGGTTCCAATCATACCTCACGGACAGATCTGAGTTCGTCTCCATTGGACTTTTTAACTTATACATGGCACCACTTGGGTGCATCATCAGCAGCTACGGGGTCTCATTCCACGGCTACGCAGATGATACCCAGCTCTACCTGAAGCTGGGTAGCAGTGCGTCTGAGGCCCCACCCACTTCATCAGCTTCATCTTCAGCCCCATAATGGCATGGATGGAGCAAAATTTCCTTCATCTTAACAGTTCAAAAACAGACGTAATTCAAATTGGCGCTCCACACCAAATTCAACAACAAAAAATCCTCAGCATCCCTTTCTCCAGTCAGAACATTGCCCTTTCTAAAACAGTCACCAACCTTGGTGTTATTTTTATCCTCAACTCACCTTTGAAAGCCATGTCAAGCACATTTGCAAAACGTCCTTTTTCCACCTCAGAAATATTGCTAAACTCCGGCCCACACTCTCCCTCTCTGATGCAGAAAAACTAGTGCATGCTTTTGTCTCCTCCAGACTGGATTACTGTAACGTGCTTCTTATCGGGATTCCTGACAAGAACATTCAAAAACTTCAGTATGTTCAGAACAGCGCTGCCAGGGTCCTGATGAGAGGGAGGAAACACGAGCACATCACCCCTGCCCTCCGTTCACTTCACTGGCTTCCTGTTTCTGCCCGGATCACCTACAAAATTTCCCTGCTCACCTTCCAATGTCTTCATGGTAATGTGCCATCATACTTAAAAGAACTCCTCACGCCCCACTGCCACTCTCTCCGGCACTCTCCGCTCCACCAACACCCACCTTCTTCTCCCTCCCAGGACTCGCTCCCGCACCACTGGCGATAGGGCCTTCTCCTGCGCTGCCCCACGACTGTGGAACGCCCTTCCCCCACATTTGAGGGCTCCACAGACTGTGACATGTTTTAAGAAAAGCCTGAAAACATTTCTCTTTAGCCAATGTTTTTAATGATTGCTTGCAGTTTTTTTTAATGTTTAATGTTTTTACTCCTTTTGGTTTTTATATAATGTTATTTTCACTGTCTGTATGCACTTTGAGATGCAAAGTGCGATATAAATAAAATGTATTATTATTATTAATCAGCTGACCGAGGATCTGAAACGAAGGACACAAAGGAAAATGCAAAGAAAAACGCAAAGGAAAACCTCCACATCACTGCCAAAGATCTACAGGATGATGTGACTGGGGCAGGAATAGTGATGCACAGGTTCACTGTGCAGTGTTGTTGCCCGAACAGTCATCAGACTGTAACTACGATCTCCTCACAATATTCAGCATCTGAAGTGTAAAAAACAACAGTCAAATAAACCAGGAATTTTGGACTGAGATGCTGAAAATTCCAAATGCTAAGCTAAGCTTCAGTCAGTCAGCGAATCATCCATTAACTAATTAAAGAAACAACCGATTTTAATATTATTGAAAGTTTGTTGTTAAATGTAATATTTTACATTTGAATATTTCTAAACTACATGTGCACTGCAAAATGTATTACTTACTGGGTTGTCAAAGCCTTTGCATACAAGTGTACTAGACACACTAGCACATGTTCAGAATTTTGTACAAGTCAAAAATAAAACAAAAAATCTGCTGCCTTTTTTAAAACTAATATTAAATTAAGGTCTAGATTAAAAGTAAGAAACAACTGGTTATTCAGTAGAATGATTAATGCATTGTTATGCTATGATATTTCAGTACCACTTTAGCAGCAGAACCCAAACAGAGCAAGTGCACTCACCTCACTCATATTATTTGCATCATGAAATTGCAAAAAACTGCAGCGAATTCTGATTTTGGCCTATTCAGATCATGCACCTCTAATTATAAAAATATGGCTGAAAAACAGATCCTTGTATTTTACATGGCCTCACAAAGCAGGACCATGCTCTAGATTTCACCTGCAGATTTCACACTGTCTCCCGATATTCACCATGAACATGAGGCCTCCTCAACACACACACACACTTTCTGTCTCTTTCTTTTTCACACATAGACATTTATCAACATGCACAGGCCAAGTGAGGCCCACAGTACTAACAGTAATATGCTCTAAAAGGCCAGCCCTCTATACTAAATACAGGGCAGCTTTTCCAAAAAATTCTCAAATGTTGATCTAAACATTTTTTATACCTTTAGGAAACCAAGCCCCAACATCACTCTGTTCTGGCTATTCCAAATGTAGGCAAGAAAATAAAATAAATTTTAATGACAAAATGTAAAAATATACATAAAATTGACTTGCCCTCTGGTGCATTAAGGTGCATGGTTTCAATGGGGCCGATGAAAGCATAGCGCATGCCCAGACCTTCTGACATCACCAGATCAATGTCCTTCACAGAGATCACTTCATCCTGAAGAAACACATCACAAACATTGTCAAATTATTAAACATTTAAATGAAAATTTGTATAAGCAATGGTAGTTTAGTGTAGGGACTTTCATGGGTTGAATCCTTGGTTAACTGCTGTTGGCTGGAATATTCAAATACTCAAACTGCTGTTTTGGCTATTTGTTACATTGTATCATAGGAAGTCAGAGAGTCAACAAATGTCCAGGCCAATAAAACACAGCAAAACTCAGATTTTATGTAACACAGCTTTTAAGTGTGACAGTTTTATTGATATTTGTATGCTAGATTTCCATGAGCTACTTTTGAATATGTTTTTAAGAATGCCCCTCTGTGTGCAGCTGAATTGTTTTAATATAATTTAAAATCATTTTTCTTGTTCCTGTGAGTAACAGAATACCGATTCAGGAACTCCTTAGGTTACTGCCATGTCAAAATGCGTCAGAACGCCGACTTATACATCCCCAGTTTTGTGCTGACCTGGTTTACAGATTTCCTGTTTTTATCCAGTATTACATTCTAAAATATGAGCTTCCTGAATTTTTTTTTTTGTCTGTCTGGCACCTTTACACTGGTCCCCCAGACTGAGTACAAAACAGTGACAGTATTTCACTCTCATCCCAGGAGAAGAGCACTAAAACTGCTCCCACTGTATTGGATTTCCCTCATCATTTAATACTATGCCCTGGGAACAATGGGACGGTATGGGGGGGGTAGGGGTGGTAGTGCCAGGCTTTGGGCCACTCCGCACTCACATTACCTCAGGCTACAGATACCTACTGCCGGACTGGCCTGAAATCAAAGCTTGGACACAGACCTGGTAGAAGGGGGAAAGACAGGGAGGGGGACAGGGTGGTCTTTGTTCGTTTCCTGTGGGCAACAACGAGGCCGTTATCTGGCTGTGGCCGGGCGGCACACTGGCTGCAGGAGTTTTAAAAAGAGGCCTTTCCTCTGCGGTAATCACCGGAGGCAAACAGCACCTTTCTCAGCTGCTCCGCTTTCCAGCACTGGCTCTCTCTCAATGGCCCTACCTGAACTCTGAGTGTGACAGTGTGTGTATTTCGAGGTGGTAGGTTCAGCAGGTGTATGTGAGTTTGTTTAAGTTGTGCTGAAGGGGGGAAATGTTACATAACTGCCTATAGCTTTACTTTAATGACCTTGCAGACTAATAATGCTTAAATAGAGCAGTAATCAAAATTAACTGCTCAAACCAAACCACACCTTAGTACTAAACTAAAACCGACGTTGTAGTTATTACAATGGTATTTAGAACTGGCAAACACAAAAAAGTCAGACATTCTTTGAACAAACAATACCTTTATGCTAATAAATAAAAACCTTAAAAAATTATAATGGGAAATACATCAGAAAAAAAAGTTTTCAGACTCCACAAATTAATGTCATTGCAAAGCCATTGCTGGCTATTATAGCTTCAAGACATTCGCAGTAAAATGTAATTACCTCTTTACAACATTGTGGTTAAACTTTTACTTATTCTTCGCAAACCGGTTTCAATTCCCCCAACAAGGATCCTTCTCACAATTTCAAAATCTTCTATACATTAATTTGATTTAAGGAAGTAGACTGTCTAGGGTATGGAAACATCTCTCTTTTTTTTTTTTTAGAAACCAGTCTTGAGTTATTTTGGCTCTATGTACTTTGGCTCTAAAATAAAAAACAGCATGTGTAAGTGAAAACACATCATCCTCAGACAGTATCTTTTACAGTAATATGTCAGGATGCAAACAAGATAAAACTCTCAAGATTCGCCAGAACACACTTTATCTGTCCTTCCACCTGATAAGACTGAGCTGGATAAAAAAACAAAAAAACAAAATCCAAATCTAAACTTCCAAATGGATCCTCTGGCATTGAACAACAGGCTCATGTTCCATCTACGTCATGTCAAATGATCTGAGTTTATCACTAAGCAAACAAGTGGCACCACTAATTCCTGAACAACAAAATCTGAAGGAGTACACTCAGTTGTTTTATTTGGTTAAAAAGGGGATGACCATGGAAAACGGGAATAACCAAGAAAAACACCAATACAAAATATTATTTAAAGATTTCCATCAACACAAAACTAATTTAAAATAAACATGTTGTGCAACATTATGTTTCAACTAAGACACTAAGACACAACATGTTTATAGTAGTAAGAACAGTGAAACCACAGAATAGCTTTATCATAATACAGTGAATAGCTTTATCATAATACAGTGAATAGCTTTATCATAATAGCCCTCAAAATATTTGTAGTGTAGCAGAGAAACTGCACAAATGAACAGAAATGCAAGTGAAATGTGATTTGTTCTGGCATAGTCCTACAGAGTAGTCCTGGTTTACTGTAAATGGAAAGTGAAGGAGAAAAAATCTAACACAACAGAGAAAGGTTCTTTGGGACTGAAAAACACTTCAAGGTTGATTTTTTGAGGACAGAGACTCTTGCTTCAAAGAAATTTTTAAGAGTGTCTGCAGTCCAGTACGGTGTCTGGAGTATAGCGCTACAGTGCCCTTTATATGCCTTTGTCTAGAAAATAATCTGATAAAAAATGCCAAATAACTACAATGTACATTTCTTGAAGAAAGGAATGTGAATTGTGTTTGTTATCAAAACACTATTAAGATCCAAAAGAACATAAATCAAGATAAATTGCACTGATAAATAGACAAGATTAATATCTAGCGTTTTTGTTCTATAAAAAGATTGTAACATTTATCATGGGTTGTCCACAGATGTGACAAATCTTAAAAAAGGATTTTAAAATCTCTCATATGAAACAAATTATTCAAACAGCAAGTGCACTATATGTCCAAAAGTGGACTCAGATATTCCTGTTCCTAACACTGTTAATTAAATGCACAAATGCAGATTATATAATCTCAATAGAAAGCATTGTCAATAGGATGGGACACTCTGGAGCATAAGTCTAAGGTCATCATGTCCAATGCCAAGTGAAGTATAAAGCCAGTTATTGGATTGTGAAGTGAAAATGTGTTCTCTGCAGTGATGCTGCTTTCGCCAGTACCTTTGAAATTAATTGGAATAGCATTTGTGATCCAGAACTGATCATGCAGCATCACTACCATATCACACTAACGCTCTTGTGGCTGAATGCAGTCAAAGAAGTGTTGTTAAAAACATTATAATGGTCATGTGAATCAACTCACAAATAATCAATCAATCAAACTAAAAGTGGTCCATAAATGTAAAGAGCTGAAGAAAAAAACCCCAATATAAAATACATGAGTAACAGCTTATTAACATCTTGATACCATACTGAGTTTTGCTATACTGAGTTTCCCCTTTCTCCCAAGTGAGGGCAGGCGCAAATGCAGACTTCCATTCTCAAGCACTTTATTCAAAATCAAAACAAACACAGGCACGAGGGCCAGAAACAAACTTAAGGCTTTAAGCAAAAGGAGAAGAGGAAACACAAACAGCAAGCTCGACGGTGGCCCGATGCTGAGGTCCACCACAAATGAGGGGCGCCAACAAGCCAACCAACCACCCCAAGGGCGGAGGAGGGGTAAGCGACGGAAAAAAGAAGTGTCCTGTGGGCCCCACCTGGCCGCCTCTCGATGGACTCCATCCTGGCTGGCGCTCCGCACAGCCAGGGCGGCCCGGTTGGTCTAACAGTCCCTTCTCTTTTGAGGGTTCTCCTCTAATGTCCCTTCCGTGTCCTCCAGGATGGAGCCCCCTACTGGGGGCCCCTCCATGTCCTCCTGGACGGAGCCCCCCCAGGGCGTGGAGTGTGCAGCGGCTCCCTCAGCTTTTTATTTGGGGCAGGGGTTTCTGCACTAAGTATTGGGGCTGGTGCAGCTACTGCTCTCTCACCTGGGGTTAGCTTCAGCTGCTCTGCTACCGGGAATAGCCGGGGCGCTGCTACCGGGAAAAGCCGGGGTGCTGCTCCCGGGAATACCCGGGGCGTAGCCTTGTCGCTCGTGAGCGCAGCTTCGCCTGCTTGGCTTGACCGTGGCTGCTCTCGGCGGCGTGCTGGGTCACGTAGGCCCTAGGGGTAGCGTTTGAAGCGCCAACGCGTGCAGGGTCTTTGGGCCCTTCGATGCTGGCATCAGCGGCTGGCCAGACCGCCGTCTGAGGGTGCCGAGCAGGTCCACGATCATCCCCGTGGCGTGCTTGGCCACGTCGGAGGCAGGGGGCAACGCTTCAAGTGCCAATATTAGGTTGCTTTTGAATGAGCAAAAAGCTTAAATTCTTATATTATATTCTGCCAACTGGAATTAGTGATGTAACAAAATGTAACATTTAGTGCTGTTTGTAAGAGTACATTGGCTCATTTTCCTAAATCACTCAATCTAAACAAGGATTTTTTTTTACCAGGTTGAAAGGAATGGAAAGTCTTTCATATACTTTTGTGGAAAGACTTACTTTGGATTTCGTTTAAAGCGCTACCAGATCTCTTATTTTTCAGCCTCCAACCATTGTTCTTCTTTTCCTTATTTTGAGAATTACACATAAATGTCTTTATAACATTTACATAAGACAGTCATTCACTGTTATATTCAGTCGACTTTACACTACTCAGATATGTCATCATTTGAAATGCAAATGTTATCAACATTTCTGTGTCTTTATGAATTTATGATTTCTGATCAAAATTTACCTTGTGCCTAAATGTTTGAATTTTTTTTTTCAGATCCTTTAAGTCCTGTAAAGTCCTCTATGGGTCAAACTAGCTTGCTCAGCACATCCCACAATTTTGTTCCAGTGTGGCAGGGCACATTATACTACTAAAAGCGGCCACTACCATTAGGGAATACCATCATGAAGGGGCGCACTAAGTTGGGAACAGTGTTTAGTAGTGCCTGTCAAAGTAACATCTACATGAATGTCAGAGCCCAAGGCTTCCCAGCAGAAACGATCCAGAGCATCACAGTGACTGTGTCAGCTTGCTTTCTTCTTCCTATAGTGCATCTTGGTGCCAATCTTGTTCCCAAGTGAGGCACACCTCACTGTACACATGATTTAAAAAAAATGTGATTCATCAGTCCAGACACTCAAATGCCCATTTCAGTGGTGAAGAAGGGTGAGTATAGACACTCTGACTGTTTTGCAGTCTGACAGACTAGCTTTTGCTCACCACATGCAACACTCACTAGTTGTTCTTACAGGGACCACTTCATTGCGTACTATCCACTGCATACCGAGAACACCCCACAAGATCTCTTTGGAGATGCTCTGACCCAGCCATCTAACCATCGCAATTCAGCTCTCATCAAAGTCACTCAGATCCTTATACTTGGCCATTTTTACCACTCCCAACACATTAATGTAAAGAACTGCCTGTTAACCTGCTGCCTAATAAATCCCACTTCTTGATAGATGCCATTGGTCAGTGGTTTTGCTGTGGCTGATTGGTGTATAGTGTATGACAGTCAAATGCAGTATTAATTCTGTACTTTTCAGAATAATGGAGAGCTGTCTTACTGGCAGAGTTGTGGACAGACAACACTACATCATAGTGATTTTATTGCTCCTAGTTACAAGATGTACATAAAGATGACTTCAAGTAGCAAATTAAAACAGTCTCAGTAGAAACAAAAAATGTGTCTCAGGAGGTTGAGTGCATCTGATACACTCTAACACAAAAGTATTCTCCAGCCAGGGACAAAATGTCCTGTGTGAGCAATGAAAAGCCGAAAGCTTGGCAAATCTACCAAGAGAAACAGTTAAAAGACATTGTGATATCTATCTCTTGGTGTAGAATGTTTCACTTGTGTACTTTGCAACAAATACCAAAGAGTCTGAACTTCTCTCTGTGTTACCTGACTCTTTTTTTTCCCCCTCTTTCTTCCTCTTACAATGCAGAGCACACTGATGGACATAAGGCCAAAACTGCAGCCATTAGTTTTTCTCTCTATGTCCACGCATATACACATTCACGCTCCACATTTTGTCATGTGTGGCAGAATGACAAAAAGGGATTGATACACTGAGGGTAATATTTGAGGCTTTGTTAAATTACAAGAGAGAACTGGCAGTGACATTATATATGTAACGTATTCCATAGGTATCTTCTTTAGAGTTTCTTTAGGGTCACCGGTGAGAAAAACTGGTATCCTAGGCTTTAAGTTTTTTTCATATACAAATGGTATAAACTATTTACAAGATTTTCTTGTTTTGGAGCTAAGGTATAGTTTTAAAATAGCCTACATCAGTGATGTAATGTTCATTATGATTTTGATTTGACTCACCTTAACCAGTCTCCAACACTCAGCTATGATAGCATACTGGACTCGGTTCAGTGCAAAGCCATCAACCTCCTTCTTTATGCGCACAGGTGCCTGGCCCACTTCAGTCATCAGTTCATATGCCATGTCAATGACCACAGGAAGGGTCTCTGGATGAGGAACCAGTTCCACCAAACGCACATAGTAGGGTGGGTTCACCTGTGATGAAAGGACCGAAAGGCACATTGATCACATGAAAATTTCCCCATGACTCAGGGAGAGACTGCATTTCATACAGTCTTGTGTTTACCTGCAGAGCTACAGATAAGATGCTGATGTCTGTCCCTTCTTGCTGTTTGAAGGTCTTGCTGGTCCCTAATATTTGGCATAAGGGATTATACATTTACCCAGTGCTCAGGTAACCATTCACCATGAGCAGCTCTGAAGGCAAGTGCAATGGACAGAGGAAAAAAGACCTTATTACTCATGTGACAGGACAGTTATTTCTACTCTAGGGGCAAAAGACAGAGTCAAAGTCCAATCTCCAACTTTCTTTCACTGTGCATGACCGTGCCACCCTCATACTCTGCATTTTTAATAACCCATGCATAACCCATGCTGTTAGTGTCTTATAAACACTGACAATATCAATTGTATATGCTCAGAAAAGCATATTGTACAGTAATTTGCTCATTCTTCTTCATTAAAAATTCATCAATTTAAATTAGCCATATTTTTTTGTAAGGATCACTCTGCCATCTCAGGTGAACTCAAACGCACAGAACAATGACAAGGAGAACAACTAAAATTAATATTACAACACAAGGCTCACTGACCGGGTGGGATATAATACAGCGAGTGCGGTTCTGGACCAAAGAAAACACATTGCTGGGCATCAAACAGGAAGTGGAGCTACTGAGGATGACGTCCTCACGCACATGACGTTCCACTGCCTGGAAAACACTCTTCTTGGCCTCCAGTTCCTCAAACACGCACTCCTGCCAAGCAAAAAAGTACATTAGAGAGAGAGAGGGAGAAAAACAGAGAGAAATTATTAATACCTACAGATCATCTCAGGAAAAAAGGGGTCTGTACTTGCAAGTATACTTGCAAGTATAAGCTGCAAGTATACTTGCAAGTATAAGCTGCTGATATTTTTAGTTATACTTTTCCAGTTTGTTAGGTTTCAGTTAGTAACACAGAAATGCTGAAAACTCTTCCTTGACATAGTCATTTTAAATATTTGATTTCTATTCTGCACAGGACACTACCAAACAAAGTTCACTTGTCTTGAACAAAACAAAAAGGCCTTTACTGTAGGCATGCCAACTGACACTATGAAGTAATGATAATCTCATCTACACAAGTGTATCTATATACAGATGGTAATTTTCAGTAAAAAGCAAGGCAGTGATTTTGCACACAAACAAGGAAGAACGAGCAAAGCAGTATTTCATCATTACAAATCACGCAAAATGAAGCTAGGTAGTTTTTAGCACATTACAAAAATGAATGCAGGACATAATGACAGCAATTCATGATAAATGTTAACCTCTTTCTCTGCTCTGCCGACATGGAATATTAAGTATGAAGCAATTCCTCATTCTGGCTTTCAGGACAATGTGACCCAGGAAGCAAGTATGGAATCTTAGTTTTAGTTTCTGCCATTCTTATCATGAGATCCCTTTCTCTCATTATTGTCCTGTGCCTCTTCTTCATATAAACACTCCTTTTTTCCATCAGCCTGTAGGCATGAAGGCTATTGTTTTTATCTCAGAGTTTCTCTGTATCCACCACTATTAAAGAACTCTAAAATGTGATCACGTGTAATTACTAGCAGGTCAGAGAAAATGTACTTTGTATGAGGACGCATCAAAGAACTATTACCCGTAAAACCTGATTTACTTTATAGCAGGAAAGTAAAAGTAATTTACCGATTATTTTTTTCTGGCAGATTACAAAGTTAAAAATCCAGAGAAGGCCAGTGAAACAGCACCTCTGTCACTTGCTGAGTTTTTGGGCTAATACTGTACCTGAACAAAAAATGCCCCCTCTAGTGCCTGTGAAAGGTCATCATGACTGCTGAGCAGACTCAGCTGCTCTGAGGCACTGAGTTTTCCTCTGAGCATTTGGGCTTCCTGGAGCTCCTCAACTTGTTTCCTGCTCAAACATAAATGTACAGCACAAAGTTCATGTTTCCCCAGTACACTCATTTATGTAGAAAACATTACTTATAATATTACATTGAGCAAAAGTAGCCTGTTTTAAGATACTGGATTACAGTGTATATTATTTATATAAGCATATCTAAAAAAACGAAACATATTCTGCCCCTGGCTAATGTTAGGGTTTTTTTTTTTTCATTCTTTGAAGCACTCTAAGGTAATGGTATTTTGGTATAAGGACCATGACGGTTTTCGTTTAAGTGACAAAATGTCCTGCAACCCCCTCTACTGACAGAAAGGGAAAAAATCAGCATATAGAAGAGTGTCCACTCAGCTATTCATGATGAGTGAGCACATGACTGCTTGAATGACCATTTGTAAACATGATCCTGAGCGACAAGTTGGGATAAAGTTAATAGGTAGCTAAGAACACAGTTGTTTATTTACAATTCAAACTGATTTCAGATGATTGCAGTGAACAAATGGGACTAACAAGTTTGCAACCAACACAAAATGCCTGCACTCCTAAGAGTCTATAACCGGGTGCTCAAATGCATAGTGCTCCAAAAGAGCTTAGTCATTACCCTGCTTAAACACATCTAGTTCAACTCACCTATGAATTTAAAATAATTTTCTGGTTGTAGTCATGTTCACTAAAGTAAAACTTTCAATTCTGCACAGACCTAATTTCTGTGATGGCCTTTGAGGCTTGTCCTGGCTGGTTGTCATAGATCTGAACCTTGTATCCTCCACTCAAGAACACCATGGCCCAGGAACGCCCAATCAGGCCACTGAAAGAGAAAATGGTATCTTAGGAAAATAAAAACATCTAACACTAGACAACAACAGTTTGTAAAGGAGTATAAGCTCATTAGATGGTACTGAACATAGATATACACTATAAGAACAAAAGTATTGGGGGGGCTGACAGTTACACCAACAGGGACTTTAACAACATTGCATTCAAATACATAGACTTTAAAATGGAGTTGGTCCTCCATTGCAGCTACAGCAGCAGCTTCCACTCTTCTTGGAAGGCTTTCCACAAGATTTCGGACTGTTTCTGTGGGAATTTGTGCCCATTCATTCTATAGAGCATTTATGAGGTCAGGCACTGATGTTGGAGGAGAAGGCCTGGCTCGCAGTCTCTTTTCCAGTTCATCCCAAAGGTGTTGGATGGGGTTGAGGTCAGGGCTCTGTCTTCCACACCAAACTCATCCAACCATGTCCTTACGGACCTTGCTTTGTGCTGGAAGAGAAAAGGGCCTTCCTCTAAGCATTAAGCATTAAGATTACCTTTCACTGGAAGGGGCTACCTGAATTCCATAATTAAGAGGGGTGTCCCAATACTTTTGTCCATATAGTGTAAGCTTGAGGCTAGTAATAAAAACCACCATGAACAGAGCTATGTTGTCAGTTTGTCAATACTGTCAAAAAGGTAGTCTGCAGAAAGTGGCTGCACACAGAATCAAAAGTCACGGGTCTTGCAACAGTCGATAAAGTCACAAGGTCTTAAAAAGAGCTGAAACATACAAAATATTTGTAGAAAATGACCATAATGCTGTCCTAGGTGATAAGCCACTGGCTAATATTTCGGAGTGATCTGTCGGAGTGAGAGAGAGACAGACTGGACAGTGCAGGATCTGAACCAGTTTCTACAAGTTAGCTTAACACGGCGTTTGATCAATTTGTCACAGAGTTGCTCACCTTCCTACAACTGTAATGATTTTTCCTTTAGATGAAGCCATTGTTGTGTACCGCTACCACGACTCTAAATTCATTTAAGCTAAAACCCCCTTCACCCAGTTTTAACTCAGGAAAACCCAGCAGATTGAGAAGGAGGGGGTAAAGGCTGTCTACGGTAGCCTACACGTACCAAACCAGTTTTTCTCGGGCTAACTGTTAGGGTGGGGGTCTTTCGGCATGTTATTTGGTGCTGACAAATCTGTAAGTGCTGCTTAAAATCTTTGCATTATTTTTTTGTTTGTTTCTTAACAGGACACTTTAAACGTTAGGCGTAATTAAGCAGTATAAAAACAAAATTCTGCTTGAAAGCTGAAGCTCCATTCACTCTGTATCCTAGCAACCATGTTGTTGATAAAGCAGCTACTGTGTTAGCATCGGGCTAAGACTGTAAACAAGGTAGATTACAGAGCTAAACAGACATGTTTCAGCTCTTTGGTTACAACAAAAACGAACTTAGTACTAAAGGTGTATACTGTAATTTAACCTGTGATATAGTTTATTTTTCATAAACGCGAGCTAACAAGCTAGTTTCGTTAGCGAGCTAACAAGGCTGATTACTATTTGGTACATATCAGCAACATGTTTTTGCTCACTTAACTAACATGAAGATGCAAAGACACTTATAGTGGTTTCAGTACTTAGGCTAAGTTGCATAATTTACATTTAGACATAGTATAAGTCTCGTTTGAATGCTGTGCTTGTTTTGGCTCCAGGTCATCTCACCTTAAATTCATGCCCTTTTGAAAAAGTGAAAGATGGAAAACCTTCATCTTGCAGCAGAGGATGAAGATGACCTGTACTCAGGTTACAATGACTACAATCCAACATTTGATTCAGAGGTACTCGTCTGCAGAGCCACCCTTAAATTCTTCATTATTATTATTATTATTGTTATTATTACCATTATTATTTATGGTTTCTTTTCATTAATTTTCTACTTATTTTTCTTCTTGTGTAGGAACTGGACAATGATGTTGGGTTTCAGCAAGCTGTCAGGACCAGTCATGGCAGACGACCTCCGGTAAGACATATAATAATAAGCAGAAAAGCACAAATACACAGATTACATGGTTTCCTGCCTATGACAGAACAATACTGAACATTGTTCTCTTTACTCTTAGATGACTGCAAAGATTCCTGGCACTGCCATTGGTGGAAGACCCATAGGAACCTCTTTTGGTGTATGTCATTAAAGAAATATTAACTGCTTCATTTTTAAACAGCAGATGATGACAGTTGAATCTTTAACACAGAGAGATAGAAAAGAGAACAGAGCAGTCTCAAAAATTCAGGGAGAGAGCAGTCAGGAAAAAGTTGCTTGCAGATTCCTAAAGGTGAGCAAATGCAGTAATAGTTTGGACTGTGTATATGTTAAATAGCAGGAGAAATAAAGAAAACAGAAACACATTTAAGTCACTAACTGAATATTTTTAATACTTGAGACTAGATCCCAGCACCACTCAGGATGTCTTAGTTAATTCTAGTCTGTTCCTTGTTTGTTGTTCCTTAAGTCACGAGTGCCTGTGGGCTCATCAATGGGAAGGCCTACAACTGGAGCAGTACAGGTAAGAGGATTTTTCTTGTTGCACAAAAATTAATAAAGAGCAGTGAATCAGTTGTGATGGTGTTTTCTTTTCATGTCCATTATCGCACACTGAGAAATATACAAATGAATGATGAAGAAAAAACTGAAAGTGTCTTAATAAGTTGTTGCTGCAGCACAAACTATCAGAACAGAACAACTTCAGTATGCCTATGTATAAATTTTACATGTCTCTGACTGTACTGAAAGTACGGATCTCCATTCCTTCAAAAGATGTTCCATCTCCTGTGTTTTGATGATTGTGGTGCAGAGGACCGTCTAGCACATTAGTCCAAAATATTCCAAAGGAATTCAGTTGAGCTGGGATCTGATGACTGAGCATAAATATATCAGACCATAGCATGTGATATATCAGTTTCATAATCATTAAGTCATTCAGGGTCTCTCATGCCCAGTGAGTGGGGGCATTTCCATCCATCAGGATAAAACATTTTCATCACAGGATAAATTCTTTGTCAGCATACATCTTATTGAATTTCAGTCACCTTTTTTTTTTAAATGGACAAGTGGACCCAAACCATGCTATTAAAAACATTATATTTCTTACTGAATGTTTTCTTTCAACCTCAGTTTGATTAGTATTATTATTTTGTTTGATTATTTTATTTATTTATTATTTTTAAGGATGGAGCTGCTCGTCCTATGACTGCAGTGCGGGCTGCAGGATATTCCTCCTCTATGACCAGAGGTAAGTGTGTATGTGCATCCTTTTGCAATCTGAAATTAGCCAATATTAAAGTTTCTCATTATATAAACATATTGTGTCTTTTCATTGTAGTCCTGTTGTGGTGTGCCAGATTTACATACCTGTGAGTAGTAAGCATGTTTACTGGTTACTATTCAAGAGTATGTAAATTCTTCAATCGTTTTTATTTCAGGTTCAGCCTTTGATCCACTTGGACAATCAAGGGGACCGGCTCCTCCCTTAGAAGCAAAAAATGAAGACACGTATGTTTCTTCTTCTGTTTTTGTAATAGTTTATTCTTTCAAACCTGTTCTTGGGGGCCCCCTGTTATGCACATTTTAGTGTTCTCCCTACTCTTAACACACCTGCTTCAACTCAGTTGTTAATTCGCAGAGCAGGGGGCCTCCAGGGAGCAGGGTTGGGAAGCATTGTTTTAAGGCATGAGAACATGCCACTTCTGTCAACAGTCCTTTAATTTTATAAATTCAGTTTTTTAATAACACATTTTTATTTCATCATTATTATTCTTGCTTCAGTCCAGAAGAAAAGATCAAGATCTTAGAAAAGAAGGTGAATGATTTGATTGAGGAGAGTTGCTTGGCTCAAGGACAGGGGGATCTGCAGCTGGTGAGTCAAATGTTATAAATGTAGAGATGCATGGATTTGAATTTTTAAATTCATATTGATTCGCTGCTTAACAAAATCCCACTTAAGAACTGTATACCGTGAAGGTACAATTTAACTCTGAACATTGCACTTGGCTGCATTACTTTGTATTGCTCACTCAGGCTCTAGAGAAAGCCAAAGAAGCAGGTAGAAAAGAAAGAGCATTGGTGAGGCAAAGGGAACAAACTGGTACTGCAGACCATATCACTTTGGATCTGACCTACTCAGTGAGTCCATTTTTAATTTATTTCCAATTATACCAAGTTTCTGTAAAAATCTGTTTTTTTTTCTGAGAGTGCTACTTTTGTTTTGTTTTGTCTCCTGTCCAGGTGTTGTTTAATCTGGCAAACCAATATGCCAATAATGACATGAACACAGAGGCCCTGAATACTTACCAGGTCATAGTGAAGAACAAGATGTTCAATAATGCGGGTAATGTTATTTCAGTGACGAGTTTGATGTTTGGAGTGTATTTATTTAATTCAGACATAATATAATGTACTTTTGTTTTCCCTCAAATGTAGGACGATTGAAAGTGAACATGGCTAACATCTACTTTAAACAGAAAAACTACCCCAAAGCAATTAAATTTTACCGCATGGCTTTGGACCAGATCTCCAATGCACATACAGAGATGAGGTAAGTGTCAAGCAAATAAATAGTACGTTACTGAAAATTCTGTATGATCTTTTTGATGACATTTTTTTGTTTTCTGTCTCATAGAATCAAGATAATGCAGAATATTGGTGTTGCATTTATACGCATGGGCCAGTACTCAGATGCCATCACTTCTTTGGAACATATAATGAGTGAGAGCCCCAACATAAAGACAGGCTTCAACCTAATCCTCTGCTACTACGCCATTGGAGACCGTGAAAGGATGAAAAAATCCTTCCAGAAACTGATTTGTGTGCCTCTTGGTATTGATGAAGAAGACAAGTATATCCCTCCAAATGTGAGTTCCGTGTGTGTGTCTCAGTGTGTGTATTAAGTTATATTATATGCTAGAAAGGATGGGTATTTTGAAATATCACAGATTTGTCACCAATGGCCTGGTTAAATGTATTTGTCAGGATGACCCGCATGCAAATTTATTGTTTGAAGCCATCAAGAATGATCAGCTTCACCAAATGGAGCGAGAAAGGTACAGTTTTCATTAGATGAATCTGCTGAATATTTTAATATAAGACCTAGAGTATGATAATTGAAATTAATGTAACATAGTGCTGTATCTACTGTAGGAAAGCTTTAGCAGAGAAGTACATTATGACCTCAGCAAAGCTTATTGCCCCAGCCATTGAGTCCAGCTTTGCAGCCGGATTTGATTGGTGAGTTTCCTTAGCGCATACAACACAGAACAACAGCGTTTTGAGGAATTATGGGACTGTGGAATAGAAAAAATCAGTGTTTGCCAAATGAGTGAAACAAATACATTTGGTATTGAATGTGAAAGTAATAGCATTATTACTTTTGTAGGTGTGTAGATATGGTTAAAAGTTCACAGTATGTGGAACTGGCAAATGATCTAGAGATCAACAAAGCTATCACTTACTTGAGACAGAAGGAATTCAACCAGGTGAGCCAGTACGTTTCTATTTAAAGATCTATGTGAAATGCATGGATGAATGTGAATGTTTTGTCATTGCCCTTCTGTTTTGTTTTCATATTTCCCTTTTATCTGTCTCCTCAATGTTTCACAAATTCATGTTCCCTGTTTTTCTTTTTCCACATTTCCATCTGCTTACCTCTTGAGGCTGAGGTATGTGTGTCCTGTCATGTTTTATGCCTTTGAATGAGTGAACTTTATTGTGTCTGTTTCACAGTTCTCAGCCCTATCCCTTGCCCTGCTTTTTTTGGTGTTATCCAACATTCCTCTAAAACACTTGTGCACGTCATTAACTAGCCCCTTCTGAGTTAAAGTTGGTGCGTTAAAGCAATGAAATACTAAAATGAGTAGGACAAAGAACCACTGTTTAGTGACAACTAAAAGGAGCAGAAACACTGTTAGTGTAATGTTCTCTCACTACACTTTAATTCGGACCAGTTGCTATGTTTGGAATGTCTTTTAAAAACATCTGCCAGTGAGATTAAAATATGTAAGCATAGCGTATTATTTTGCAATCAAGAGTGCAGGTTTCTAGAATATACCAATTGTCTGTTGCAGGCAGTAGAGACTCTGAAGACATTTGAAAAGAAGGACAGCAGGGTGAAAAGCGCTGCTGCTACTAACCTTTCCTTCCTCTACTTTTGGGTGAGTGTGAAGGCTTCAGAGGGTGGACCTAACAATAAAATGCTGATAGTCCATCTCATAATACACTCTGCATTTAAAATTTTCAATGTACTCCTGTTGATTGTAAAAAGAATGACGTACACATAGTGACAAACACATGCATTTAACATTTTTGTATTTATACATAGTCCTTTTACTTTTGATTTGTATCTTATTGTTATTTCTTAATTTCAGGAGAAGGACTACGACCAGGCTGACCGCTATGCCGACTTGGCCATGAACGCTGACCGCTACAACCCTGCTGCCCTCATTAACAAAGGCAACACAGTTTTTGTGAAGCAGGACTATGAAAAAGCAGCTGAGTTCTATAAAGAAGCTTTGCGGAACGACTCATCCTGCACAGAGGCTCTCTATAACTTAGGTCAGCTATTGGTGGTCAGAAGACTTCATGATTAAATCATTAATGTCTTTCTAATTTTCAAACTGCAATTTACAGTTTTCAGAAAAAAAAACTGAAAGAAAAAACAAATATTAAATAGGTCTTTATGAAAAAATGAGAAGTATAGAAACAGGAAATGTCTGTCTTGTGGAACTGTTTTGCAATTTCTTTGAAGGACATTCGACCATTGCCCTGAAATGTTTATTTAGGGTTGACCTACAAGAAGCTGGGACGACTGGAAGAAGCCCTCGACTGCTTCTTAAAACTACATGCCATACTCAGGAAAAGCACTCAGGTCATGTATCAACTGGCCAACCTGTATCCTTTCTCACAGTTACTGAGATTACAAAGTCTGCATTACCAAATGAACACAGTAAAAAGTGTCTTATCTGTTAATAATGTCTGCATTTAATATTTTTTAAGTATAGACAATAAGTTTGCCGTTAGTAATTTGTGCTCCTTAAGCAGCCTTTAGATATGAGATGTTGGAAGATCCTCATCAGGCTATTGAATGGCTCATGCAGCTCATTAGTGTCACTCCCACTGATCCATGGGTGCTGGCCAAACTAGGAGAGTTGTATGACAGTGAGGGCGACAAGTCTGAAGCCTTCCAATACTATAATGAGGTAAGACCTCTGTAATGGTGTTTTCGCAATGAACAGTGAATGTTGCAATTATGTCACATTAAGTTATGCTTCTCTATTAGTCTTTTAGATATTTTCCTTCTAACATCGATGTCATTGAATGGTTGGGAGCATATTATATTGATACACAGTTCTGTGAAAAGGCAATCCAGTACTTTGAGAGAGCAACACTCATACAGTAAGTTATTTGCTATCTCTCTTTTTTGCTTGGTCTTGAATACATAAGTAGTTATAGTAAAATAAATTACTCTATTGAAACAGATGTTTGTGTTTAAATATATGCTAATTGAATTCCAGGCCCAGTCATGTTGTATGGCAACTGATGGTGGCTAGCTGCTACAGAAGGAGTGGTATGAATTTTTTTTGTTTAAAAAGTGATTTATGATTTAGCATCAGTTTTCCCTTGTATTTTTACTTACTTACTTACTTTGTGTCGTTCAGGAAATTATCAGAAAGCACTGGAGACATACAAGGACATTCACCGGAAATTCCCTGAAAATGCAGAATGTAATTTACACAACTGGAATGATGGACAGTATTGTGCAAAAGTCTTGAGCCACCCATTATTTCTTCATATTTTGCTTCCAAAGAGCCAGACTTGCTGAAGGACTTTCAAAGACACTCAAAGACACTCAGGACAAGAACCTGACCAGTTTCAGAGGAATGTTTTTTTTGTTGTTGTTTGTTAAGCCACACAGTAATCTATGTATAAATCATTCAAGCATAACAAAACACATTTAACCTAAGGCCTGAACCAGAAGAAACAGGAGCAGATGATTTCAGATGATCAGGCCGTTGATCAGTATACTGGTGGTGCTGAATGCTGAGTGTTTAGGACACCTTTATCTAGGTACCTTGTATCTTTAGACACTGTGCAGCCTGTCAAAGTAAAACATTTTTCCCATTTAAATCTACTCAATGTGCCAAAGATTAGACAGTCTGACAGGTGGAAAAGACTATTTTTGTACCAGCAAGGTTATTTAAAGTAGAATATACAAAAATGAAGGGTGGTTCATGTTTTTTTCCAGTATTGTATCTCTTATTTTCTTTTCCTGAACAACCATTTAATGGCTTTATTTCATGCAAGTTTTTGTTTTGGTTAGGTCTGCGATTCCTTGTGAGATTGTGCACTGATATGGGCTTAAAGGAAGTGCAGGATTATGCTACGAAACTGAAGAAAGTAGAGAAGATGAAGGAGATCAGAGAGCAGGTACAGAGTCAATTCCTTCTTTATTGATTACACTAGATATGAAAATTAGGGTAATGCTTTCATACTGCCTTGTCTGGTTAAAGAGAGAAATCAAGCGCAAGAGTTTCAGCTTGAATTTGAATAAGAAACAGCTGTTTCTAAATCAAGAGGGACTCTTGGATCAGCAACTATAGTCAGAGAAAGGAATTATACCCTGTATCAGCCCCTTTCCTGTTGGACATTCTTTTTCAAGTTTAATTCTGTTCTTGTCTGGAAACTTTCTTTTTGGATCAGACATTATAAATGGTTGTGTGAGCTTCTGAACTACCGGACTTTTTGGCTAATGACTTTCTGTAATGCAGTTTTTGCAAGTCATAAGTTAAAGAAACAGTGTCAGGCTGGCATTTATTACCTAATTACATTATAGTCACTGTACATTTTCATCTGACAATTTGTGCTATCATCCCAGCATCCTATATTCTCTATAGTTTGTGTTACATTTAGCTCTCTCTTTCTTACCGGCCTTTTTCTCATCCTGTAGAGGGTGAAGTCAGGGAGAGAAAGCAGCGCCCGTGGCCAGAGAGAAGGCAGTGCCAGCAGTGGTGAGTTGACCATTCTTTATCCACACTTTATCCACACTTGCCACAATGTGTGGTTTTAACTATGTCTTACTTTACTCTTTGATTTCCTCCACCTGCTGTCCCTGGCAATGTATGAAAAAGGTTGTAGCCCAAACTCCAAACACACTCCACCTAAAAAGCCCAGTGGTATGAATGCTACACACTTAGTTTTACAGCTGTAGGAGGGCTGGCACGGTTTATATTAGCTTTAGTGGCCTGTTGCACTGCATGATTTTGTCAGTGAATGTACCCACATATATAAAGCTTCACTTTTATTACATGTTTGCACTGATTTTAAACTTTGCTATAAATTCCCCATCTCCCAAATATGTCTGTTGTCTGCGATTTACTTTTGCCAAAACCCTTTTTCACCTATAGTTTCCAATTAAACGTCCCATCAATCCCCATTCAGTACGTAACGTCTGTAAATGACAGTCCATCACTTCTCCATAGTTCCATTGTATCCTATATTGTATCCTGTGTGACCATGTCTTGGTCAGGTAGGAATGAATATTAATACTAATCAGAAGAACGAATTAGAATATGTAAAATAGGGGTGGGTGATATGCATGGTATGTAATTGATATGATATTTGATGTTTGTCCTTTATATAAATTATAATTATTTTTTCAGACATCTGATGAATGCTAAGATATACCAGGTTCAATTAAAAATATCTAAACATGCTCTGTTTGGAACATGCAGAGTTAAGTACTGGTGACATCCAAAATATGCTCAGAAAAGCATGTTGTCACGATTTAACACAATTAATACTGCCATATTGCCCAGCCCTAAGATAGAATGTGCTTAGGAAGTGTGAAATAGTAATCCTATCATTTTTGCTGCTCATGGGAGACCAGATGTGGAAATCGGTCTAGGTGAGCAATCATTTCACAGGACACATTTGGGCAACACATTTAAGATTTTAAACTAATGGTTTAAGATAAACATTCAGTAATTCAGTTTTGCCAGACTCTCAGACTTTGCACTGTCTGCATTTTCAGGTAACTCTGTCTTGCCTCATGCTTTAGTAATTAGTATAAGTGTGTCTTCTGTTATTTTATCGTTCCTGTACTCTGTGCCGGTATGTTAGGAAGCAGATCAAGCCCAGTCCAGACACCTCCAAAGAAACCAAATGGTATGACTTACCTTCTCTGAATAAACTAGAACAGAGATGCTCTGGAGCTCTTTGAGGGAATTTATACTTTACCATCTGCCTGTTCTTTTAAAAGGATGATGACTGTGAGTGAAAGTAGAAAAGATAATCGATTTTGAGTGTGAAGTGGAAAAAATGATTGATTTGCACCACAGCAAACAAATTTTACCACAGCAAACAAACTTTAATGTAGCTCTAACAACCACACATGAGATATCTTGGATCAAGATGTGATTTCCCAGAGAAATGATTGATTAGCTCTTTGTAGTAGAGCGATGTGTGTTGTATGCTCATGTGTAAATTTATTTAATGCCTAATAGGAATAAACAAAATGAGCTTTATATAAACAGATGGTTCTTGAATGTATTTTAGCTGCTCTTCTTTCATGTTAGTTAAACATTAGTTGGGAAACACGCAAATGGTTCTGTCAAATCCACAATTAAGTATTTGCAAAGTTGTTTTGACTATTTTTTATACTATATCTTATTGTCCATGTAGAGCCTAGCTTTGCCTTCCTGAGAGGCGAAACAGTAGACATTTTAATTCAAGTAATGTTTAACAGTGTAAGCATTAAGAATCCATTTGGAGAGTTTGAAATGCAGATCTTCATATCATTTTCTTGGTTATTGTGCTGACTGGGACATTACTTCTGGTTTTATAGTGGAGAGAGAGACACAGTCTTATTATTAGCACCATCTGTGAATTTCTTCATACCTGCTGTCTTTTCTTTCTGATCTTTCAACTTTTTTCCTCGTCTCTCTGTGCTATCCATGGCTGTGAACCTTCCAGCAAGCATCTCAGGTCCTATTCATACTCCACCAATGAAAACCAGTGGTATGCATGTTCATGTAGCAAATAGAAAATCAGTTTAGAAAGACTGTAATTGTTTCTGTGCCAAGTGTAGCAATTTGGTGTTCCATGAGTGACAGAAATTACAGAAAGTATTTTTTTTTTTACTTAAAGTTTAAACCCAGCGCGGCTGAATGTGGGCCCACACTTCAGTTGCTCGCTGTCGTCACTACAGAATGTACACATTTGTTTCATATTATTTGCTGAATAATGAGCTTTTAGATTGTTATCTTTAAACAAGGGTTATAAAGGGTTAAAATGCCTAGGTATTTATCTGATTGCACAAGTACTACCAAGAGCACTGTGTGAATGAAGACAGAGGCCTCAGAATATGTATGCAGAGTTTTCCCCGTGTTGCCATTCACTATTTTGTGATCTCTCCCTGTTCACACAATCTCTGTCTGGCCTGCAGTCTCTCGCTCCGAGATGAACTGCAGCCCTGCAGTGGAGCAGGCTAGAGGTATGTGCTGTGTGGCACTTAGGCTTGTGCAGTGCTCTTTACACTCACTGAATAGGATCAGTCCTTGGCACTGTGGATACAAATAAACCAAAGCTTCTTAACCCACCCTGTCAAAATCCTGCTTAAGGTGAAATAAAGCATAAACATCTTCTTAGTGGGATGGCCTAGTTTCGATCTTATAATGACAGTTTCCAAATGCCCATAAACTCAGCCACATTAAAATCAGATGCAGACATGAAATGCAGCAGCAGCCAAAAAGGAAAAACAGTCTTGCTTGCTCTGGTCTCAGCTAATGTTTGCACACAACTGAGAGCAGCTACAACCAGTATAAGCCTTGATGTAAAGGTTACAACATCAAATACACTAATAAGCATTCAGTAGAGATGTAACAATGAACATATCGTTGGACATTTGAATACTAAAATCCAAACTATATCATTTATGGAATTCCAGAAAAAATTCTGATTGTGTATGAATAAAAGCTATCCAGATATTTCAGGAATGTTGCACTGAAGAGAGAAATATTTTTGATTTTTACTACTCACCATGTTTCTATTGTTTTGGGGAATTTTGAAGGTCTCCATGGTTACCTGGCTACTAGATGGTGGGTCTAGTCTCATATCTGTCCCGCGGCGTTCTGGTAGTGTCATTACATTGCAGTGCAGCCAAGCAGTGAAATACAGCAGTGGGACTTTATCACACAAAAATCACATTTGACATTGTTCTAGGAGATCCCTGTTGTATAACTAGATGTGCTCTGCATGGGCCAAAAGTAAAAGTTGCATTCTTGGCCTTTAAGCTTCCTGGAAACATGCTTGATTCTTTTTTCATTGTAGATGAAACTGTTGTCCCGTGGTTGTGTTTCAAGCTAGAGTTGTACATACAAAGTCTCAAGTTTGAAAGTCTTTTTCAGACTCTGATATATTCCTAGTCTAAAACTGAGCTATGATTCTGTTTTATTGTCTGTGGGTGTGCTTTTTAGACAGCGGACAGAGCAGCCATGGTGCCAGTGCCAAGGGTGAGCGGTTGAGTATGAAGCTGAAGACACTCCCAGGATCTAATGAACCATATGAGGCCAGCGCCCAAAAGGATATAGGTGAGCAGCAGAGCTTCTAGAGCCTCTGACCGTGTAACAGGGAGTATAACATCTGCCCTACCTGTTTGAGATTTTCTCTCACAAACAGTATATTTATGGTGATTTAAGGGCCCCTCCCTTATCCCAAATATACATTTTTATGGAACCATATTTAAATGTCTCAGAATGCCTTCGAATTAAACTTTTTTTTGTGACTGTGAATTTACATGAAGAACCACTTTATTTACCTTGTTCAGGTTTAAACACTTCTTTGGTGTGTAGGCAAGATTAAACTTGTTTACAAGAATAGATGGTTATAAATTCTTGGTTTTTTAATGAAATGACAAAATATGGATTTAGAATGTTTGTAGCATAATTTCCATATGTGGATCTTATTCCTAGGGAGTGAAACATGGTGTTTAGAAGCTTTCAATAATGTTACATAAAGTGCTTGCATTTTATTACTAGGAAACTTGCTTTCAAATTATACAGGCACAGAGTATCAGTCAGCAAATCTCCAAAGATCTACCTGTTTCCTTTTTTATTCTCCCATGGCAAACAGCGCCTCCCTAAAATGTTTTTTTCAGCTTGCCACTATAAAAGCCTGTGAACAAAACTGTGGGTTTAGGAAGGAATTGAGTGGTGGGGCATTGCCCCAGTAAGTTGCTCCCTGATGCCAGGCCTGCGTCGGCTTGCACAGGGCAGATTCTCACCCATGAATGACACATTCCTTGTTACAGTGTGACATTTTATAAACTTGTCGTTGTTACCATATATCTGCACACTTTTCAGAGGCTAGGTGTGATTTGGAAAACATCACTACAGAGCACCTCACTACAAATTAAAAGACTCTTCTGTCACCACATTTTCAGATGCCTCTTATGTTGATCCTTTGGGACCACAAATGGATAGACCAAAAACTGCAGCAAAGAAACGCACAGAGGAAGATGAGTTTGCAGACGAAGAGTTGGGGGATGACTTACTGCCAGAGTGATTTTTTTTTTTTCTGTTGCATTTCCATAATAAATGGAAGGGTAATACGAGAACAGTCATATGAACCCATATTCTTATAAGGAATATTTAGTCACTCTCAAACACACTGTTGATTAATGTAGATTCCATGTGTGGCCCTTAGGTACTGTAATCACATTCTTTCATTTTATTAAAAACAGATTTCTGACTTGAAAGAAAAATCAAGAAAATATACATTTATATTCTCATGCACACACTATAGTGTCTTGTATCCTTTATTTAAAAATGAATGTTATACAGTTGTAGTCTTCCTTTTTATTTTGCTGTATGTTACGAAGCATTGGAGACATGAATGTTTTGGATTTGTAAGATTAAAGTTATTTAGATAAACGAGTACATGAGCCCAATTTTTTTCTGTGTGTAAGTAGACAGTAACCAGACAGTCAGCAGAGCCTCTTCAAACTTTCTCTTCAATCCTCGAGCTGATCGTTGCAGATGACGCCTCCCACGCAAAATCACGGCAGTGTGGGGAATTTTCCCACAGCTGTGTGAGCAAAGACTTTGGAAAGAGACTGCACAGCATTAATTCAGTAATGATCCTGGTACCTATAGCACACTGTGTTCCTCTGCAAACACCGCCGTCTCTGTGCAGGATTGGGAAAGAAAGAGTCCGGAAACACGAGAAGACAAGTGAGGTAAAAACTGTTCAACAGCTGGAGAAGAGGAGCCTCACTGAGGTCCAGAAGCTTAGACCTTTCCCCCAGAGCCTCTAGTCTTCTTCTCGTTCAGGAGAGGTGCTGGTTTGGGGGTCCTGAATGAATATGCTCTCTGGCCGCTTTTCTTTGCTGCTCCTGGTGTTGGTGTCGGTTTTGGTTTGGAGCACCGAGGGGCTGAAGGGTCTAAAGGTGATGAAGGTGAGGAGGAAAGCGTGGAAGACGCGTCCGTGCGCTGACCTGCCCGAGGAGCTCCTGGAGCAGATGTTCGGGCGCCTGTCGGTGGGGGTCTTGAACGCTTTCAGTCACACGTTGCAGCTCGTCCCGGGACCCCAGAACCTGAGCTGCCCCTCAGCCGCGCGCCCTAACGGATCCTCGCACACTCCCGTCAACCTCCTCAGCCTCTCACCGTGGGCATACAGGTACAGAGCACACACTGATCATACGTTATATGTCCAAACGTATCTAGACATCCCTTTGGAATTCATCTTAACACAAATCCAGCTGGGTGCACCTGTTGATGCAGTAGGTTTAGGGGTAAAACGCCCCCCAGCACTGGGCCGTGGAGCAGTGGAACTTTGTTCTCTGGAGTAATGGGGCTCCATCCAGTATTTTTGAGTGTTTGGGATCATCCAACATCAGTACCTGACCTCACTAATGCTCTTGTGGCTGAATGCAGTCCTCACAGCAATATGCTGTGGCAAAGAATGGGGATAATCTCATTAATACTCAATTTCAGAGGAAAATGTCTATCTTTTGGACATATATCACTGTTCATTATCTTACACAGCCAACAAATCCTAATATAGAGTGCATTCAGGTTTACTAGGCAACCAGACCAGAGCAGGGGCATGTTTATTTGAAATGTTTATTCCAGTTGCAAGTGGTGCTAACAAATGTATTCTCTCAACATTAGCCAAAGGAGGTCCAGTGAATAAACTAATTATGTATTCATTTCCTGTCTCATAGTTTGATCACCCAACTTTGCTAGACTAAGGCTTTTAAGGATTGGTAAAACCTTGTCTATGTCATGTATGTCCCATATGTAACGACAGATTATGTTTTGTAGTCCATATGTTCAAATATCCCCAAATCTCTGGATCCACCAGACAAAACTATACTTGTCAGAAGCTAAATAAATGCCATTTCTTCCCAACTATGAATGGAGGATCAACCACGATCCAGCAAGGTATCCCCGTTTTCTCCCAGAGGCCTACTGTCTGTGTAGAGGTTGCCTGACCGGTCCAAATGGGGAGGAGAGTGAGCAATACCGCAGCATACCAGTCTACGTCCCCACAGCAGTGCTGAGGCGAACAGGCTCCTGCTTAGGGGGGCGTCATTCCTACACTGAGAGCTACGTGTCCGTGCCAGTGGGCTGCACCTGTGTACCAGCAGTGCCAGACACACGCAGCCTCAGCCGTAAACAGAGCAAGGACCAAAACAAGCAAACTGAAGGAATTAAACCAATATAGCTTGTTGAACTTCTAAAGCTGTACTTTAAGACTCCTTAAGGCCTGAATGGCCCTACTGCATTTAATACAGTGTTGTGATCTTCCATGGGAAAGGTCTTGTTTAGTTACAATCCATTCTGTTTGAATATTACTAGTAGTGTGCTGCTGATGAATCTAGCATTTTCCCTTGCTGGATAAAGGTAGGCTTATCATGCATTCTTGTATTATGTACATTATTTAATTGTTGCAAAAGAAGCAGTATGCAGTAGCCGTTACCATTTTTACATGTTTACTCCAACTATAGCCTACATGTTTTTTGTATTATTTAAAACAATTGCTTCCATACAGTGTAGTCTGTTTACAAGAGTATGTACAAGTTATGAATAACCAATAAACACAGCTCCACCCAGCACGGAAGATCAAACATTAAAAGACATCAGGTGTTTCTACCCCCCTAGATCTCCTGACAAAACTGATTCATTTTGAATAATTAAATCACCACTCAAGATGTCTGCATGCTGCAGAGTCCACACTCAGAGTTACTTTGTCACACGTTAGCGAAATTGAAGGTCCATTCCAAATCTGCCCCTCAGGAAAGGAGGTCTGACTCATAGTTAATGTAGCACCGAAATTCATTGGCGAGGTTGTGATTGTGTTTTGGTAGGTAATGGCATTTCTTTAAACCCATGAGTTTCGCTGCATGCTCCTCCATGATTGCCCCTGAAATCACAAAGATAAAGACAAAATGTAAGTCAGACTTTTTTCCTTCTTTTTTTTCCCCCATCCCAATTTATTACTGTTTAATTCCACCCACTATCTAGAACTCTCCCAATCACACAATGCCACCAACACTGGGAGGGTTAAGGCCAGCAAGCCAGCCACTGCATCTTTCGAGCTGCTGTTCTAAATCACATTTCTGTTACATCAGCTAAGACATGCCAGTATGCTCCTCCATGATAGCCCCACTAGTGACTGCTGAGTATTGGGGGTGAGGGAGGGCCTATCCACCCAGCAACAGCAAAGCAAATCGTGCTCTCTTGGACTCCCTGCCATGGAGGAGTTCAGCACCACTGGGGACTGAACTCATGTTCTTCCAATGATAGGGTCAGTGCATAGCTGTGCTACTCAGGAGGTCCAGATAATCATTTTCTGACCTTATAGATTAAGTTTTTGGATTTTACTTAATTACTTAATGTGTTAAGTCTAATGTTTCTGAAGACTTAACTTTCAAGGCAGTAATTAGTAAAATTTGGAAGAAGTTTTGTTGCTCCCACTAACCTGTACAAAGCAGGATTTTGCTCTTAGTCAGGTATTTCACAGTCAGTGCCACCTTGCTGAGGCATTCTTCTGACAGGTATGGAGGGTCTGCAATCACAATGTCAAAGCTCTGTGGAAGTATATGTTCAGGTAAACACAGAGGGTTGTTGTAGTCATAGAAGATGAACTCATCGCCATAAGCTTCAAATCGACGATCAAACTCAAACAGCATGGACGACACGCAGTGTGACCCCTCTTCTCTCTGGGACTGCAGCTGCTTCAGCTTCTGATACACACTGGGTGCGCTGACACAGGCTATCCTGTGGGCCAGAAAGAACCGTATGCCGATCAAGACTGTACACTTTACACAAGAGGTATACTGTATGTATCTTGAAACCAGATTCTGGTCCTGAGTTTTGCAATCACTGGTAGAGAACAGACCAAATATCATACCTACTGGGCTTACACATGTCAGGACTGGAAACTGGATTAAAGGTCCAGAGCTGAAGAACTATGCTCCAGATGTTTATAAATAAATGAGATCAATCTGGTTATAAACAACACCTGCTGTCTGGTAGAAAATTCTGTGCACAGTAACTATTAAGAAATAACTAACCTGCCTTGTTCTCCCACTTGCTGGATGGCTTCCTCAGCTAACCGTGTAGCTGACTCTTCACTGTACCAAAACTGGCTCATCCGCTGATTATAATCACAAGAAAAGATCGTTAGTAATCAAAAATACTCCTTTTTAGCTCCTTTTACTGTACCTAAACACTACACAAAAGGCCTTGTTAGACAGGCATGCATGTACCCAATCTTCTTTAAGGGCTCCAACAGTGTATTTTTCTGTCAGCACTGCCTGTTCCTGTCCTGCTTCATTCATTCGCTCAGCATTAAACTCCAGCAGAGCTGCAAGAGTTGCAGCTGAAAGCTGAGGGACGTCATCATCGCTGTCACTCATGGCGAAGAAAAATTCTGCAGGTAACAGATGATAGAGACATTTCAGATGAAACAATGACACTCGGCCAGTTTCCCCAAACATGGATTAAGCCCAGTCCTAGATTAAACTGTAGCGCCAGTGGCATCTTACCATTGGAAATCATTTTGGTCTAGAATAAGCATGAATCTTTTCCGTCAGGGAAAATGCCCCTACATCTAAAACTTTGTAGACACCTGCTCACCCAATTTGAGTGGGTGCCCAGTTTTATTTGAAGAATAGGCATTTATCAAAGTCTGGTCTTTACAACATGCTGTTTTGGAAGTGTCTCATGGCATGAATAAAGCAATGTTTAAGAAGAAGAAAAAAGAGCTGCTGATGCTCAGGCTGGAAAAATGTACAAGACCACCTCAACCCCCCAAAAAAGGACACCCCAAAAGCAAGGTGTGCTCTGCAAGTAGTCTGCGAGGTCTCAAAGAACCTCGATCTAGGTCGAATTCTAAGCAACTAAAGGCCACGCTCACATTGGCTAATTTTAATGTCCATGAGTCCACCATCAGAACACTGAACAACACTGGTGTGCAGGGAAGGGCTGCAAGGAGAAAGCCACAGCTCTCCAAAAAGAACATCGCTGATCTACAGTTTGCTGAAGATCAAGCTGACAAGCCAGAAGGCTCTTGGATAATTTTTTGTGAATGGACATAGAAATATGATGGTGGTAGTATCATAGTTTGATCCTGATTTGCGCCAACTGGGTCAGGAGGGCTTGCCATCCTTGCTGGAACAATGCAATCTGAATTATGCCAACCTATTCTAAATTAAAATGCTCATGCAGCAAAACAAGAATCATAAGCACACAAGTTGTTCCACCAAAGAACGGTTGAAAAGAAGAACTAAGTTTTGTTTTGGAACGGTCAAGTCAAAGTCCTGACCTTAACAGAACGGAAATGTCGTGGAAAGACTTAAAGCGAGCAGTCCATGTGAGGACACTCAACATCACCCCAGAGTTGAAGCTGTTTTGTATGAAGGAATGGGTCAAAATTCTTCCAAGCAAAGTTGCAGGACGGATCATCAGTTACCAGAAACAATAGGTTCACACCTTCGCCTCTCACAGACGTATTATAAGATTTTCTCCTATAAATCACAGGCCAAGTATAATATTTGTCTCATTTTACTTGGGTTCTCTTTATCTGCTGTTAGGACTTGTGTGCAAAAGCTGATGATGTATTAGTCCATATTGATGCAGAAATGTAGAAACTTCTGAGAGGTTCACGAACTTTCCACCACCACAGTACTGACAGTGGTCTGTTACTCCAGACCCGTGTCGGGGGGCTTTAAACCCCTCCAGAAGATAGCAGTGGGCATGGTCACCTCATGTACAGTTGCTCCCATTCTGGTACTGCTTTTTAAGGGGAAATGTCCCAGTACTGAAAGCTGTACTGGATGCAGGATTAAGGAGGTAGGCAGACTGGCTACACTGTCCTGAATTCGTAATTAAATATAGTCTCATTGCACAAATGTGAACGTTTAAAATGGAGATTGAAAGAGATCTTACCGTGATTTCTCACGCGTGTCTGAGCATCTGAACTGTTTTCTAGCAGTCGGCTAGGTTTAGCCTGGCACGTTTTTGTCAGCTACGGTACACGTTATGGGACAAACTTTCGTTTTCAAAACGACCACGTGCACAGTCCGTAGCAGGCGGGCTGTTGAACGCTCTGGCCCCCAAAATACACCAGCCGAGCCCATAGAGCTACAAAAACCCTGTGAGCTTTAAAACACCACCGAATTAAGTGTGTTATTTTTCTTTTTCCAGATACCATAGGGTAGCTGGTGGCCTAGTGTTTAGGGAGTTGCCCTTGTGATCAGAAGGTTGTGGGTTTGAAACTCAGGACTGCTGTTTCACTGACAGCACCCTGCATCACTTGGTGAAAGGGTTAAATATGAAAAAGAATTTCACACTGTGGGCTGTGGTGTGGTGGGGCTGCTTTACTTCATAACAGTAAATGGTATCAAATTGTCCTTTCCAAGTTGTCAACTGGACTGTTCTCCAAAATGCCTTTTTAAAAAGCTTTAGGATGAACTTTATGATGTAAATATGTTATAATGTTCCCAGACATTGAATTTATGTTTACTTTGTTGAGACACAGACACACACACACACACAGACACACACAGACACAGACACACACAGACACAGACACACACAGACACAGACACAGACACAGACACGCGCAGACACAGACACGCGCAGACACACACACGCAGACACACACACGCAGACACACACCTGCAGTTACTTAAAACAAGTCAAAGGTAAAATTACAAAATGTACAGAAAGAATCTGAGGATTTTACCTAAAATCCTTGGACTTGTTTGATCAAGTGCAATATACACAGATATTTAACACTATTCTTAGGAAAAAAAAAAACTGAGCAAAAGTTCACCAAGAGAATTTGCATTACCACATACAAACAGTTCATATATCAGAGAATATTCTGGAGAGCAAATACAAGAAATACATTTTATATAATAAGTTTATGTACATTTTACATTACATTTTAGGCATTCCAAAAAAACATCAAGATTAGTGCTCAAAACCATGGAAACAATATAAGGAGTCTTTGACAATGAGGGGGAAAAAAACAAAAACAAAACACTGACTCCCTGTTGTAATTTTTGGTATTTTTATTGCTACAGCAATGTTGGCCCACTTGGCTGCTCAACGATTCTGTTTTGGGCATGTGTATGAGTGTGTGCTATTTTGTGTGTTGCACCAGGAGAATATAAGAGTAGAAAAATAAAAGCAAGGGATGATTTATCTTCCTGTGGCCCCACATGGATGTTGTAAATGTACATCACAATTTGATCAAACCTAATTGTTTCTGTCATGGCTTTCAGAACAACTATGACAGGGGAAAAGAATGATGGTAAAGAGTTAAAAAAAGAAATAAAATTGATCATAAAGAACAAACAGCCCCCTTAACCATCCGATGAAGTCATAAAAAGTTGCAATGCCTACTAATCTACAATCTTATAAAACTTCAGTCCTTTTTGTTTTTAAACATACATTTTTTCAGTTGTTTTCTTTTTGAAAATATATGTACACCCTTAATGAACATAAAGTAATTTGGTTTCTCTATGTAACTGCTTTCTCACAATTTTAGGAGTGAGAAAGGATTCTCTCATCATGCCGGTAACAATCAGAGCTCATGTCAGAGTATTTAGTAGACCTCTTCTCCAACAGCTTCTCTAGCAACACTGCCCCAGGGTTCTAGATCACTTCACCCACTCATGATAGGGTTGGCACTTTAACTGCTACCATTTCAGCTAATGTTGATTTTAATCGATTGGTCAAACATAAGCAACACTAAACTAGGCAGGCAGTTTAGTTTGGTCATTAAACGAGAATTTAAGACCATAATGGCACATTAAAATGGTATGTGCAACTGGAAGACCACTGCCTTGAACACCTCACCTGAGCATAATACATCACCACCACTGTTTTGGGGCTGCAAATATTCATACAGGACTTTTAGGAGAAAGACTGGTGATCTATGTTTTCCAACTGTTTTGATCAGACTTCCAGCATTTACTTTTTTATAACCAAACCATGATTTCAGCCCAACCTGATGTCTTATTTCCATGCTGGTGGCCATCCCTATTTGAGGATTTCAATAAACTGAAGCAACTGCTCCCATTTAAATGAGTAAATGAATCCTACAGCAAAGGCAGTGAAGGCTAGAAAAGCCAAACATGGGTTTTATTAGCTCCAAAACCCTTGACGATGGGAGTAAAGGCTTTGCAGTTAAGACAGTTCCACTCATTGCTGTGAAGACAGCTAGATCTGCAATATGACAAACAAAATATAAAGGCACCCAAGGAGAGGCATTAAGTGAGTATGTTTGTCTAAAAAGGGGAAAAGAAAAGGTCAGACAGGTTACCCCTCTTAACCTTTGAGTTCATCTTAGGACCTCCCACTGGCAAAGCAGATGTTGATCAGCTTGGACTGAGATGAATATGACAGGTTATTCCCAATTTGGTTTTCCAACTTTCCCCACTCAGCTTCCACAGGCATTTGTGATAGGAGACCCAGGACAGGGGAGAATGAGAACATCCCAAATGACCTGATACCAGTACTCTGCTCCAACATAGCAGTTCTGCTGGGCTTCTCCAAGGGTGAGGAGCTTTTCTTTCAGTGGTAGAGAAGTTGGGGGGAATGAGGGGCAAGAGATGAGGGGAAGTTGGAGGCAGCGGTTATTTGACACATAGTAACCCTCCGACATTGGCCACAAACTCTTCCAAGCTCTTTAGAAAGGCCACCTTTTGTTTGCGGTCCATGGTTGGAGGCGTGCTGCTGGCGGTGAGGTTGGTGAAGGCATCGGCGAGGCGCTGGTAGATCACAGCATCTCTCTGACTGGAAAGTAGAGTCTCTACCAGCTCAGAGTACTCTGCCTGACACAGAACATAACAGTCAAATGCAGCTCTTCTCTATAGTTCTACATTACAAAATGGATCCACTTATTATAGTCCTTGCTAAAGTACAGTCCTACGTAAAGGTTTGTGTGCTCCTAGTTAAATTACACATTTTGTTGACTTTCTACAGAGAACACATTTATGTATATGTAGATGAACATTTATTGTTTATTTGTCAAACATATTGGGAAACATTAACCTTAAACGTGGCATCTTTCATCACACATTTTCTAATCTGTAAAACTAAAATTGTGCCATACCTGCCACAAGTTAACATCAACTATAAAGACCTCCCAGAAGAGTCCATTATTAGGGACAAATCCCCTAATAATACCCTTAACTTTTGGACAAACATATGTCTTCAACAGTTTGCATACAAAGTGTATGTGTGTTATTTTCACTCTAGTTTATGAAAGGAACCATATCTTGTAAAACTGTATTTCCTTCACTTTTTTGGAATAAAAGATGGATGCAGTAATTAAAGAGGTAAAAGTTTTAAAACCTAATTTATTTCCCAGTCCATCCGGTCTCTGTACCAGTCTAAAAAGAACAGTAACTAAAGCAGGCTGTTAAAAGAGGAAAGAGAGTTTGTCAAATATCCTTGTACTAATAAACAATGACCATTTTTGACACATAAAATCACAGCGGACAACAGAGTAAACAATGTCATGCACGACAAGTCTTTTAAAGTTCTGAAAACACCATTCCAAAATCCTGATGTGAATTTTAGTCAAATGGTATATAAATCTCTCTGTTCAACTAAATACTTACTTGATGCAGGCACACAAGGGTGTAGAGGGCTTCTCCAGCTGCCACAGTCATTTCAGTGTTATGCTTCTGCAGTACCAGCATATCAAACACTAGCTGGAGAGGGAAGGGGCGAGAGGGGTGGTGTTTGTCAGTTTCACACTGAGATGGAGGAAAAGAACAATTGCACTGTGAGAGATTAAGATTTCAAGTTTGACAGAAACTCACCTTGAGGAAATGTCGAGTAGCAATAAATAAGGGGGTGTCTTTCTCCTGTGACTTGGCACACTGCTCAGCCAAAGGGGACAGAGCTTCCAGACACAACTGACTAATCTCTGAGCTCATCCTGCACAATGTATGTTAAGGTAAAGCTAGAAAATGCCTGGAGTCTTTTCACCGCAACAAATGAACTATAATTAAATATCAATTTACAGTATTGGCAAACTATCATCATGTATTTAAACCTCCCCAAACACCCTTAACATTAAAAAAGTTCCCAAAATACCATAATCCTGCATTTCGTCACTGAAGGACAGCAAGGCTTTGATTAATTTGATTGGTTAACAGAGACATATGTTCTTCTCTAAGTGCATGACAAGATGACACAGTGGTAGCCTTCACAAAGAGAAGAGAGGTCCTCATCCTACTACAGTAACAACATACCATGGACATCAAAATTCATATTACTACAGCCCAAGACAGCCCATGAAATGGGTGCACACACATTCAGTCAAAGAGGATACGAGGTCATGCCCAATTCCAGAGAGAACATTAGGCTTTTAAAGAGCTCCTCTGGGAGCTGAGGGATCTTCTCAGGGAAAATCTCACAGATGAAGGTGATGAGCTTATAGTACTGGTTGCACAGAGAAGGGAACTAAAAGAGAGAGAAATTTGTACGATCATACGACACTGCAGTGTGAGTCTACACTGCTAAGCATTTCTGAAGTAAGAGAAGTAGTGTTAGATCTTACAATTACCACTGTTAAAACGGGATAAATGTATATAACAGGCCAATGTTGTTGTATATGAGGACACAAACTTACCTTTAGAAGGTCCTGAGACATGAGGGGTAGCACAATGTTGACCCCAAACAGCACTACATCGGCAGCAGACACTGTCCGACCAGCTCCAGAACTCTGCTCCTGCCCCCGAAACACCTCATCTAGTTTATGAACACAGGCATATTAGTTTAAACACTACACACCGAAAACAGGCTGAAAAATTGTACTGTTGTGTGTGTGTGTGTGTGTGTGTGTGTGTGTGTGTGTGTGTGTGTGTGTGTGTGTGTGTGTGTGTGTGTGTGTGTTCTTACCCGTGTCACTGAAGTCAATGAACTCTTTGGAGAGGAGGTTTGTGAGAAGCTCCATGATGAGCAGCAGATCCTGGTACTGGTCCTCCTCTGCTGCCACGTCTAGTCTCTTACGGCCTAGATTATTCTTAGAGTAGACTTGCAGCAATGTCAGACACACCTCATACAGCTTCATAGATTTAGTCTGCAGGGAAACAGACACACAGCCATCTGGAAACATCTGTTATACAAGCAAATCAAGACAGTACCTGCATATCATACATATGCAGTCATTTCCATAAATATTTGGATGTTGACAAAGTTATTTTAGCAATTTACCAAAGCATATTGAAGTTTGAATTACATTTTGAATATGACCATGCACTCAATACATAGTCGGCTGTAATTTCAGGGTGTTTAGGTCCAAATGGCATGAATGGTGTAAGAACTAGCAATTTAATATATAGCACCCCTTTCATTTTCAGGGGTTCAAAACTAATTAGACAGCTATGTCTGGGTGGGTAGGATGGTCTTCTGGGTGGGTAGGGTGCTGAACTCTGTGCCCAGATGGACGGAGTTCATCAGTTTCTTAGTTCCTCTCCTCAAACACACTCACAAAACATGGCAATTAACATGTAAGTTGAACCACATGTGTAGAGCAAAGAAAGCACCGAACTGTGCTGCACACTGGCCCTCCAGGACCCTTGTCCCACACATGTGAGAATTTGTCCTCCAGCTTTCGTCAACATTCATCAATATCAATTAATACAACACAATCAGTGTCACTGACAATTTATTTCTCATGGATGTAAATTCTTTACTCAATTTTATGGACCTGACTGTATTATACTTATAGTATAAAACTTACTTCTCCCAAGTAACAAATTTGCTTATGGGCCACCTCCACAAACACCTCAATGATGAGGTTGACTGTTTCTGGAGAGTTCTGGTAGACCTCCATAAGGCCGATGCAGCTGGACAGAAAGTCCATAAGGAAGCTGAAGAGAGAGCCCACGTTGTCTATCTGCGTCGCCTCTGCAATGCCACACAGGGCTTCCAGAGTGGCCACAATCTCCTGCTTCACTGCCTCCTCCTGACAGATCTGAGCAAAGTTCTCCTGGTTTATGAGATTTAGGAAGCGCTGCTGGAGTGGGTGCAGCACCTGGGACACAGACAGGAGGACCATCACAGACTGGTAGTAATCACTGATCACTAATCTATTACATTTATTCTAATCTCTCCCTCACACACTCTCTCACACAAAAAATGCATAGAACACCAGAGTATTCATGTGCAGACCTCTGCCCAGTATTGCTGCTTAGTATCACTGTCCATGTGTGCAAAGCCTCCAAGAACCAGAGCCTTCATCAGGGTACGCTGGATGGGGCTGGACAACAGGTGCAGAGGAGGACTTCGGGTTGCAAACTGCTTGGCCAAATTCCACCAGTTCTCACATTGTACTACAATGTTTGCCCTGAGGGACAGGAAGGGGTGAATGAAAGCTTGATGAAGTACATATCTGTGCGTGTAGACAATGCTGCAACATAAATGGCTTGAGTGCACAGAGCACCAAGACTATCTTCAAGGATAAGACATGGTCATTTAACGCAGATGACTTGTTACTGTAGCACTGGACAGATACAGGAATACACAACACTGTAAGGAATTGCAAATTAGTTAGTGGCGATAACAGAAATTATGAACAATGATAATTTATATCAGATAAGAGAGATTTTGCTTATATAAACAGAAACCGCAAACTCAAAAATTGAAAGCACCTGTAGTATAACCTATGAAGCTAAAGCTATAAAAACTTATAAGTATATTATCTATAGTCTTTACTACAGAACTTACTGTATCTCTCTACTGTTTATACTATAGTCATTGTAGTATAAGAAAGAAATCTGTTTTTAAATTGAATTTACAAGCATGGAAGTCAAATTAAAAGTAAAATTATAGCTAAAATAGGACAGAATATTTTTAGATTGATTTTAATTAATGCTCTTAAGAGCAATACATTAATTTCACCAACAGGTGGTGCAAGGAGGAAACATTTCAACAGACAATCTGTCCATTAGCCACGCACAGCTTTACAACATTACTGACCATTACTTTTACTCACTGCTAGCATGTATTCACACCCACCTTTCTCTTTTTTCCACCAGAGTGACCAGTAGTTCCACTGTGTCATTGGCTAGTTCAGGCTCAGAACTCCACACTGAGAGATTATTAATCACCTTCTCTAGTAGATAGCCCACAATCCACTGTGCCCCCTCAGTGTCTGCACCAAATGCTGTGCTTAGCGGCATACTGATCTGAAAACAAAAAGCAAAAGGGGCAAAAGAAAGAGCATAATGAGAAAAACTGTATACCATTAAGGGTGGGGCAAATGGGAACATTAACATCACAATAATTGAACTACGTGCCGATACAATACACAGAGGCAAAACATAAAACAATAGTGCCACATTAAAAAAACAAAATCTGTACAAATTTAACTATTTAAGAAGAAACAGAAGGAACAACCAGCAAGTATTAAAATGACGGAATAACACGCCAACACCCAATAACCACTTGTTTCTGTGCCGTCTCAATGGTATAAACATTTTTTATGGAACATAATGCTCTAGTAATGAGCTAGTGCTAGGTTTACAAACTTTAGATACCACAATATGCTAAACAAGCAGATACACAAAAGAATCAGTGGATTTTTCTTTTCTGCAGACTGGTATGAGCTTACCTGGCTGTAAAGTTTCTCATCTACTAGCAGGTATGTTTTGGCCCAGCGTCGCAGAAACCACACTATGTCTTTACCCATCTGAGGACTTAAGAGCTGCGTTAGGCTTGCTCGTGTCGCCCGAGACTCCACTTCTGACGTCCTCAACACAGCCGACAACAATCTAAGAGAGCAAAAGAGATTGCAAAAAAAAAAAAAAAGGTAAGTCACAGCTCACAGCTACCTTGAGTGAAGGCTTGATATGGATACTCTTGAAATGTCCAGTATCTGAGTGTTGTAGTTCCAGCTGTCCAAATGTATATAGCGTTTCCCCATAACATGCAGATAGTTCCACTAGTTTCAACAGTTTAATAAAACTTAACATACATTTCTGGGTTAACCATGTGTTAAGCATGCCATCATCCAATAATTAGGCTGACATAAAAGAGTTTTGCCAGCTTTGCCAGCTCAGGGACAGAAGCAGAACTCAATCTGCATCGTTCATCATAATTACATTTTTAACCTCTTAGTGGTTCTTGAAAGAGTTACTTCTAGATAGTGACATAGTTTTAGCCTTGGCAGTTCATGGCTTCAGCAGTTAAGATCTCTTTGCAGCCCTCAATACTCACATAACTGTGAACACGGAGTTTATTGTGTGGTTACCATAAGTGTTTTATTAGAACAGTGGACGCTATTTCAATGTTAGCATGTCTGATATTGCAAATATCTTTGCTTCACACTGCCAATTGTTGCTCACTCCCATATTAAAAATTATGTGAAATAAATCCCGTGTTTTATTTTTAGACTTTTTCATACTTGCTGACAGCATGCCTGCAGTCTTGTTTTACTTGATGATGGAGAACGTGTGGCTGACCATAGATTGCATTACATGTTTACGTTCACAGTCCATATTCACATACTTGTTTACCGTCATAGATAAGTCAGCTCAATGGACTTCAAGAAGCTACATTTTCCCATGAGGGAGATGGTCCTGCTGATGAAAATGGGCTAAAGTAAGGAAACACTGGGAGGTGGGCATTTGGGTAAAAAAGAAAAACAAGTCCTTTTTTTACATGGGGAAACCGATGGAGAAAGAAAAGGAGGGTGAGAGGAACAAGCAGAAAGAGGATATGGAACAGAGTCCACAGCAGTTCTCTTCGCTTGCTCAGAGACTCAACAAAAAACCCACACTAACAAACTCTTTCATTCTTCCACACCTCCAGTGGAAAGAACAGAAGGATACATAAGAAAGGGATTACAGCAGCTTACAGGCCTGTAAGATGGCTATCCCTTAACTGTGGGGCCAGCAAAGCACAGCCGAATGTTTCACATTGTTTGCAAAAACAAAACCCCATTGACATTTCAGAGCTGTGGGGTCGGACATTGTTATTAGGAAACTCAATCCCTCAGCCCACTGTCTTTCCAAATCCTCTAACCTCCGTCCAACCCTACGCTCCCCTTCCCCCTTTACCAACCCACTGTCTCTCCAAATCCTTTACCCCTCTGCCGTCCTCCTACTGTCTCTAAAAGCTCTCCTATTCCCTAACCCATCATGAACTCATCAACAGGGCATCCTCTCAATGCCTCAGCTCTAACCTCCATATCCTCTCTCCTATTCTAGAATGCCACGTTCATCCCCCTCTGATCACAACTGTCATGAAGTTATCAGATTACAGCCAAGTAACCTGACTGTGTCCACTAGAGGTGGACATAATTTTATCATTATTGCAATAAACTAAGCATACTGTGCAAATCATCAGTACTTGTTTAACAGGATTTTGTATGTGGTGCAGCACCTGATTCACCATTATTTATTTACACACACACACACACACACAGGCACACGCACGCACACACACAGGCACACACGCACGCACGCACACACGCACATACA
>JBBIGA010000002.1:12163690-12177129 GCA_037576975.1 Alestes dentex
CACACACACACACACACACACACACACACACACACACACACACACACACACACACACACACACACACACACAAAAGGCATCCTACTTTTTGTCTGTTGCAACATATCAAATCTCAGCAAAATAAATGCATACTGTACAGAGAGAAAACTGTCATACTGGCCACTCCTAGTTTCCATCATTTCTAAAAGATACAGGAATACTGCCATTCAAACAAAACTTATCACTGACCATTTACATTTTCTTCATGTTTTGTTAACTAGCCCAATGTTTACAAATTTTAAAAACTCATATAAACCAAACTGCAGCTATTGTCAAAATTGCAATATTTCTCACTTGTAACTCGTTAAAAGTTTTAACTTAATGTTTTTCCGAAAGCACAGATTCAAAAGTTTCAGTTGATGTTGCATTTGTATTTGTAAGTAGAAGAGATTTTTCTTTTACAGCAAAGCAATGGCTCAGCTATCTAGATTTATTTTAATTTAACATCAAGCATTTAGCACAGAAGAGATTAGCAACATTGATATCTGTAATTTTCTATGCTCATGTGTCTGTCCCTATTAAACGGGGCCCAACTTCTTTGTTCATTTGTTTATGCTTTTAGCTATGAGGTCTTGCATACATGTAATATTCACTTTCAAATAAAGACCAAATGTTGGCCGTTTCCGTGGAGAGATTTTTTGCCCTTCTCCGTTTTCCACTCCATTTGAGTTATAGTTAAAAGCTATACAGTATTTTCACATCTGATTTTAGTTCCTGACCAGGTCACACAGGATCAAGTTTAAAGAGTTGAGAAGTTTGAATTGTCAGCCCTTCAGATAAATAAATAAACAAAACACCAGCAAATCCTTCCATTCACAAATCTCTTCCTGTCCTCCATATCTGGGTTTGAGGAGCACCTGGCCTGGCTCTAATTGAATAATGTGTGGGGTGTGGCATTAAAGCCTTGGCTGGCGCCAGGCTCAGGCTGCTGTTCGCGTGGCCGCTCTAGCTGGGAAGGGGCCAGAACATTCCCCATTGGGCAAAGGAGCTGCGGCTACCAGGGAGGATCACACACTGCGCTGTACCACGCCTGCTCACACAGGACCCATATTCCGCTGCTACACTTTGAACGCAGCAAATCTCAAGTAACCAGAGGCTTACAGCATACTTCACTAGCCGCTTCTGTGGACCACAAAGGCAAGCAAAGGGCCAGCCGTACAATCCCCCTGCACAACAGCTGATCACTAGAGACTCTGTCTGGCATGAAAATAGCATTCATCTGACATTACAGAGATAGTTAAGCTGCTGACAGCTACACGCTGGCTGCACTTAAGTCAGGTCACACTATGCACATTTAAGCTCAATGCACATATACATACCATGAAAGCGGGTCTAAACACTGAAGCAGCCAACTTTCTGCGCATCTTAAACAAAGGCAGTCTGAAAGACCCAAAACTGTATGGGATTACCAAGACACAACTGACATAATGGCCACATGAAAAGTGATGCAAATTGCTTGCTCTGAGGTTTCGTGACATATATGCTTAAATTAAACCAGCTATAATTAATTATTTTTAGTCTTAAGTACCTTCCTGAAAATAATGAACAAATATTCAAGTAGATGTATACATTTATTAAATTTTTTGTCTAATATCATGCTTTGATTTACAGTATGTATTGGTTTGTTATTGGGAGAATAATTAACATTAATACGGGTATCTAAACACCCTTAGCAACTTTCCTGCCATTCAAAACCATATTTGCAGTCTTTTCACCTGATAACCGAGTCAGTCCTGTTGCAGCCTGGGATAGAGGTGGCTTTTTCTCCAGGAGAGCCGAGGATCTGCAGAGTGGTATTGATGTCCACTTCTGTAGAATGGTTTATAGAGTACTCCATCACCTCTGAGGGTATCAGTGGCGTCTCACCCTGAGGGTCATCTGCTAAGAGGTAGCCTATCCATAAAATCAAAAGCCAAATATAACTAAACATGCATCAATGGGGGGGGGGGGGTTATACTCATAGCATTATACTCCACAGTTGAAAGAAAAAATGTTCATAGTAATAAAATCTAAATACAGAAAAAGATAAAAATACAAACTGAGTGTAATCCACTGAATGTTAGATTTGCTTTAGGACTGACCTGAGACTAATATGAGCCAATGAATGTCTTCATAGAGGTCATCTAGCACTTTTCGGTCTACTGTGTCAGGATCTGAGGAGGCCATGAGGTGTTGCTGGTGTCTCTGGAGCTGCCCATGAAGCCGTGTGACCCTGTCTTCCAGTAAGCTAACAAGAACACATGTGTCAGTGGATACACGGGCTGTAGTGCCAGGCCTCGGTTCTATTTGAATCCTGGTTCAACTTGGTTCAAAAATTTTTTCAAAAAATTAAATATGATGAAATACGCAAAAGAAAAACTACGGTCATGGATGGCTGTGGTTCCAATAATGGATTAAATGTTTACATGGTATCAAATGCATTTAATCTTGATTGAAATCCCATGGCTGGAGCACATTTTAATACTGATCGTAATCTACAATTTAAAACAGGCACATAGCAACACATCTACGTAACCTGCACACTGTTACTGAAGATAGAGCCGCGCTCTCCCACTGCGGATTCCATTACATCATTAGTGGTTACAACTGATTCCTTAATACCAATACCAGTGTGGAGCAAAAATGTGTTCTTACCTTGTCAGTAAAGGGATACAGTGTTCTGCTGCAATGCGCCCTAACATGCCAATACTGGCCAACTGATCTGAAAACAGTTCTCTATCATCTTCCTGTAACTCATTTATCTCCTCCTCCTCATGAGACGCAACACCGTTTGCAGTCTACAGAAAGACAAAATAAAATGAGTCACAATAAGGAGCTGCTCTTTTTGAAAGAGATTGGAAAAAGCAGTCATTTGACAGGTTTGGAGGTGGAAGGAGGGAACAGGCATACTTTAATGAAAATGTTTGACAATGAACACTGGTGGACAGAGTCATAATACAAATGGAAAAACAGCTGAAAATGTATGCGGAGAGATGAAGATGTGTGGAGTTGCTCTGACCAGGTTTCTGGTGCCATCAGGGGCTGCAAGATGACACTGAATGTAGGAGTTGAAGACCTGCACGGCTGGCTGGATGAAGCAGCCACGAGGGAAGTGTTCATCCTCCTGCACCAGCGTCAGCCAAGACTCTAGCAGCTTGTCATAAGCCTCCATATACACCATGTCATCCTTATCCAGCTATACGAAATAAAGAAAGAACAGGTGTCTGAACCAGGGGCAGAAAAAAGCTCCTGGGGCAAATGTGCCTACAAAATAACTTTCATACGTATTTATGATCAGACTTGAGTTAATGTCACTATTTAAAAAATGCTTTGAATTTCTCCACTCAATATACTAGAAGTTGCTGCTTGAAGCCATTTTAATCTCAGATCATTCACTAAGTCTGTATTTTTCCCCAATACAACAGATAGTAGTAAACTGCAAAACTGCGGGGCAAAAAAAAAACTCTCTCTTAATCCCTGCCTTGGATATCATGCTGTTAAACACCTGGTCTAACTAATCAGCTCCCTACAAAACCCTTCTGCAACTGAGGTGTCAGAGTAAGAAAAACATTTAAGCAAGCAGGACAGAGTGACCAGGAACATGGCAAGCAACCCTTGTCCCATATGACCAATTTCTAATCATACAACCACGTTAAGCAGCAGAACAATGATACACTCTTCCAACAACACACTAAAACCGCTATGCCACTCTTTGTAATTCTAGACCTACATCAGTGCACACTGTGGGACAAGTTACTACTCTTCCACTGTAAAGTGTGAAGTATACAGATTTATTTTCACAAACCTCATCCTATAAAAGTACACAACAAATTTTCATTTCCTTTAGCCTGTAAGATTAATGCAAATTAAATAAATGTAGTCAAGCTCTTCTACTTACCACCTCCTCGAGGGCAGCGCTGCGTCCGAAGGAACAGGTGAGCAGTGTGAGGCAGTTAATGAAGGAGGTGAAGAGTTCACTAGGGAGAGCGGTAAGGACGCTCCGGGGAAATGTGGTGATTAGATTACTGATAATATTGGAAATGCCCACTGCCTCCGAGTCTTCAATCTCAATTCTGTTCAGGAGAACAAAAATATTTTAATATTTGGAAGAAAAAGAAAAAAAAATGACAAATGGAGATTCTGGCCAGTCAAGATAAAGCTGTGTTTTCAAGATTTCTTTCAAGTTGCACAGCCAGCTAAAAAAGAACTGCAGCATCTGGCTTTGAAAACTGCAACTGATAACGCTGTTGTGATGCATCAGTGCCAGACACAAAATCTAACTGGCAGCACAGCACAAAGCCAGGAGGAGATCCATCTGTGCAGCACCAGGTTAAGTCGAACAAGTCTAGTATCTCTGTAAATCTCTGGAAAGCCCTCCATCAGCACAGTTAATCTGAACTACATTACATAAGCAAACCTCTGTAGAGAAACATCACACCTATTAACTAAAGCATGCTATTTCACATTTCAAAAATATATTCTGCTAAAATCTCATTTTATAATTGCCAGAGAAATTGTTTCCATCACACTTAAAAAGTCCAATCAGTTGGTCATCATCATCAACGGTTTGGGGCTTGGTCTTCCAAAAAAAAAAAAAAAACAAAAAAAAAAAAAAAAAAAAACCCACTTTTCCTATAGGTTAGAGCTAAGATTATTTTGGTTGACAAATTTATTTAGACAACATTCTTACATATAATTCAAGACTAGTGGTGTAAGTTTTCTAAAAGTCTTACAAAGCCCTTCTAAAATCTGTCCTAGAAACCTTGAGTGAACCTGCAATACAAACAGAAGAGCGCAAGCTTTAACTGTGAAGCTTTAATCATGTGTACTCATATTTAAAGGGGACATCTTATACCTCTTTTAAGGTATAATTGGTCTATGGGCTGTACAAAACATGTTCATGAAGTTCTTTGCACAAAATCACTCTCACACAAAGAGATCTCACCAGTAATGTAAAAAAAATAGATTCTCAGATACTAATCAATACTAAAATTTAGTATTGAGTTCGATATCAATTAGCACTGGTATCGATACTTACAGTTTTGCATCTACTGGTTCACGGAAATCACCGGCAGACTATAACAATTTTCAACAGGCATTGCAGCGGGCAGCCCCTCCCCCAGCTACCTGGAGTACCCAATGTTTACATGAATATTTACATGACAGCCGGTTCGGGACTCATTTAAAGGTGCGCACCACTTTTTTTCTTCCTACCTAGAGAGCCTGAGGGAGCTTAGGGACTTTGGCTCTCTACAGAGGAAAAAAGTGGTACGCACCTTTAAATGTAGCTCAGCCGGGAACAACCTAGCACCGCGAAATTTTACACGGACCCTCAGCTCCCCCAGACACATCACATGTGGCCGGTGGCGAAACTCTCTTCCCAGCAGAACCGGCATGTCAGTCCCGTGAGCACCCAGCCACGCCAAACATGCCAGTAGATGTCCGTGAGACCTTTCCAACCAGCCCTCGTTTGCCCCCTAGCCCACGGGGATCAGGAGTTATTAGCCCAGAACCCTCCCCCATTGTTCTCTACGGAGGGCGGGTGAAAAAGCGTTGTGCTGCCAAGTTCTGAGCCGGCTAATAATAATAATAATAATAATAATAATAATAATAATAATAATAATAATAATACTACATTTAATTTATAAAGCTATTTTCAAAATACCCAAAGACAATTTTGAGTAGACAAACAAAATGCTCAATTTTGTTTGTCTACTCAAAATTGTCTTTGGGCATTTTAAAAATAGCTTTATTTTCAAAAGCTAAATTGAGCATTTTGTTTGTCTACTCAAACCTAGTGCTGCGAAATTTTGCGATGGTCCCGGGAGCACACTTTAAATTATTAAAAAGTTCCTGTGTTTGGTTTTTCTCCTCCTGTAGTATCGAGTACCATCCTTAGTATCAATATCAACTTTGAAATTTCAGTATCATGACAAGCCTACTCACCAGCTCTACTGACAGTTTCAGTCCCTTTCAAAATGAGCCGTTTAAGGGCTCTGTCACTTTTATGCAAATATGTTGTTCTTGGCCACGCCCCACCCATCCAATACTTATGCTGCATGTTTACCACACATGAAAATGGCAGAAAACAGAGGCGCTATCCAGCCCAATATGGAAGAAGGTGTAGGGATTTGTGTTGTTCTTTGCAGCCAACAACACAACACTTCATGTGTGACTTGCCTTTGTCTATAGCCATAGCGCTCGGCGTCTTATGCACATGCTCGTAAAACCAGCAGACAAAAATGGCGGATCTTCAACTAATCTAGTGGGTGGGGGCTCAACAGGTAAGGGGTGGTTCTATGCAAATTGCCTTATCCTGATGTCAGGATGAGGGAGCCGCTCAAACGGCTCATAGAAGCATAGAATACCTGACACCAAAATCTTTCAGTTGACTCAGAAAACGGATGGATGTTTTTTTGTGTTTATAGGAGCAGTAGAGACCCAAATGGAAATACAAAAGGATGCAAAAAGTGAGTTTTGCATAATATGTCCCCTTTATCACATATTTAAATTCCAGTGATTTCAAGTCTTTACAAAAATGGTCACTGAGTCAAGAAATATATGGAACAATTAACACGTGCACGGCGCAGTGCAGCACTGGAACAGCACCTGGATTCTCGGAATGCTTCCCCTCAGGAGTGCTGGGGGAGCACTTGAGGTCTGTTTCCCTTATGCTCCCTACTGAGGCTCTAACCCATATCAGATGGATTTAAATTGCAAGCAGAACAGTTCAATCACAGCAGATTGGCGGACCTGCCGCATGGTTTTCCGATGATGCAACTGGAAAAAGCTCCAAGAATAGGTGATTACGGAGTGGTAAGAGAGACAGAGAGGGAGAGGATAGGGAAAGAGAAAGACCCTGATCACTTCACCTACTTATGCAGAAGAGGGTATGCATGTGTTATTTTAAATCAAATCATCCTTCCGTCTTTTAATATAAAACCACAGAAACCTCTACAGCACTCTCAAAAGTGTAAAACCACATAAGCTCTGACACCTACACACACGCATGACCGAAACGAGAGGAGGCACTGCCCTTTAGCTGTACCACAGTTATACAAATCATTTTACAGCAAAAAGAAATCTTCTGCCTGATTAAAATTTGTTCATGCCAAAAGGCTTAGTAAGAACATGAGGTGCATGTATACGAAACACTTTCTCACTCACCCATTGATCATGCTAAGCAGCCCTTCCACCAAGTGGGCCAAATAGGTGACCTGAGCGCTCTCATCGGGGAAAATGGGCCCATGCATGGAGGCCAGCTGGGCCAGGCACTGTAGAGAGTCCTGGGCCATGTCAGAGTCTTCCCGAATCTTCCTGTGTACCTACAGAAGCCAAAGAGAAACTATGTCAGCCAAAATATCAATTTCATATCCTGTCGTAAGTATTCTAATTTTGTATAGGCAACGGGTATATCAAAAGATAAGAAAATCATTTAGTCAATCTTCAACATTACCAGTCTTATACCATACACTGGAACACTCAAAAATGAACGTACACGTTAGACCTCCCAAGTTCTGAGTAAATTATTAATACATGTAGAAATGAAAAAGATAAAATCACTAGCTTTAGTAGAATAAAAAATATCGAACATTATCGTCATTTAAATAAGAGGTGATATTATGCCAATTATTTTTTTTCTCCTTTAAGTGATTAGGTTGTTTTGTACTACATCACCTTGCTCAGTTATTCTATCTATAGTTAAAACAAAAATGCATACAATGGAAAGGACTGCATTTAATTAGATGCCATAAAACCAAACATTGTTATTCATCTTGATGGACAGACAGATAGCAATAACAGATTTTGGCAACTACATTCAATCAAGTTACGGAGTAAGGCTTTGTAACTCTCAGCTAAACTGAAATCCAGTTCATCATAATTCATCATTACTGTATGTTCATCATAGTTCATCATTACTGTATTTCTAAATTGACATTAGAAGAAAGAACAAAAAAAAAAAAAAAAAAAAAAGCAAAAACATATATATAGATCCTCTGAGGTGTGCTGATTTCTTTAGTCTCACCAACAGGCTATAACCTCCAGGATCAGGAGGCATGACGCTGAAGACAATGAAGCAGAATAGGACACAGCAAAAGAATGACACAAAGCTACAGAATGTGTAAGGGGATATAGCCCTCCGTAGGTCTTCTCTGTAGCAATACAGCCAAACAGTCTCCCTCAAAAAGTCCAACAGGAACTGCAGACTGGCTCACTGGCAGCTGACCAAACACACGGCTGGGGAGCTCTCACACAGTCTTTCTGAACTACGCAGAGAAGCCTCTCTCACACAAACACACACTCCTCCTTCCACACAAGCCTCTCTCCTCCTCTCGCCCTTACTTGCACAGACGGATCTGTCTTCGATTTGTCATCTCACGCAAGCATGAGGAGGCTTCTTAAAGTTAACAGGTACGATGCAGGGAGATCAAGTTAGGACTGCTCACCTTCAGTTGAAGTGCAAAGTAAAAAACGCTTGCCTTTACTCTCACTCTCCAAATGCAAAGAAGCTGAGGATGAATGCCACCAGAGGCCACTTCAGACCATAGATCAGGTCCAAGTCACATTTTCAGGTCTCAGGTAAACAGTCACAGAAGCCAGGTTTCAGGCAAGTTGGAGAAGGAAGGGATACCTGGCCTTAGCAGTACGGTACCAGGGCTAACAGTGCATGTGTGTGTAGTCCAGATTAGTCTCCTGCTCTCCCCTACCAGAAGCACATGTGGTTCCACTGCAGAGCGGATGTTTGGCACATAGTCCTCTTCCCTTCTCACTGAATCTCTCTTTTCTCGGCTCAATCCCTCACTCTCTCTTTCGGTCACATACTGTGTCCAAACAGTCAGACGAGATGCATCAACAAAAAGACAAAAACGGTGGTTTATTAAGGCTAGGTGAAAGGTCTCCACCCAGCCCTCACTTTCTATCTACAACAGGACAGACGATCCACAGCTACTGGGCTGCACGCTATCCCCAACATGCTGAATACTGATGGACTGAGCTCTTTCCACAGTGTGATATCATTGCTCTGAGCCGAGAGAAGGGAGGAGGACAAAGCGGGGAGGAGGGGATTCAGAGGTAGATGAGACTTAGAATAAGATAGAACTTAATATTGAGAGAGAGAGAGACAGAGAGAGAGAGAAAAGGGGGGGCAAAGTTACGTGAGCAGCACGCTCCATAAAAACAGCTGCACTGAAGAACAACGCAAACAATTTCAACTGCCTCGAACCTAACTATAGTTAGAGACAGGCAGGGGGCATCTAAATGAAAATATATGAGCGAGAAAGAGAGGCAGAGAGAGAGAGAGTATATTTTTAGGTGGAAGACAAAGCCTTGTGTGTCTCCTGGGGGGGATCAGATCTTCTCCTGTCTTTTGTTCTTGTTCGGTTCATCTCTCCATCAGTGTTCACTCAGATCCAGTTACTAAAGCAAAGACCAATCAACACCACAGTTACATGAGGCCACTTCTACCATGACAACAAGTAAATCTGTTTATGCCACAAACATTAAAACATACAGCATGGGACACAGCACAAACTGGTCCGATTCTAACGATCGCTGGAAATGTTAAAAAAAAAAGAAAAAAAAAAAAGAATGAAAAGTAAAAAAACCCCAAACAAACAAACAAAAAAAAAAACTGACATCCAACCATCACTAATTGCAAGTATGTGTCAATGTATGCAGGACAGAGGGAGAGAAACTGTGTGTATGTAACCCAAACCACAAACAAAAAAAATCCTCACCAGAGCTGGGTTTGGGTAGGAAAATGTTAGCGTAGCCATGGCTTTATTAGGTGTGAAGAGAAGAGAGTGGATTTATTTTCGGCTGAGTTTCATTCTCTGACTCTCTTGTCTGGTTCCAAACCCCCCAGGGCCCTCAGAGCTCCATCAGGAAATGCAGAGCCTTCAGATGGAGGATCCTCATATTTGCCTGCAAGAGACCCTGACCAACAGCCCGTGGGATCAGGGGATGTTTACAGAGGCTCCTAGTCCTGGGTCTAATCCAGCCACTCGACCACAGTGACCTCTGACCCCTGCAGCGCGTGCCTACACGCCCCACCTGCCCCCGTCACAGCTGAGGAGTGAGGGGAAGCAGCTGATGGGTACACACTCAAACACACACACGCGCACACGCAGCTGACGACACTTTATTCCAACAAAAACAACCCCCTCCGCAAATACCACCCAGACAAAACTAGAGATCCAAAAAAACAAACCAACAGTAGCAGCTTCCACTTGGACTTCTTCATTAACTTTCTCACATTGTCAAATCTATTTATACATTCATATTTTATACATCAATACATACATATTAGGATTATACATTTTTATGGCCGATTTAGATTTTTTTTTTTTTCAGCTAGATTGGTCAATTTTTATTTACCTTTTTAACCTGAAGCTTACACTGTGTAGTCTAAATGAACGTATAAACACACAAGCACATTTCCACCACTTTATATCAGCCAAAGTTAATAACACATATTTTTCTCTTTAATGGCCCAAACTGGCCTTTTAAGTTAATGAAAAATCAACTGCCTGTTTAAACAACAAATCAAATAAAGTGCTACACTGAAAGGCAATAGGCTACTTAGCAATGGCACCTCGGAATTTATGTGAAAGCAGCATTTAAATAGTGTTACAGCACTTACTTTGCGCATGTTAATTACATCATAAAATTAAAGCAAATATAATGAACTGACTGATTTGGTGTCCTGAGCAGAAATCTCCCAATTCTATTCAAACCTTCCTTATAATAATAAAAATAATAATTATTACAATAAATTATATAAAATAGATGTATATAAGCACCCAACTATATCACAACTACAGCACATTATGCAGCAACAAGACAGGACAGGAACACACTGCTTAATCATCCTATCTATATCTGAATGTGGCCAGTTGTGGTCTCAATGAGCCCTTACATGCCCATGATTGCATGAAAATGCATCAAACTCAAATACCAGCGCTAACTCAACAACTGCACAAGGCTGCAAAGGGCTTTTACCAAGTTAGCCTATGTTTCTTTTCCTCTTTTGACCCCTGAGTAGCTGTCAATGACCCTCCAACAGCCCCAACAAAAAAAAAAACACCCAAAAAACAGGGGCAGTGTTGATCAGGAGCCTCCAGTTAACAGCTGTTCGTCAGAGGCGATGCACAATAACACAGTAACACCCTGGCAGCTCGTAGACACAATTCCTCAGGAGTATGCAAGGACAGTAAAGCAGAATCCACTGATACTGATGGAGAAAGTAGAGCAGTATCAGGCAGAACATTGCTCAGGGAGACTATGCACATGTAATGGAAGAAAGCAGAGCAGTATTTGGCAGCCATGCTCTAGACGGTGAGGGAAAGTTGACCGATTTGTTCCACACATGAAGACCTCTCTGATCAGCCAAGACTGCCTATGGTTGCTAAGCTCAAATAGCTGTCCTAAAACTTTCACTTGGTCTTATTCACTTTGATTGATACGGTATGTTCATCATAGTGCGAAGTTTCCTCGTTACACTTTTATTTATTCAGAGCAATCAGCATTCTCTGTCAAACTAATTTATTCTGAACTACATCTAATTTATCAATCCTATGAGACAAAGTCCTCAGATTTTTCTTTTTGTTAAAAAAAAAAAAGCAATCTGTTTTCAATTATAAGGGATTGAAGAATGTTATAGAAAGCTGACTGCTTATGACTTCAAAGATCCAGAGAGAAGAACAGTTTCTTTAAAAACAGTAAAGTAAAAACACAGTGTGAGTTTCATGTCTTATTATCCCCTATACGGTATTTCAGTAATTTCAGTTTGCACCAAAATTGTTTATTTAAAAACTAAGAATTGCTGTGATTAAACTATACTGTTTCTAGACACTAGAAGACTAAAACTAGATGCTGCTCCTCCAGCAAAATCAAAGCTCACCTGTGCAACACAATAACATCACAATTATGTCTATGACTGGATCCACAGTAAGCTTGAGTATTTGAATCTAGAGGTTCTTTACATTTAAAAGAAGCAGGAGAATTTCATTTTGGACAAAAAATTCTTATATCATACAAACACTAAATGCTATGAGGCAAAGTTTAGCTTGTCAGTTACATCCTAGTGTTTGTATGTAATCCAAGCTTGAACGCAGGTGTGTTTGCCTGAATGGGCAAGTGGTAGGAAACAAACAAAATCAATATTACAAATTAAATGGCATGTTTTAGTTTATTGGTTATTCTGAATAGCAAATCTAATGACTATCTGAGCTGAAGACATCACAACCCCTGGCTCTCATCATTTCTCAGTTTAGTGATAATACAATGCAAAATGTAATAAAGAAGGACCACAAGAACCACGGCTGTTTAGCAACATCCTGCCCTCAGGTTCTTGCATAAATCAAGGGTGTCAGACTTGAGTTCCTTCCAGGCCACAGTTCTGGAGAGTTTAGTGTTTTGCCTCATTACACACATACACCTGATTCAACTCAGCTAATGAGTTAATTGGTGAGGCCTTCTTGAGTTCTTGTGTGCAGATAGCCCTTTACATGCTAAAGAAAACTATATTATTATGGCAAACCTTAAAAACAAAACATCTAGAGAAAACAAAAATATCTTAAGCTTCCTATACACGTCAGTCAGCTGAAGTACAACACAAACAGCAGCCATCCAAAGGAAAGCAGGAGTGAGAGGAAGTAAACAGCAAAGGGAACAAAAAAAAAAAGATATGTGGACTACATGCAAACTACGAACATTTAAATGACTGTATTAAAACAACAACTATGAAGAAAATAAATAGACAAACAGTGACGCTGTACTCACAGTAAAGAAGAGGTCCATGACTCTGTGGTCTAGAAGGGCTTCCCTCCATGACTCAGTAGGCTTCAGCATGACATTCTGAGTAGCTTCAAACATTGCAATGTAGTGTCTGCCCAGTGAGGTCTCAGTTAAGGTCAGCAGCAGCATCATGCACACAGGCACCGGGACAAAATATGACCTTTCCTCTCCTCTACTTCAATAGCTTTAGTTTCTATGCCTAAGACGTAAAAAATGTCTCCCTTTCTGCAGTGGAAAGTTGCTATCATCCACTCTTACTTTTCTGCTTCTCTGCCTCTTTCTGTCTCTTGCAGAAAGTGCTACTACAGTTAAACCCAACTGTCCCCTCCCACATCAACTGAACCTCAAGGTCACTCACTTAGTAACCCACTGGGACAAAAGTAAGACAGACAGACAGAGAGACTTAAAGAGAGAGAGACTTAGAGGGAGAGAGAGAGAGAGAGAGAGAGAGAGAGAGAGAGAGAGAGAGAGACTCCCACAGGAATGCGTGATCAAGGCCAGTTACCGGCAAAGGCCAAGCATTCCTCTGGGCTGGACCTACAGTCACTCCCTGCAGACACATGTGAATGCGCGCGCGCACACACACACACACACAAATACACACACACACTCACACATACACA
>JBBIGA010000002.1:12177229-12184729 GCA_037576975.1 Alestes dentex
TATATATATATCCAATAGTAACGGTATTATATAATACATTAAGGGAGATCACAGAAGTCAAAAAGAAGTCCCACCCCATTTGAGCACTGAAATACAAAAAAGGCACACAAAGAAAAAGTCCCATTACCAGATTACATTATAGTCAATCAAAGATTGTCAGTCAGCATTCAAATGTAAAGTACAGAAAATTCATCCAAAACATCACACAATCAATCACACATGGCCACTAAAACCAACTCTACGAGGACTGTCTCACAAAATGCCAAATTCTTCACCGAGTGGTCCATCTTGATGAATATGGGCAGGCAGAACATCTGCCATTTGCTGTCAGGCTCAACTGAGCACTTCAGCTTTCAGAGTGCGCAAATCAGTCTTACTGGGATGAAAGATACGATGTCAATATTAAATTACACATAGATGAAAATTTTTTGAAAATTGTCAGTCAATTTTTTAAATTAAATATGCTCAAAATCAGGCTGTGGCAGACTCTCGGATACACACAAGAGGCCATCATGGATTATTGTAAAGGATGGTTTAATTGTGCTGACGCATCTGCTTGGTTTGAACAAATGAGACAGTTAAGTAGATCAACGATTGTCAATTAGCATCAAAGTTAATGTCGGTACATAAACTGCTTTGTACTCACCGCAAAACGGTTTATCACAAAAACGTCACCAATGAAACTGAATGGGCTTACAGTATTAATAAAATTCAAAAGGGCCACCATCACATTATCTTATGTGAGATTAAGAAAACAAGCACATAAAATCTGTTAATCGAAAACCGAACCTCATCCTCTTACAACTCCTTCAACATTTTAATAACTCATTTCATAACTCATTTTAATTCCAATCAAATTTCTCTTCTCTTTCATTTCCTCACTCTATTCTAAATGCCCTCTTCCAAACATTCAGGACCAGCCTGAGTGAAGGCAGAAGGCATGTTTCCATCTCATTCTCAATACTGATCAGCATGTGGTGGACACACCCACACATTCATTAGAAGGCACACAGTTTGTCACGTCCCACATCAATTACTCTGTCGACCAAAACCACACATTCTTTTTTTTTTTTTTTTTTTACAAAAATAGAAAAAAAATGAAAAGCATATATGAAAGTATGATGATAATGAACTCTGTAACATCAATAACAATGAGCAGCATTGGGTCAGGTAAGTATACTGAAAATACATAAACCAATATATATTTACTTTTACATAGTGTATCTCAGTATTAAAGTGGAAAAGGTTATTTTGTGAGATTAGAAAACTATATCATGTATCTTCTGTATTGCACATAGTCATATCATCACATACATTTCTTTTTTTATCTGCCACTTAATTTAACTGCTGTCTTATCTCTTGTCAGTACTGCCTGATAAGATACTGTTCATACTTCAGTCAAAGACTGCCTGTTTATAATACTGCGTAGCGTAGAGTAGTGAGTGTGTGTGTGTGTGTGTGTGTGTGTGTGTGTGTGTGTGTGTGTGTGGATGTTATGATGGTGCAGTCACTTCAAACTGTGCCACTTCTGCCAACTTTGTATTTCATGTGTTGAATGGACTTCCTGTTTGGGTCTAACTTTTAGCAATGGATATGCATGAAGATGAACAATAACTCCCTTGATTCTTAAGACCTCCTTTTTCAACTAAATGCATTACTTGCCAGAAAATGCTTAAAAAACAAAGCAAATAACATGATGTAACATATTCAAAGCTGGTGTGCAGAATATGCCCAAGTGCTGATATTAAGCATGAGACAGGCCCAGATACTGGGATGCTTAGTACTAATATATCCTCGGTGTTGAAAAGCAGTTACTTGTAAAGAGTAAGTGGAGACACAAGTTGACACAGAGACAGAACCACCTTTAAACCAGCAAGTCCGCTTCTGATAAACATGTGAGGTGCAGATAAAAGCATTTGTATTTGAATATATAGCACATACATAAAGTAAACAGCTGAAAAAACTGGGTGCCTGGTTGAGAACACATTTTGTTCTCATAATATATTTTATGTTATTTGTGTATTAATGTATGCCTTTTCTTAAAATGCGAATGTCTGAAAGGTGATGAAGCACTCCTGCTGATAGTAGTAGAAAGCATCAAGCAGCAGAGTGTTTTAATGTAACGGTGAGTTGACTAGAAAGCATCAGAAAATCATTTGAAAATCAAAATACTCCGTTCTTTCTACACAGTTTTCCTCATGCCATAGACGGAAATAACCTGAGCCATATCTTGTCCAAATGTTTGTATGCTATTTCTCCTGTGATTAAGCAGGTTCCAAAGAGAAAATAATTCTGACCTCCTAGGCCTTTTTGTTTGCATGGCTAAATAATTATGCAACAAAACATTTGAGGCATGAGCTATATGTCTGTAAGTATGTGGGCACAAATGTTCACCAATTAAGAAGAGTTGAAGGGTTTTGATTAAACTGTCTGGTCACGGGTCACAGGTTCAGTCAATCATTAACCACTTAATAACACCACCACTGCAGGTTCAGCCCTGTAGTATCTCCAGTGACATGATCACAGTTGCTCCTCTGGAATTGAGTATAGCCGTATCGGCGTCACCGGGCTGAAAGACATGGATGACGTTTTAGCATCCCGCGTCACATTGGCGCTCTCTCAGTTCACTCACATGGCTAAAGAATCAAGGAATGGGACACAGCAGACCATAAAAATGGAGTGCTCTAACTGAGGGCCACAGATGGCATGTCTCAGATATCTGTAGAATCAGACTGATTAATCCATGTCCCTAGACTATGCAACACGCTTTCTTGGTCCCAGGTTGCAGTTTCAGTTTTCTCAGAAGCACATATCCTTGAACAAGTTAGAGTAATAAAATGCATTTCACATGCCGTTATCTTTCCATCTTGCTATAATTATCTTCTCTCCTTTCCAACCAAGCCATAGATACACACTGTTGAGAAAGGGCAGGATGGCCTCAATGACATCTACACTGGGTGGATACTAAAGCAGTGTGTGGACCCTCTCTCCACATCTCACACATATACAGGCTCACATCCCTCTCCTTGTTCTTCCTCTTCTTCCTCCTCGTCTTCCTCCTCTTCTTCGGGAGCCAGGCTGTTCGTCCCACTACTGCCAGGGGGTCCCTGTATCTCTTCAGGGGGCTTAGGATAGCGGAACGGACAGCCGTTGTCATCAAAGAACCTCCGGAAGGTGAACTCGTAGAAGGCGTGTTCTGGGTGTTTGCCATTTGGAGAGCAGAGGGTATCCCAAGCACGGGTGCTGTCTCCACTGTCACTCCATGCCCCGGGAGCTCCCTCCTCCTCCACAGGGTCGAAGTTGGAGGTATCCATTGGGTGGGCAATCTTGGGCCGGTAGGGAGCAGGCTGAGTACGAAGGTTGCTGGAAAAGTCCACCTGGGCAAAGAAAGGATGGGCCTTTATCTCTCCAGCACCATTACCCCCAAGGCGCTCCTCTGCTGAGCAGCAGAGACGTCCGATGATGTCAACAGCCTCAGGACTGAGTTTCACTTGTGGGGGCACCTGCAGTGTGCTCTCCCAGTTGATCACCTGAGAATGGTGAGAACACGTCACGTGAAAAGAAAATTACAACACCTGTGAGCCACCATGTAAACTCTAAACTGCCTGCAAACCTCTATGGCAATCCTGCCATCCTCACTTGGACAAAAGACAAATTTCATCCAAAAAAGGCATTAGTGAGGTCAGGCATTGATGTTGGACTGTTGCCACATAGTAAGCATATATTTGTCTAAAATGTCTGTGCTACCTGTATGATACTGCATTAACATTATCCTTAACTAAACCTAAGGGGCCTACCCCAAATCCTGAAAAAACACTTCAGACCATTATCCTCTCTCCACTCAACCTTTCTACTGTTGTTATTCATTCCATTCGTTGTCCTGGAATTATCCAAATCCAGATTCATCCATTTGACTGTCAGATAGTGAAGTCTAATTCATTACTCAAGAGAACAATTGCTAGCAATGGCTGTGGTTGAAACACCTGCACTCAACAGTTATAAGCATTAATAACGTTTTCTGATTCTGAACCTGATTTTGGCCATATAGTGTATATGCAAATATTTTAATAATGCATAGAATATTTATGGCCATTTGGCATTTTCTCTAGCTTATTATCAAGGCATGAATAAAATAAAATAGCACTATGAACTTGTCACACTGTGATACTTTCATATAACACTGACTGACTGATGCTTAGCATGATCTGATGACCAATATTAAATTATTAATAACCTCACTTGCATGACACAAAGACCTAGTTAGCATAGCCTTTAATTTTAGGAAAGGCAAGCCCAACACATACTTCATTTCGAGACATATTTTTTACATTGTGAAATTTTACTGACCTTGATTTGTGTCTCTGTAGGGGTTGGAGCAAGGAAAGGTGGCTGGCCCACCAGCATCTCAAACAGAATCACTCCCACACTCCACCAGTCACACAGCTGGGTGTACCCTGCATACAAGTTGCATGACGTTAAATAGATTACTCTATGAAAAGACACCAACGCAAGCATTCTTAACAACAGAACAGAAACACATTTGTGAAAGCACTTCATTACCTTTCCGCAGTAGCACTTCAGGGGCAATATAGTTGGGAGTGCCCACCAGAGAGTGTGCAAGGCAGCGCTGGTGTTGACGGGTTGCCCGCTGTTCCAGTGTTATCAAACGATCACCGCAGCGACAGTTAGACACATCATCCCAGAAGTCACTTGGTTCCATACTATCCTGCCGGATATGGTTCCCTGTGGACAAAGCATGGGAAAAGGAAAAAGTAGAATGAGAGAAAGTAACTGTGATCTACAATCTGCCTTAGCAGCGCTTAATCACTGCAGCTTGGACTGCATGAAAGTTTAACACTTTATTACCTTTCTGGTAATACTTTGAATTGTGTGTCCAACGAAACCCTGTGCACAAGCCAAAATCAGTCAGCTTTATGTGTCCATCCAGGTCAATGAGAATGTTGTCAGGTTTGATGTCTCTATGGATGAAGCCCATCTTATGCACACTCTCAATAGCTAGTGTAAGTTCGGCCACGTAAAATCTGGCTAGTGGCTCAGGGAAAACCCCCATACGGATCAGTAGACTCATCATGTCTCCCCCAGGAATGTAGTCCATCACAAAATACAGACTGTCCCTGTCCTGAAATGAGTAGTACAGACGAACCACCCACTCATTATCAGCCTCCGCTAAGATATCTCGTTCTGCCTTAACATGAGCCACCTGGTTGCGATTCAGGACGTCTTTCTTTCGGAGAGTCTTCATGGCGTACAGAGCTCCTGTGTCCACTTTACGAGTCAGACACACCTCACCAAAGGCTCCAATTCCAAGTGTTTTAATTTTCACAAACATAGTCTTGTCCATCTTAGCACGGCGCAGTCGGTTGTAGTTGGACTCCTTCTGATTCAGCATCTTTCTCATCTGCTCCTGCTCTGCTTCTGAAAGACCAGCCTAGTTGTAAAGATAACAAAAAGCACAGGATGAGTGAGTGTAAGAGATATGCCTAAAATATATGCTTAAAATGAGAATTACATGATACAGGTTTTATGGCCAAGCAGCAGAATCTTTTACCTTAGACATCTCTTGCTCCAACTGCAGTCTGCGATTGAGCTTCTGTTGGTAGGTCTTCATAACGTTTTCTACATGCTGCTCCATGTAGAACTTAAAGGCAAAAGGAGAATAGCTCTTGATGCGTGACTCCCTCTTCTCCTCATCACGAGCATTCTTTCTCACAGGTACTGGTGAGGTCTGAATCTGCTTCTTATCTTTCACAGCCTTCTCTCCTTTTCCTGGCTTAGATTTGTCTTTGGTGACAGGCTCCTCTTGCTTACATGCTGCAGAATTAGGGACGGGCCTACCTGAGGCGCTGTGGTCTGGAGCTCCAGCTATGCCTCCGCCGTCCAAAGGGGATGTTTCTGGTCCTACTGGTACTCCAGACAGGAGCAGTGTTTTGGGGTAAGGTGGTGGTGGACACCGAGGCTCCTGGGTTGGTTCCATGGTAAAGCTTTCATCAGGCAAGTATCCATGAGTCTCAGGAGCATCTTGGGCTTGTGCAGTTAGCCAGCCTGGGTGACATGGCCCAACAGCAGTCTTGGGCTCTGGCCTCATGACTCTCATGCTCTTAACAGGCTGCTGGATTGGCGGAGAGGTCACTGCAGTGATGGTGTTTGGTGGGCCGATGCCAGCCTCCTGTTTGCCAGGTACACCGGCTGCAGGGGGTATTGCCTGCCTTACATTGACCTTTTGGTGGTTGTTAAAGGAGTTGGTCCTGCTGGGGACACGTACCTCTCCCCTGAAGGGCCCCTGTGGCTGTCTGGCTGGAGGTGCCGCATCTGGGCCCTGAGCTCCTGCCCAGTGGTGGTCGTATATGTCAAGGTTAAGGCTGGCCCTGGAAGGTGTAAGAAGACCTTGGGGGATATCAGAGAACTCACCACCCATAGCCACTGCAGCTGCTCCTCCAGGGGAGCGTGACATCATGTGGACCTGGTGTGAAGTTGGGCTGGCCTGGCGGGGGTGTGAGTGGGGAGGTAAGTAAAGGTTGGGAGGGTAGCCACCACCATTTTGGCCCAATGCCCCTTTGCCTTGCATATTGACATAGTTGTCCGGTGCTAGTGGGGGCATCTTGTTCTGGAAGGAAGCACTCCGTTTGACACTATAGCTGGTCGACTCCATCATATGAGGTCTGTAGTCATAATGAGGACCAGGCCCACCTGGTGACTGGGACTGAAGCTGCATGGGTGGACCAGGCACACTGTAGCCCATCATGGTCTGATCCATGCCCGCTGTATATGCCTTCTGCTGGCCAGGGCCAGAGGGATACATGGGTGCCCCTTGGGCATTTTGAGGAGGCATGCCTGAAGGATAGGCACCCATGCTGGGGGGACGACCCATAGGATTCCCCATTGCAGGACCCTGTGCGGAGCTGGTTGTCGGCATCATGTAGTTCATGACAGGTGGGCCTCCTATATAGGGACGTGGAATCTCTCCCTCTGGGCCATAGCCAGCTCCCTCATACAGCGGTGTTCCCATCTGGTGGTAAGGCGGCATTGCACCTTCACTGGAGGCCTCCATCGCTGGTCTGTGGTCCATTGAATTTGGCATGCCACCTTTACCTACACAGATGGGAAGTATATACATACTTTAACCTTAGGTAACTATTTTAGTCAAAAACATTCTTCACTTGATTAATTTAAAATACATGTATATACAACACAGAATATATTTGACTGACCTGGGGAAGTCTGTTTGATGACACGCACAATCTGCTCATTACGAGGGTCCAGGTAGCCCATCTTACTAATATACTCCAGTGCTGCTTCTATATTACGACTACCAGTTTGTTTTAATGCACGCACTGCCATTTCCTGCATTACAAAAATAAAATAGGAAATAGAAATTAGAAAAGGGAAAAGAAAACCATGCAATGAAGACAAAAATATTGAAATCCTTTTTGAAGGCCCCGTGTCCTGTAGCATCGTAAACATGTTTCAAAATGTCCCATG
>JBBIGA010000002.1:12187229-12190681 GCA_037576975.1 Alestes dentex
GTGATATGATGCCTTCATTAAACATGTCAGTTTCAAAGCTGGAAAAGGATCTTTGGATAAGACCAACTTGAATTCTGTACTTAAACAAAAGACAAGATCATCTCAATCAGACAGACAAACAAACATTACACACGGCCAGCTTTTCATGTCCCAAAATTGAAAACAGAAAAAAAAAAACATGTCATAACTCGTCTGCATTTGGCAGCTCACCAGAAGAAGGATGGGGTTTAAAGTGCTCTTCATCTCCTCCCTTAACCCCCTCCTCTTCTCCCAGCAAAACATTTCCTCTTAAAAAGTAATTATGTAACCCGCTGCTGCATTGCTGCGTAACTCATGAAGCCCAGGAAGAGACCCGGGGCAGCAGAGCCCCACAGAGCATTACTTTCTCTGAATGTGTTGGAAAAAATAAAGAAAAGAGGGGACAACTAAAAATAATACCAAGTCACACACCACAGATAAGACATTACATAATAAAGACTAACAATAATTAAGCTTATTAAATGCATTCCCTGCACTTGGCTGAAAAGTCTTAAGTATTAATACTATATGGGGGCCTTGTCATTCACTGATGAACCACTTAAACCCTAAGGGCCTTTGTGTTGGCCCAGATTTCAGTTCCTCACTCTTACAACTATATAACTCACATAATAGTTACCAGTCTTAAAAATAAATATGGAATAATAAGACTATGGCTGAAGGCGCTAGTGAATTGTACAGACTATGGAAATATCATATTTAAAAGGAGAACATAACACATGCCGGGAGAAAAGAAAGACAGTCACAGTGTGTGTTTGTTGTCCCAGGCGGCTGCGTGTCACGCCCACTGGGGAAACTGTTCCACCCAGCTGCTACTGAATGGAGATACTTCCTGTGTGTGTCCAAACTGTCCTAATTCATCGTTACGCACACGCAGGGTGGATACTTAACCCAGCCATTTTCAAGTTCTTCCCAGAAAGAACTCTGCTGTGTGAGATGACACCAGTCCAGACTATCCAGAGCCTTCTGAGTGATCAGTGTCTAAAATACTACAATCAATCTAAAATGGAGAAGCCCAATGACCTTGCATTTCACATCAACCCCTTAAACTTCGAGACGCCTACGGCAGTTCCAGGCTTCTATGCATCTCAACAACATGACCTACATGTTAGTTTCAAAGTAGTCACTGAACAGTTGATAAAATATAGTATAACTTCATAAATGAGTCTGGACTTTAAGGAGTTAAATAAAATACGAAGTCAAATCAAATTCAAAACTTTCCAATTCTGCATCTGAACAATGGGCTGACAGCGTAGGACCCAAGAATATATCCAGACGTCTTGATCCAAATCAAGTCAGATTTCAGACTATAACCCATCTGATAGCATGTTTCAAATCCCAGAGAGCAAAAAAAGGGACCCATTCCAGTCTCCATTTAGCCATGTCATAAGGCCTGTCATAGAGGTAGCTCGGCTCCCTCAGGCTAGGCCTCATAATTCCACCGTGCGGTGGTGGATTTCTCAGTGGTGTTGTGCATGGGCTTGAGCATAGCATTCCTCGCATGCCTCACAATCACAGGGGCCGCTCTCAGGCCTGCAGCGCCACTTTAGACGCACGGTCTTAACGCTGAGCAACACCATATTGATCTGCTCACAGGCCTGCTCCCCAAAGTCTGAAATACACCCTGAAGCAGAACGTAAAGGGCCAATATGAGGCAGAGCAAGGCCCAGGCCACCAGGTTAAATATACAGGTTTTACTGAAGACTGCAAACAATATCACTATATTTATAAAAAATACCAAAAACACTGTTGTGTAGTGTCATTGATAATAAGTTTAACTTTTGGTTCTTTATTATTTAGGGCAACAGCTTCAATCTGCAAAACAATGTATGTCTAAACATTTTGCCTTTTCATAGATATTGGTGATCGGCTTTACTTCCTGTCGGAAACATTCCTTACCCTCCACTTGTCTCTGGGGTGGAGATATTCCACAGGACTCACAAAGAAAAGAAATCCAGGTGGGTTGTGAAACCTGACTGCCATTTCAGCATTTCTGGCCTCAATATTATGTAACAGCTTCAGATTTGGCAAAGAGCAGACTCATTGTGTTGAGTGTCTACTGAAGGTCACAGTACTGTGCTAAAGTAATATTTCAAAGGCCTTATTTGTGAGGGTCTGTGATTTAAATTTATAATGGGCAGACAAAGAATGTGAACATCCCTAACAAGAAGGTGTCTGTTGTTGTTTCTGGAATGCCACCATGTTTTCAGAGACCAAACCTCCAATCATATTGAATAATTGAGAATAATGTGGGCCTAATATATAATGAAAATCTTCTCAAAAGTAAATAACCTTAAAAAAGCAGAGAGCTCTAATTCAGACGATTTATTTATCATTATATTACTTCCTTCTCCCACACTATGATGGCGCCGATTTGTTTTATGCCCTATAAAACTTTAATGAGCACAAAGATAGGTGGTAAAATTTCAGTATTGTTTTCTGTCTAGCACACCTCAACAGAGAGCCTCTGCTGAAGAAGCTTCAAAAATTAAAAGTTTTTAACATGTCAGCGGAAACATTGTACATGTATATATTAATATAAGCACTGAAATAAGAACAAAAATCCTCTCATTTTGTCATATCAAGATTAGAAATCTGTGCTAGTTATTTTGTCTCGCCACAGTAACGAGTGTTATTATTATATAGTGTCTATATGTGTGCTGTTATAGCACATACTGCACGTTCTTAAAACAGTTTACAGACATCACCTGTTACCACCAACACTTTTCTTGCCACATACATTAACAACACATTCAAACTCAGCAACTGGAACTTAATGAATGTCCATTCTGCTCTGTGACATCTAAGAGAGCCAGACAGACAAACACACACACACACACACACACACACACACACACACATTTGTTGTTATGCTCTGGTTAGGACATGGATTTACACACATGTACAGTCATAGCCAAAAATATTGGCACCCCTGCATTTATGTTAGAAAATGCACCACTTATTCCAGAAAATTTTTGCAATTACAGATGCTTTGGTATTCTCATGTTTATTACTTTTGTTGGCACTGGAAGAAAACAAAAAAGCAGAGGAAAATAAAACAAATCTGAGACATTCAACACTAAATGAAGAAAATATCCTGGACTAAATTATTGGCACCTTATCAGAATTGTAAGAAATAATTGTATTTTAAGCATGTGATGCTCATTTAATTTGTAATTAAACTCACCTGTAGCAATTAACAGGTGATGGCAATATAGAAATTCCCTCTTGCAACCAGTTAACATGGAGAAATGTTTGTTTTTGAGTGTCTGTGTGTACTACACTGAGCATGGAGTAAAGAAAGAAAAGCAAATAATTGTCTGAGGACCTGAGAACCAAAATTATAGAAAAGCATGGACAATCCCAAAGCTACAAGTCCATCTCCAGAGATCTTAATGTTCCTGTGTCCACTGTGC
>JBBIGA010000002.1:12196067-12213787 GCA_037576975.1 Alestes dentex
TATACCCACACACACACATTCGTACATGTTATTTTCATTACTTAAGTCTTTGTAATTTGTGTGAAAGGTTGACATGAAATGTCATTTTATTTTCCCTGCAAAAATAAAAGTGCTCAATTTCTGTTTATGTTTAGCATATTGGATAAAAAACATAATACATTCATGTGCCTTAACTTTTGCACAGGCCACATTATGCTTTTTTGGTCCAATATGTTAAATCCAGGAAATAAATAGTAACTGTCCATTAAAAGGTGTGTCCTCTGTAGAGGATATGTAACTTCTTTTCACTTCGAAAATCAATAAAGCATGTCCTTCGCTCTATGTGGACACCAGAACATGTTTGCTTTACTGCGATGACACGCAATAGTAGGCTAGGACCCTTCAGTGAGGATTGCTGGGTGCTTCCCATAAAGCTGGAACTTGGTTTTGTAATAGATTACATTTCAAAGAGCAGTATCTCAAAAATTTCAGCGTTACAGTTAGATCCAAACCAGCTCATCGGACATGACAACAATTTATTGAAAGCAAAACTCTCAAACCTAACATTAACACATAAAACTCCTAATTAGAACAAAACATTTTTTAAAGATTTGAGATTATTCTGTGTCTTCAGGAGTCAACAACTGGAATCAACAAATTACAGCATTTTTTCTTCAAAACCCCACACAGAATACAATAACAACAAACCAGGCTCTCATCATCATTATCATCAACTTCATCATCATCATAAGTGATTTAACGATCCTCAGGTGTCACTAGAATCTTAAAATCAATGATCAAGGTCGCCATGCATCAATGTTTATCAAAATTAAACAGCTAAGGATTTCCCACAGGCCCAGGATTTCTCTCATGAGATGACATTCAAAGCATACAAAGCAAAAACAAGGTAGATCTAGGAATGCCATTCAATAATATAATACATTTGTATAATGCAACTCAATTCAGTTAAATGAAGCCAGAGATCATAATTTAACCCTATAAAGGGATTACTACCAGATGAACAGAAGTCATCATAAAAGACTCATCAAAATGCCAATTCAGCTGGAAACTGTTTCTTTTCAAAAAGGCCAAAGTTTTTACATCTATTTTTACAATGACAGCCAGTTACTTCAATACCCCCAGAAATCTAAAACCATGACTTGACGCACACCATCTTAACACACTCAAGGCTGTTTTCTAAACTTGTGGAATACCTGGCACAACATAAACATGTCCCTGCACCCTTACAGCCTTTTTTCTGCGCATGTACAGGAAGACTCACTCTGCACCACAGCTCCCATTTAAACATTGTTACCATCAGTCCACAAAATTCTCTGTGAGAAACCTAATAAACATCCTGCACTTAATCCGGAAAACAAAAAGGACTGAAACTGCAGGGCACACAACATATGGCCAGCATGCACAAAAGATGGAAGTAACAGTCAGGCATTACACCAGTTTCACTCTCTTATTGAGAGAAATTTCACTCTGAATAAAGACATTACTGGAACATGTGACTGTTACCTCCCACTCTAACTATTATTATGAATCTAATACACAATGGTTTTTTTTTAAACAACACACGGCTTGCACAAAATTACGTAAGATTTACAAACAAAACTGCTTGAATCACTAGCACACCTGAGACCCTACACATCTGAAATGCCAAAGAAAAATAATAAATAATAATAATGCAAAAATAATAACAACAATAATTTACCATTTACTTCTACATGGCAAACATAGCTTCAATTTCTGTCCTAAAGCCTCATTTTATTTGCAATTACCCAACAGGTAAGCAGCTTGTTTTTGTGGAGCCACAAGCATTTAACAAAAACAACTTTCAAGACGTTTCCTACAAACACACCAGCTTTACTAAATTAAGCTCATTGGCAGAAAAGAAGTCCAAGATCTCATCTCACCTAGTTGTACCACGTTAAAGATTTACAGCAGTTCTTATGAGACACAAAGTAACCAACCATGACCACAAGAACAGGCAACAGAGGTTGATCTTCACTGGTTAGAGGTTTGAGTGGGGTTGAGGTCTTCAGGCAGGAGGAGAGTGAGTTAAAGGCCTTTTCTGAGAGCCTGGGGTTTGAGCTCTTTGGCCGAAAGGAGCGACAGGAACGCAGATCCGCTGAAGCAGCTCCACATTCCAGTTGAGGGAGAAACTCCAGCCTGCTGCTCTCCCAAACCCAGCCAAAAGTTTCAACACCACTTTTACACAAATCACGAACAGACGCACACGAACCAACACTTCGCTCTCTCTCTCTCTGTTTTATCCTTTTTCCAGTCCCTTAAAGAACTGCTGAAGCTTTTTGGAGGTACTCACCATGTGATAGAAATGTAAATCCTGTACAGGGAATAAAGTAAAACTGCGGTCTTTTGACATGGGCCGCTTTGGCTGACGACGGCCTGACTCGTCTCATAAAAAGCACACTTTAAAAATGCTGAGCTCGTCCTCCATTTTCTTGCTCCTCTCGGCAGATTTAGAAATGCAGTACAAAGTTGGACACTTACTGCATTGTTAACATTCCTCAGGAGTCACGTGAGGGCCCGACGCACGTCAGCACTGCACACAGTCCAGGCGGGGCTTCCTTCATTTACACCAGAACCCAACAGCAGAGATCTAACTCTCCTGCAGCCCCAGAGCACACAGACCAGGCCCTCAGCATGAGATACATGCTAGTCTGACCAGACTGATCATGAGGTACACTCTCAATTGGTCTGACCAGACTGATCATGAGGTACACTCTCAATTAGACTGACCAGACTGATCATGAGGTACACTCTCAATTAGTCTGACCAGACTGATCATGAGGTACACTCTCAATTAATCTGACCAGTTTGATCATGAGGTACACTCTCAATTAGTCTGACCAGTTTGATCATGAGGTATACTCTCAATTAGTCTGACCAGGTCGACCTTTTAGGATGCTGTCTTTTACTGGGGTCCTCAAACCCACTCCTGGAAGACCTCTTTAGTATTTTCCCTGTTCTCAACTCACCCACTTTAACTCAGGATGGCCCTGTTAAAGTAAAGAAAGTGGCGCTTATAGTCACACATGAACACATCTCAGCCACAGTATGAACAATGTGAAATTCTTTCTCTATATTTAACCCATTAACCAAATGAAGCAGTGTGTAGCCAGCGACGCAGTGACCGGGGAGGTACTGGTGTGGGCACGTTACTTTGCTCGAGGGTACCTCGGTGGTGCCTCTGGCAGTCCTGGGGTTCGAACTCACAGCCTTCCGATCACAGGAGCAACTCCCTAACCACCAGGCCTGAACTGGACAGCAAGTTTTGATCAAGTGAGTTAGAGATGAATAGTGGGTATTCATTTTTGCTCTCCAGATTAAACATTTCCATCAAAATCTGCTAAATGTGAAAATATCTGGAATAAAAATGATACATGAGCCTTTTGGATTTCTTAGTTGTGATGCAAATAGGATGTGAACACATTAATTACATTTTGGAATTACAGAAAATAATACTGGCTTACAATTCTGTTTCATTTTGCTGATTTGCAGTGTTTGATGATGGTCATATGGCATCACCATATTATGTAATTATCACACATTAATTAACGCACACTATATACAGTTAATAGGGGTGACTCAATTTCAATAAAGAATTACACACTATTATAATTATAATTACAGGTATATTACAATAATAGAAATGACTGTGTGTTTGTCTCAGGCAACCTATTCTAGTGCCATAAGAGATATTTTAAATCATGTCATGCTTGCTATTTCTCTCTCAAACTTTCTCACAGCCCTTTAATGTCTTTTTCTTGTTATTTCTTGTGTATGTTCATACAGTATACCATATGTTATATACCATCAACAGCAACAATAAAGGTTATTATCCATCCATCCATCCATTTTCTACCCCCTTGTCCCGCACTCAGGGTCGGGGGGTGGGGGGGCGCGATGGGATGGGCGAAGGTGGGGTACACCCTGGACTGTCGCCAGCACGTCGCAGGGCCACATACAGAGACAGACAACCACTCACGCTCACAGTCACACCTAGGGGCAATTTAGTGGGCTCAATTGACCTATCCCCAATGCATGCATGTTTTTTGGCGGTGGGAGGAAACCGGAGCTCCCGGAGGAAACCCCCGCGGTCACTGGGAGAACATGCAAACTCCACACAGAAAGACCCTGCGCCCAACCCGGGAGTCAAACCCAGGACCTTCTTGCTGCGCCACCGTGCCGCCAAGGTTATTATTATTATTATTATTATTATTAGATGACACATTGGTTAATTCACTCACTAAATTTGACAATCTCATTTTGGCAGCTGAAAAGCTACCATTGACCTACAGTTTTGCACATTTGGAACACAAAGGACTACTGATGAAACTTCATCCTGTATTTATTCTTCTTACTGCTTACTCTTTACACTTTGTTTTAGATCCTACTGACCAGCTTCTTTTTAATAAGCCTTAAAAAGTTAAGCTTTCAGATTTATGGTACTCTGCAAAACCCTAACCCTCACATGTGATAATGTCTTTCTGCCACCATTAGAATAAATGGTAAAAAAAAAAAAAAAAAAGTAGCTGGTATTTGGTGAGCTGGTGAGACGAACACAGGTTTGGTTCCAAATTTCTCCTCAATACCTCCAGCTGTTGCATTTGTGAAATTCCATCAGAAACTCCGGATTTAATTTAACGAAGTACTGACTGAGTCAAACCAGGTTTCTGATGGAAACTGTAAGTAATAATGGGCTTCCACAAGGAACTAAACACTAAAATACTGTGTATAAAATTACTGTTTAGTATTTAATACTTTTTGGATTTATTCTTTATTATTACTTTAGTTATATTTAGTATATGTAGTGATATTAATGTGGAAAAAACCCACTGCTCATCTGAACAGTTAAATATTATTTTTTCAGAAATTAGGGCTGTCAAAGCTTATTATTAATAAGTTAACAAGATTTCATGTCAAAATTTATTTTTAATGGCATTAATGCATTCTAGTCTAAACCACTCGTAGTAGTCCAGACTACAGGCCAGCCGTTTTGTTAACGTTATCAAAAGTAATGAATACATTCGTTCAATTTTTATAACATGGATCTTAAAAACTGACATCTAGCTGAAGAAAATCACAGAAGCAGTAGAAAAAAAACGAGATCGCAAATGAGCATAAATATGTGACAGGGTATATTTAATAAACAGGATGCTACATTGGAGAATAGCAGTAACTTTATACAAGCATACATCTGTAAAGCAGGTGGAGAGTATGTGCCTTTGAGTAATACAGATTTTGTCACATATGCAGTAATTCCAGACAAAAAAAAAAACACCGTAATGACTTTATCCGCTTGTCTGTTTGGAATCTGTGTCATTTGTATATATCATATATGTTCCAGCAGTCCTTTACAACACATGGCCAAATGTAGCAATTGTTATTATATCAGAAGAGTGAAAAGGTGGATGTTCAGGCAGCTTTTTTGCGATTAATGCCCAAGACCTTCATATGCTGATACACAAACATATAAAATACAGTCTACAGCTAGAATACAGCATGCAGTAGGTTATTAGTGTTGATACAGGAAATATCAATGATAATACCTTATTATGCCGTTATATTATCCATAACATCATGGCATGAACACAGAATGGCAACTTGATGAGATAATACAACCCAGAGACAGTTTGAAGCAAAAAAATGATATATATACCATGTATTTGTTACATGGTATTTTGACACCACTCCATTGCCTTTAGGTAGGCTAAGGCACTAAGAGCAAACACCATCTCTAGTTAACGGGCCTGTGCTGTAGCTGAATAGATCTGTCCACTGACGTACCAGAATATAAAACAGTGTTCTGTTTCAAACCAAACCATGCTTAAATTCCGTTTAATATATCTGATCACAACTTAAAAACTCTGTCCAATAGAGTGGCACAAAAGGTTGGATAAAGTCCGTAATCAGCCGTTTATCCAACATTTTTTATCCAACAAGGGTGTTTCTGGGATTTGTTCTCCCTGTGCTGCAACCAGAGCATCTACTCTACTGGAAGGCTTTACACTAGACATTGGAACATTGCTGTGTCTTTCTGATTGCATTCAGTCACAACAGCATCAGTGAGGTCAAGTACTTTTACATTAATCTCATGTTATTTTAATTGTTGTACTTTTACATTTACTTTTATGGTGTTTTATTCATAAATTGTTCTAAATTTCTAGCTATTGTTTACCTTTTCAGCTTTTAATTTTTGCACCTTATTGTTTGCTGATTTTACCATTTATTTGACTTCTTGTTCCTTTTGCACACACTTTAACATGCATTGCGCTACATTTTAAATGTAAGAGAGCCTATATAAATAAGATTTTTTAATATTTAATATTAGATGTGTAATAATTAATATTAGGTGTTGAGTCACAAACAACACTCCAACTGATCCCAAAGGTATTGAATGGCGCTCCATCATTCCAGGTCCAGTGGAGTTTAATAGCCCTCAAGCTGAACTTTGGCACTGGCATTCTACTGGCAACGCTTCAGAGACTAAAAAAACTGTAGATGCAATTGCAGTAGACGAATTGCTGTCTGGATACTTATGAACATACAGAGTAGTGGTACTCAAACTCTTCCTCAGGGACACCCAGAAGGTCCACATTTTTCCTCTGTGTTGCAGGTTGGTTGAAATGATTGTAAGGGTTGACCATCTAGGGTCCCTGAGAACCAAGTTGAGAACCACTGATACACTGTATGTCTGATAATATGTAGGATGGTCCTTGGAGTGAACAGTCGTACACTTTCCCTTGGAACAGAAGAGCTATCTATGAGTAACACTTGCAAAAATCACTGCTAACAAATTTGACGTCTGGATCTAATCTCTTCTGTACTTTGTGGTCAAGAGAACAGAACATGCAGCTCACGAAGATCCGGACTAAAAATCTCCTTTATGTCTACACTAACGATCACCCAGCTGGCTCAAGAATTTGAATATTTGACATTCTTATACAGGCTTTAAAAAGATCAGTCACACTTTTTGACTGAATATTCAGAATGTGAAGACACATTAACTGAATTAAACATGTACAGCCTTCCTCTTGCTGAACCAATGATGTCAAAACATGGAACACATAACGATAACAAAAAACACTCTTGGTATAAAATGGCTTTGGATTTATGGAAAGATGGATGTGTGCACACAAAGCCATAAGAAAGAGTCATCCCTTCAGTATCATCATCCTGGTCGTCTAGGTAGTTTACAATGCTCCCTTGTGCAAATTACTCTAGTGGGACAGCAGAAATGCAAAGGTTGTTTAAGGCACAGGCAACCTGTACTATCTTGTCAAAAGTGGTCACATCTGAGCTACGGTCTATGACAGTAAAGGGGCTTTCCACAGGTCCAGTCAACATAGAGTATCTTTTCTTGACCATTTGTATGACTTTTCCTACATGGTTATACACATTCATCCTTTCTGCAGCAACCAGTGAGGCCTGTTCTCTTGCGTTCTGGTCACTCTGGTCCACCTCACCGTGATCACTACTTGTGATTTTTAGCTCAGCTTGACAAGCACCCACCAAGTCTCCAATGTCAAAATCTCGCTCAGCCAGTACCACATCCCCAGGAAGGAGTTTACAAAGAAGACCACAACTCTGTACTAGAGTCTTATCAGTTACGTTGCCAGGAGACCCCCTGGAGACAAACATAACAACACCCTGGGGGGCCACTCCCATGACATATTTGAGCTCACTGACAAAAACTGGGTGGGGCGAGTGAGTGACCATCTTCCCTTTTGATACCGGACCTTGGGGATTTTCTTCTACACTCACTGCTTTCTCAAGAGATACAGTGAAACAGTCTATAATCACAGCACAATCTGGGTGAGAGGACTTCACAGCTGCGGGAAGATTTTTCCGGAGTTCCAGTCTAGATGGCCAGTACACAGCAGTGGGTACCAGGGTGTTAAACATTATATTAATGATTCGATGAACAGTTCTCGTTACCGTAGCAACTTTAACTCCAAAACGATAGGCCAAGTCCTGATTCCTAAGATCGAGCCTAAGTCTCATTAACGTCAGAAGTAGCTGTTGGAACTTTGAAAGCCTTGCATTTTTTTCTCCCTTCATATGGGGCACAAGCAGCCACATTACTGTCTCAAACACAAAATAGTTTGGCAATCCTGTATAGAACTGAACCTTCTCTGGATTGTTTCTAAAAGAGGCTTCACTGAGGGACATCTTTTCTAACGATCCCTTCAGTTCCATATTCTCCTTCCTCAGGGCATTGAGACTGGCTTCGTAGCTGACTAACTGCGTGGAACTGTTTATGAGTGGCATTTCTTCTTTGATCTGGTCTTCACTTTCCGATATACTTTCTTCCTCGCCTTCATCATCATCGTCATCATCAACATCATCCTCATCCTCCTCCTCTTCTTCATCATCACTGTTTAGAGAGGAGGCTGTACTTTCAGGACCCTGCTGACAGTGGTTTTGACTAAAGCCTTCGTTCAAACGTCCCTGGCCTTGTAGGAAAAGCAAGGCATTGGCAGCCTCTACTTGCGCCTCCTGTTTGTCATAGGGTTCAAAGGCATTTGCTTCTTTTACATTTGGAGACAGCTGTGCAGATGTGAAAACGGAGGGAACATAATCTGGGGACCTGGGATTCTTTACTTGTCTGCCTGTGATATGGGCAAGAAAATAGATATGGTTAGAAGATTTTTTTAAATGAAATAAATAAATAAATGGACTGTGACCGTTCTTGTCTGGTCCAACCCACCACCCATGCAGGCTTTCTGGTAATGGGAGATAATATATAGGGTGGTCTATCACAGTTGAGGATCACATGTACGTGTTATGCAACTTTCTTCTGGTAGTGAGTGCACCGTTACCTGAGATGAAGTGAGTGCTGCAGAGTCTGCTGCCCTCGTTTGGCATCCAGCCTTCACGATTCACAGCAGCGATCCAGCGCTGCTTCCTCTCGGGGTCTCGGGGGAACCTGTAGAAGGATAGCGCGGAGCCCGGGGTCCTCCTGTTCCGACAGCCGGCCACCACACAGGTGTGAACCATATTAACCCGTCCTCAGCCTCACTCAACCTCTCTCAGTCTCCGATCACATCCTGACTCCCAAAATGGCGGTGGGAGGCGAGGATGAGGGGGGAGATGGGGGAAGGGGCCGGAGGCTGCCATAGAAACGCATGGACGATTGCATATCGCGTCATCATCAGAATCCTGATTCTGAGCGTCGTGATTGGTCAATTCCATCAACCGATGCAGGTTACGTCATCCCGGCGCGCCAGGCAAGCGAGGCTTCTTTACTACAGCGTTAGCCGTGCTCTCCACATTAAGTCCTAATTTCTTATCCGAGAAATAAGGATCACAATGGCTGTGGAGTCGAGAGTTACACAAGAGGAAATCAAGAAAGAGCCGGAGAAGCCAGTTGACCGAGAAAAGGTAGCTATACGGATCGTTTTTGGGGGTTTACAGTATTAGCAGGTTTGTTTAGCTAACTGCTTTTAGCAAGTAAAACAAACTGTTGAGCAAATCCTCAGTAATTTTGTGAATTTGGTTTTCTGTTGTTTAGTAGTTAAAGCTTCAGCTACGTTAAGGTGTGCTCCGCAAACAGGGGACAAAATAGTGTGTAGGTTTCACAGCGTTTTAGCTAACCCACTCACATTAGCTGGGATTAAGTAAAGTAAAAAAACTGGACCGTTATAGTCACGCATGAACACACCATAGCACAGTACACAGTGTGAACAATGTGAAAATTTTCTCTGCATTTAACTGACGTGAAGCAGTGGGTAGCCAGGAACACAGCGCCCGGGGAGCAGTGTGTGGGGACGGTACCCTGCTTGAGGGTATCTCAGTGGTGCCACTGGCAGTCCTGGAATTGATCTTGTGTTTGTGTTTCAGACATGTCCGCTGCTGCTTAGAGTTTTCACAACGAATAACGGCAGACATCACCGAATGGACGAGTTTGCCAGGGGAAATGTGCCGTCGAGCGAGCTTCAGATTTACACCTGGTAACTTAACATTAGGTCTTCCACATCTCATTCTGTCGATGTCTGCTGCTACCAAGCACCTGAGGACATTCCAATGCGTACCTGTATATGAATTCACGGCGTTCATACATATATCCAATGTGTACATACATATTATATAGGTATGTATGTATATGTATATATATACTTATCAGTGTGTGCATAGACGCCGGAACCATTATATTTTCCCCTCCCGGACAACAGTTGAGACCTAGTTCCTGGCGCCCCCTTCTTTTGTTCTGTCCACTTGCTGCCATAACAATGCAAATTTCCCACTTGTGGGACTAATAAAGGATAATCTTTCTGATCTGGGTCTGTAGCATGATCCATGCCTAAATGTAGTGATTGTGTGCTTGTTGTGTAACAGGATGGATGCCACTTTGAAGGAGCTGACCAGCCTTGTGAAGGAGGTTTACCCGGAGGCTCGAAAAAAAGGCACGCATTTTGGCTTTGCCATTGTCTACCCGGACCCTAAACGGCAAGGCTACAGGTAGGTTTTTGTGTACCAGGTATATCGAATAACAGATGCTGGAAAAGCCAACCTTCTACCTACTTTTGGCTGCTCCTGATTAGGGGTTGCCGCAGCAGTTCGACCGTCTTCATTTCCTTCTATCCTCTGCATCTTCCTTTGTCACAGTAACTGCCTTCATGTCCTCCCTCACCACATCCATAAACCACCTTCTAGGCCTTCGTCTTTTCCTCTTCCCTGCAGCTCCACACTCAGCATCCCCCCTCCCTCCTTCTCTGACTTTTCTTCCAAAAGGCCCAACTCGATCTGTACTTCTAATAAACTAATTCCTGATCCTGTCCATCCCTGTCACACACATTTTCACCTCTGCCAGCTCCAGCTCTGCTTTCTGTCTTTTTGTCAGGGCCACTTTCACTCTTGCTGGTACCTGGTGGTCACAAAACTTTCGAATGAGGTTGACAAATTTTGTTCAGTTGTTTGAGGTGGAAGAAAGGTAATACATTACAATAGACATTTAGCTAATGTGAATGTGCTGCTTGTTAGCCAGAGTGCTGCCACTGCACACAAACAGTACAGCTAAACAGAATGAGAAGCAAGTTTCTAAACTCTCGAAAGCAGACAGGATGGGAAGTTTTGCCTTATTTTTTCAGAAGTAGCAAGAACCTGCAAATTAACCCATATATTTTTGTTACAGAGTAAAAGACATTGGAAACACGGTGTCAGGTCGTAAGGGTGCAGATGATTCCATGACCTTGCAGTCTCAGCGCTTTCAGATAGGAGACTACCTTGACATTGCCATCACTCCTCCCAACCGCGCTCCTCCTCTGCAAGGCCGCATGAGACCCTACTGACCCTCTCAATACTGGAATCCTGGCTGCCTGGTTGCATTTTTATTGTCTGTTTCTTTACAGAATTTTTTTTTTACTGAACCTAATTGCTAATTGGCCTTCAGTTTTTAAGACCAGTTACCATTATTGGTAAATAAATGTTTCTCTTTTGAGAAGTTGTTCTGGTTCATCTGGTTTCACTCCAACACAAACTGTACATTGTGTATGTGATTAAAAATGTTTAGAGGCCACAATCTGTGACCTAGTAAATAAACTGGTGATTACACACAGAGGGTTCAGTGCTACAGGGTTCAAAATAGGGTTATGTTCACTAGCAGATTTTATATGTTTGGATACACAATTGGTTTGAAAACTGACTTCATTTTTTCCCCAAATGGTGACAAAATGCTTGAAACCTCATGATGTAAGATTCAAATGTCATAGCAACATCACCATTGACTTCCACCTGATAACTATTTAGCTGATGCTGCACTGTAAAATGCTGAATCAAAAGAACTACTGTGTGGAGTTTAAAAAGCCTTATTTGACTAATGTTCAGATATGCTTGTGAAATTAAATTCTCAAAAGCAGAAGTCAAGAATCACAACTGATTTCTGACACAATAATAGAGTACACAGACATCGGACAATAGTTATTTGATTTTAGTTGAGTGTTTGACTTATTAGTCTCAGTATTCTATCCACTTTATATCCTGCAAGTCAATTCTCTAGAGTTTTCCTGAAATCATTGGAATTCCCTGGAATTCCTGAAGAGTTTCAAAAGAATCAATAGTAACCTGACAATTTATCTGAAACACTGTCTACAAATTTAGATGGGAAAACATTGCTTACCATTTCCTTCAGCTCCATGGTCACTATATGTGGTTGTGCTTTGTTACAGGTTATAAAAAAAAGAACTAATAAACCAGTTAATACCCAAAAGCAGTAGATGTTCTATAACTTTTATTTAAAGTAAAAACCATTGCAAAATATTAAGCAAGGAGGCCTGGATATACTTCCTATTTGATGTTGCCAGACATGTAACTAGCAACAAACCCAAAATCTATGGACTTTGTAAGACGGACATAACATATTTTACTGAATATCTAACACGTATTTATCCACACAAAACACAACATTAAAAAGTATCGTAAAAGACCTTATGTTTTTGTTAGGATCTTAAAAGTTCCATTCCTCCCAAAACCCTTCTCCAACCTTTTCAGTTCAACAAGAGAGAAGACATACATGGATGCATGAGGCCCCACTTCCAATATCCTCCTCAAATCGTCCATATGAAATACTTCAGAGTTGGGGTCACCATCTGTTACAAAAGGCAATGTTAAATATTTAATATGTTGTGATACAATAGAATAATGAAGAGAATGGTCAAAAGAGGTTTTGATTAATTGTTAATGTGAATTGTGAAGGCTGAGTTTCCACTGACCTCTGCATCGCTCCTTAAGAACTAGGTTAAGTTTATTGATTGCCTGGTTCAGACTGGCGAGGGGGATCTGTTTCATGTAAGAGGCCAATCCATTAAACTCCTTCTCGGACACAGGATCAAGAACCTGAGCTCTGTCAAGAAAGGCAACAGTAGTTCATATAAAGGAACAGACAGTTAAAATGTTTAAAATGTACCCCCAATTCCAGTCATACAAAGTATTGATAGCTTATATGAGTAGGCAGATTTTACTTTATTAAGAAAATGCATGTTACATCTTCCATGTACTGTTCTAGCTGGGACAGGCCAGTCCATTGCATCATGAAGAATGCAAGACTACTACTGGCTTGAAATAAAGGTCAGGATCGGTGAGGCAAATTGCACTGACCTGTTCTCTTTCCCAAATGACAATTTCTGCCGATCAGCTTTTGAGTCTTGCTGCACTGATGAAGTAGGGACTGATTTGCAGTTACCCTGCGATACAAGCTTTAAGAAAAATGAATGAATATATTCATTAATCATTAAATATATATATATATATGATCATATATTTGTATGTAATTAGATCAATCAGACTGGGAAATATTGTACATTATTGTACATTTATTTCCCAACAGCATGGTCAGTCAAAATTGCTGTGAAGTCAGCAGTCCGTTTAAAAACTGAGATGAAACAGTGGCTTCTTTCCAAAAGCATATGACAGGGTAGAACCTATTATCAGCACAAAGAATGGTGAATAAGAAGAATCATTTCATCAGGGATCATTTTAATTTCCTCATCATTATTTTGACTGTTTTTAATATAAGAAATTGATGCACAGACAATTCGCCAATGGTCCCAGTAAAAATGTGAAATGGTTTGTGTAGCTATCCTTAGGACTGTTTCATAGCAAGTGAAAAGGTAACATCTTACTTTAAGGATATCCTGTGTGACAGAACTCATATCAGGCATCTCAGGTGTGCGCGGCTCTACTTGGAACTTCATCCGGACCCGTGGTGTGGCCATGCACAAGTCCTCAGTGTGGTCATCATTGGTGTGCAGCATAGGAGGTGGAGGCTCAGTTATCCCTGACTGGTTACTTCCCACCATCTACATCCCATGAAGTCAATTGTGGATAAGCCAAACTGGTATTAATGTACACCTAAATGCTGTTAGACAAATGATCCTTAGATAGTATCTACTTACACATGGTAAAGAGCGACCGAAAAAAGACTGTAGTTGTGGCATCTCAGGAGTGGTCTCCTCTGTCACACAAAAGCTGGTTGGCTTCTGTGGTATGTCAACTGACGGCCGTCTGACAGTTGGGCATTTTGAAGTGTTGGACATGCTATTCAGTGATCCTGCAAGACCATCCTGCTCATCCTGTCTGATCTCCTGAGAAAGGTACACAGGATGAGTGGAGGCATCACAAGTATCTTGTGGATTTACACACACACACCCCTACATTTCCTCACTAAATCTTTGATTAACTTTTGCACTCCTGCCTCATACTGTTGGGTCACTAAGTGTCGAACGCCTGAATCAGACACCTTTTTTGCACTGATGAGCTTGCTGATGAAAGGTGTCTCAAACGTTGGGAGCTCAGGTGTAGCAGCCGCAGGGGGAGATTGAGGACAAGGGGGAGACTGAGGACTGCTTGGCAGAGCAGAGGACGGAGCCATCTGTTTATTAATCTTAAGATCCAGAGTAAAAAATACAGGCAGTTCTGGAGACTCCATGCTCTCTGTGCATCCAAAAGAGAAAGATAATGAATGTCAGGTAGTGCTTCATAAAGCAAACATGTACTGTTGCCTGTACAAAAACATTAACATTTGTTAAACAATACAAAAGGTTTTTGACAAATGTTAATGAAAATAAATTCAAGTAATGTAATCATGACTGAACTTTCTTCAAAAAAATAAAATCCATGATCACTTTTGCCCACTAGAGGGAGACTAGCCCTGGCTAAAGTCAACTAGAAACTTGTAAAACTGCAAGTTTTTCGTTGTTCGTTTAAATTAGAGAATTTACTATATTGCATTTTCACTTTTTCACAATTAGAGGTGGGCAATATGGTAAAAACATATGTCAAGATATGTTTTTTTCCTGCCACATTTATAAACTAGTTTTATTCAGCATTTCTACAAATGAGTTTTATTCAACATTTCACAAACTGCACTATATTAAATCACCCAGGCCTAATAATGCTCTCTTTATAATAAAACATGTCATTGATAAGCTTCCTTTTAAAATCTGACTCCAATAAGCATAATGTGACTTTTTCACAATAATGACAAGTATCATAATACAGTGAAGCTCTACTTCAAATAACACTTAAAATGCTATATGTCTTTGACATGTAAACTTCACAATCTATGAAAGAATGGAAAAAACAACCAAATTCAAGAAGCTGACATGTCTGTGACCTCCCCTCTGTGTTTGGGCCAGCAGAATCCAGTAAAATATAGTATTTTATTTAGCTCAGGAGCAAAACTATCCTTTCCCATGAACAAAAATGCAGCTAATAATCTTTATATTCATTACAGTTCACCATACGTAAATGAACTGATTCAAATTCAGCTGGAATACTGACAAACCATCAGTTTAAAAGTATTTTTTTTTGTTTACCATTGGAAAACCTTTCCTGGGGGGCACAAGATGGTGGAGAAGAAGGGTTCTGAGGGGTTCTCAGAGCAGCTGCTTCTGTTGTACTTTTAAAAACACAAGCAAATAATAAAAGAGGTGCATTGTTCTCATATATCCATAAAATATTCCATATGCCATCAAAAGTACACTCTTTAACAGACTAATGACTAATCTCTACCTGCAAGCCTGTCTGTTCCTTGGTGGTTTCTTGCGGAACAAGTCCATAGTGAAGTCGTTATTTAAGCACATTGTGTGCTCTGTGATGCCAAAGTCTTCCAGTCGAGGGGTAGGAGCATCCTCATCCATACTCAGAGCGCACTTGGGTGTCTTTGGCTGTGATGGATGTATGGTCATAACAAACGGTGGTGGTGATGATGGTGAGAGAGCCAGGGAAGGGAGAGAAGGGGGTTCACGAGACTGTTGTGCCTTGCCTAAAAACATCTGCAAGTGCAGTGTGGACAGGCCAAAATCCGCAAGCTGCGGAGTGCGCATGTGGTCAACAGCTGGCGGGGGCATCCTCTGAGGTGTTTCAGGTTCCTGAGCTGATTCCTGAACTTCCTCCTCCCTTCCATCTCCTGCCACATCCTCAGCTGGCTCTGTATCAGGCTGTTCTTCTAGGGGGGGCTGGTTCTCTGCCTCACCCTGACCATTCACCTCTAGAAAACATGGTAAACCAAAAAGGAAGTCCAGTTATTAAAGATCAGCAAAAGACAGCAGAACATGGTGTTGGAAAAGGAAAGAGAAGGTAAAAAAAAAAAAAAGATATTTTGTACAGAAAAAATATATAATTAAGGCAAATATGCACCTGATTTTTTCTGAAAGTTTTTTCGTGGTTTGTACCCATATTTTTCATAGTGTCTCTTAATTCTTTCAATGTCCTCTGTGGTCCGCTGTTTCAGTACCATGCAGGTTTTAAGGAAGCTCCTCAGCTCCTCACTCTCATCCTTTTGAGATGCCACCTGGCCCTGAACCTGCTTCTGCAACCGTGGAACACAGGTAGGTCATTGTAGAAACAGATGTGTAATTCATTTCAGTTATTGACAAAGTCAGCCTAGAACATTCCAACAGGATCCCTGATCAGAGTAAAATATTAAAAGAACCCTCTTTCTCTTACCTTAAGTTCTCTAACCTCAGAATGTAGTTCATGTAGTGCTCGAACTGCTCCACTTTCTGTGTCATCTAAACAAACATAGCCAATTAAAAGCAGATTCCATAACACAACAATGCCTTCTCTCATGTCAGTCAAGCATCATTTTTTTTTTAGGATAGACTAATATAACAACAGGTTTACTACGCTACTCTACTCTACATGCACAAAAGTATTGGGACACATGACCACTACACCAACAGGGACTTTAATGGCATTGCATTCAAATACGTAAGCTTTAATATGGAGTTGGTCCCCCCTTTGCACCCATATCAGCTTTCACTCTTCTTAGAAGGCTATCCACAAGATTTTGGGGTGTTTCTGTGGAAATTTGTGCCCATTCGTTCTGAAGAGCATTTATGAGCTCAGGCACTGATGTTGGACGAGAAGGCCTGGCTTACAATTTCCGTTACAGTACAGTCCCAAAGGTGTTGGATGGGTTGAGGTCAGGGCTCTGTGGGGGCCAGTCAAGTGCTTCCACACCAAACTCATCCAACCATGTCTTTATGGACCTCGCTTTGTGCCCTGGGGCACAGTCATGCTGGAATAGAAGGTTCTAACCCAAACTGTGTCCACAAAGTTGGAAACATGACGTTGTCCAAAATGTCTTGGTATGTTGAAGAATTAAGATTGCCCTTCACTCGAAGTAAGGGGGGCTAGCCCAGACCCTGAAAAACAGGTGTGTGCCAATACTTTTGCCAATTTTCTGTATGTGAAAGGGAGCCTTGTGGTACGTACCGTCCTCCTCGTTGATCTTTCTACTGGCGCTGTGCTCCAGGTTTTCTCTCTCCGTCTCTAACCGCACAGCCAGGCTGCGTAGCTTGGAGAAGAATCGTACTGTATCCATTGACCCTCCTTTATCCAGAGACGCACGGGTTGGAAAAGAAATTCCCTGCTGAAATGTCAGTCCAGTGCAACACAACCAGTCTCCAGTGGATCAGTCTCCAGTCTGCTGAGTTTGTTTACAACCAATCTACAGCACAAACTAAACTAGATCACGTTAGCAAAACCACAACAACACACTACGAACCAAAATATACCACACTTCGGTTTGATATTTCAGTAATAAATATATAAAATGTACCTAAAACGACCTATGACAATACTAAATACATAGAATGTACCTAAAACTACCTATTCAAAGCGATATCCAGGAAACGTATGCTTTTCAAATTTGGCGCTTCCGTCGTTTGGCGGAAATGTCGAACAGCAACGACATCGTGTATAAT
>JBBIGA010000002.1:12239167-12249191 GCA_037576975.1 Alestes dentex
ATAAAACTGCCAATGCATGTAGTTCCGAGGCAGGTGGCCCCAAAATTGTACACTGGCTACTGAGTATAGTCTTGTGCCACAGCTTTACACAGGGAAACCGTTTCTCTGACTGTTTCTGGTTAGCATTTCCAGCCTCTAGTTTGTTGTCATTTGGGAAAATGTTGCCAAAAAAGAGAAATAAGGGGTTCTGAAAGTAGGTGCATATAGTTTTTCAGTACATAGTTTGAGCATCTGTAGATAACTATGCATTGAAGTACCTGTGCTGTGAAATTTTTAGGATTTGACATATCCTAGAACCTTTTATAGTAAAGTATCTGCAGATAGTACAGCACAGCTATAATACTAAATAATGCTGTTATTTACCTAGTTGATTGCAAGTGGTATATTTCATTAGAAGAGTTTGCTTTTGTGGGGTGTGTTTAATGTTTTGTGGGGATTTTCCAAAGAATGTGTTATTCTTTATGCATATTTTGCACATTATTTAACCTGCATGCCTCTGATTAGTGTTGTGTTACCCTCAGTTTGAGCCTTACTGATATTTAAGTTTCAGTTTATGAATGAATAGAAACAGGACTCCAAAACCTATGCACTGTAAAGAGCTTGGTGTGTATGCACGCATCAGTTTATTTGCAAATTCACTGTGAGCACTGTGAACCAGCTTTTTGTTTGCAATGTCAATAATAGTGGTGTTCTGCAATTACAGCTGTTCCTGCAAGAAAATGTCCACCATATCAGCTGCTAGTGTAGAGGCTACACCTGCAATCGAGGGGTCACAGGAGAAGAAGCCTTTGAAACCATGCTGTGCTTGCCCCGAAACCAAAAAAGCACGGGATGCCTGGTATGAATATCTTGTATTCACATACCATCTGTGGATTTCGTTTAGTGATATCCAAGGCTGTGTTACTTTATTTCATGCACCTTTTTCAGCTGTTCATAGTCATAATTGTTACATCAACTGTAACCATAAGAAAGACACACCCAGTGGGGTATTTCCTTTTGGCACACCAACTTCAAGCTTAAAAGCAATAGTATTCACTTTTTACCAAAAACTGACTGTGGTCCCTCTTTGAGTGTATCAGTTTTGTTCACATATGTGTGTGCCATGCAAAAGTGGATCAATTACTTACATACTGTTTGTTGCCATATAGTGGTATATTAGGTGAGAAAACAGTGCATTTGTATCTGCACACTTGTATCCCTTTTGTTTTCATATTGTTTGTGCTGATTTTTTTTTGCAGCATCATTGAAAAAGGGGAAGAAAGCTGCACACATCTTATTGAGGCTCATAAGGAGTGCATGAGAGCACTTGGCTTTAAGATATAAAAATACAGTGGTAAGTATTTATTATCAGAATACTTGGTAAAGTTTATTTCTCAATTTTTAAGTGAAAAGTATTAAAAAAAAACTATGTGTAGTTCCATCTTTTAAACTTCTACTACAGTTGTGTAGGAGGAGTGTTGCGAAATCCCCAGTGTCAAACTGTATCAGCTGAAGTCTTGAGTGTGGCCAAAGTGTGATCACTGCATATACAGAAGTCTGATGTAATAGGCATTAGAAATTTCACTCCCTTCAGAAGAGGCAGACTATCTCAGACAGCGCACACGTTTGAGCATATACAGCCTTAGGCATTTCAGTAAATTCAACAGCCCTACAGATGTTACATATCCTGGTTAATATTGATCAGGCAATAAAATTTATCATGTGGATTTTTTGGTGTTGCCTACAGTAAGTACCACAGTACCCCCAAGAACTATATAGGCGTGTCTGAATGTGTATTTTGAAGCAGATGTTGAAAAAAATTAGCTGGTCATAAACTTCCATTAGAAAGGCATGTCACTTGGTTAGTTGAAGACTGACAAAGTTTGTGCAGGAAATCTCTATTCCCTGATCTCACATGCTTAGGCAAATAAAACACAAAGTGTAGGAAGTTGTTTTTACAAGATGCCGTGTATGTCCAGAAGAATCCCTCTAATTAATGAATTCACTTACTTTAATATACACCTGTTTCATAGAAAGCTTGCGTAATCTCCATAGAAAACCATAGTCAATAGAATGACACCCTCTGAATCAGTCACACATGAGCCTAAGGTGACTATACCCAAAGAAAGCTATAGGGGTATAAAGCATCCTCAGCATGGGGCTGGAGGGATGGAGCTCCTTCCAGTACCTTTGACGTGAGTTAGAATGGTGTTTGATTAACAACTAATTATTCAATTATCCAGTTATTCTTTACTCGTATGTTGAATTTTATTGTTTGCTGCGGACCATTGTAAAAAAAAAAAAGTTTCCACCAGTCTCAAACTGTATTGGCATTCATTTGGAATTAGCCTGAGACCCAACGTTTTTAGCAAACCACGGTTTGTTTGTGTTCAGTTGAATATGAATATTTGCAACAGTCTTTATGGACTAAATTAAATAAAAAGTTTTAATTGATCTGCACCAAACAAAAAAGTAGGTGTGAAAGTGCCCTAAATAAGAGTTTCGAGGCTTGCTTACTGAATTCCACAGGGAAAAAAACTGTCTTCAGAGGTCTTAGACAAGCAGTTTCGCAAATGCGCTTCAGTTCCACTCCCAGATGATGCGATACATCCATTACTGCTCTACAAAGGTACACCGGTGTGTGCAGAACACAGTGTACAACGTGTGTGTGTGTTTGATGTTTTAAAACAAAGTGTGAAATAAACAGCATGAAAGGCTAAATAAGTGCATTGCAGATGAACATTTTGCTTGTGGTACTGATTTATCAATTTATATTGAAATGTGTGGGAATTAAGAGTGAAAAGCATTGTACAAGGGTTAACACTGGGATGTATCGAAACCTGTGAATGATGAATTAGGACAAGAAATACATTTCTTACCATGTTTTACTGCGGCCCATGTCTCAATTTAGAACTTTTTTATTCTGTGTTGCGGTGAATTGATCAATCTGATTGAAAATCTGTATCCAAAAGCTCCTCACTGCTTATTTTGGGCTGGATTTGCAGGTGTAAATGAAGCCTGTTGTTATGCACAAGGAATGTAGATTGTGCTAACTGCCCACAACATGTAATGTAACCAGGGATTATTCAACCTTTTGCATACAGCTGGATAAACTGTTTTGTTATTTGGGCACTAGGAAAGATTAGATTGAAACTTCACAGCAAATGTGATGCTGACTGCTTTCATTTTCACTTTAACTCTTTCTTTTACTTGAATAATGCTTTACAAGTCCTTCACAGTTATATATGACAATGTGCACATTTGATAAATGTGTGACCAGTTATTTTCTCTTACATCTGCTTCAGGTTTAGAAGTAAAGCCTTGTTCTGACTACTAAAACTCTCTGTACTATAATCTCCTTATATTTTGCCTTGTAATGAAATTTTGCTTGTTAACTGTAGTGCGCCCTGCAGGTTGGCAGTGCATTGTCAGCTTATTTGCTGTCACGTGTCCATGCTACTGTTTTGTCCAGTTTGCAAATGTCTGCATTATGTCCCAACAGCTGTTTTCAGTCTTCAGTAAATAAATGTCTTATTTGCAGGATGGGCCGACTGTGAAAGGTCATCTGGACTACTTTTATTTATTCTACAGAGGGAAGATTGTTTCTTAAAAATGTTTTCTATTCTGCCTTTTGTTTGAATATTGCTGTAAATTATATTGAATAAACATCCTATGCAATGTTGGAATTCTGCCTAATGTTTGTAATTGTTCTGTGGTGAATTTAGGGGTAGAAAAAGTTCAGAAACAGTTAAGGCCAAAGTGTCGATCTTAATAGGTTAATAGCCAAAAATGTACTACAGTCAAAGTCAGAATTGATCTGCAGTTAAACGTACTCAAGTATACGAAAGGAAATGCATTGTATCTGACATTACAGACATGTTTAGCAAAGCATCAAATTTCCCATGTACTTTGAACATGTTTGGAGTCCAAATGTTGCTTCTGTATTTTAGAACAGGAGCCTGGATGTTAATGTTTTACAGACACTAGAAGCCAATAAAAACATCAGACCTTTTCACAACTTGCTGAAACCGCATCCGGTTCTTCAGTAAAGCAGCGCAAGCATGGAGGAATCAGCAAAAATTCTGTTTCTGCAAGGTTTTTTTCATTTTTGTAGCTCACAGCCATACTGTGAGCCATACATATACCATGACACATGCAATGTGGCTTAAACCCCTTCGACATGTCCCAGTTTAGCATTGTTAGCTTCACAGTGGCAGTCTGAAACTAAAAGTTTGGACACCACACGTTTCTTGGCTGATTGGCTCTGGTAACTGGAAAATGTAAATTTGATTTTTTTTTTTTGTGCTAAACTTTCCTTTGAAATAGCTTTTAATACTCTTAAGGCAGATCATCTCGATAACACAGTCTAGTCCTCCTTTTTTACCCTTTTCAGCAAACTAGGGAGACTTTTACAGACTAGGACACGTGCATAAACTTTTCATGCATACATGGTATATTTTTTTCTCTTGAAAATGTAATACAGTACAAATCAGGAGTACCACTTAGGTACAGTAACAAATAACCACTGAAGGATTTTCCATCCCATTTCCCCCTTTAAATAAAAATTGTGCTTGGGAAGTTAATCTGAAAGTGAATATCAGGACGTTCTGAGTCCTCATGTAATAGACATCCTGTGAAACATTTGTTTTTAGGAAAATGTTTATGAGCAGTCATTTTTGGGGTGACATTTTAACCAAACTGTCCCTATCACAACAAAATACACAGTGAAAGTGCCTGGTTTGCAGGTTCTTTAAACATGCTTTCCCACAGAGTTTGGCTGGTGACAGCTGTTCCTCTTAACTGCACATGTTCCTAAAATAGAGTTGCTGCCCCCAGGCCTGCTCTCAGCTTATCTGAGTTCTCCATTGTCCATTGCACACAGATATGGTTTAGTATTCATAAGTGTATTGTGGACATGCTGGAATATGATCTGATTTTCTATTAAAGACCATAAGATAGCCCTTTATTAGTCCCACAAGTGGGAAATTTGCATTGTTACAATAGTAAAGTGGACAGAACAAAAGAAGGATGTACGAGCAGCATAACCAATAGAATAAAAGCTATACAACACGACAGTACAATATAAAAAATGATGAATTATGCATTTCGGTGTGGCTGAATTATTGTGAATATAAGCAAATGAAAGCAGTATCAGCATAGATTTGCCACAGTCACTATTGTTTATTTGGAACATGCCACTGCAAGTAAGAGGAGCATTGTATTAGGTGCATTGTATTCTTCAGCACCTGAATTTTTATGCATTATCTTAATAAAAATAATTAAGGTTTGAAAAAATATCAAAAGGTCTGTTTGTTCCTACAGTTGAATATGTCTGTTTCATAAATTGTTGTAAGAAAAGGTATATACTAAATAACTAGAGCACTGCTAGAGCATATCTATTAATGCAAAATTTGCTTTCTTTTCCTTACTGATTTGGCTGAGCAGTGATGAAACGAAGCAACTTTGGCACATTCATTTGCTGTATTCAGTAGCAGTGTATGATTCATGTGCCCTTGCATTCTCTCTGGCTCAGTGCCTTGTATGGGCAGGCCGTTCCACTGCTGTGAAGTGTAACCTGTTTATCTCTGCACAGGAGAGACTGACATTTATCTCTCACAGGAGAGAATTACATGCAAAACTGCTCTGCCAGAAGTAGTTATACTCCAGAATGCATGAAGGTGTGTTTGTCTAATGGAAATACTGTCTAGATTATTGCCTGTTGGAGAAAAATTGTGCATGTGAGAACATTCTGTTGCATGTACATCTTGGACATTTGTCTATTTGATTGGATTTGCCTTGTAAAATATGATTATTCATCATGTATTTTCAGAACATGTAATGTGTCCATTTTAGCTGCCTGTGATTTTCAACATTGTTATTTAAACCCTGCAATGTACATAAACTAATACAGCGTTCATATCGCAGACAGACTGACATTAATGGAATGTAGTTCTCCAGGCTGCCTAACAGTTATTCCATGGCAATGGAACAGAAAACTATTTTTAATTACTATAATCTCATGAAATATTTTTTTCTCACCACTTTATCAGACTAACCAAGGCACTGTGGGCTGTGTGAAATGTTTGATTGCTTGTGAGCAATGGGAGGTGAAATGTCAGCAGTAACAACCCTCTGCTGTGAAAACATTCACACCTCTCCACAAAGACATTCACGTCTAGATAAAATGAACCGCACAACTGCAGCTTGCTTGATCCTAAAAAAAAGCAGGTGTTTGAAATCATCCTTAAAGGTAAATACCAAGTGAAATTTCTCATGTTCATCCACATGAATTTAAATACAGCTACACATTCTGTCTCCTAAAATGCTTGCCTTGCATGTTTCCCACACTATTGCGAAGACTGCAGTGCTGAAATGTCAAAACATTAGGCAAACTACCCAACCCCTCCACCCCTGCTGAAGGGTAAAAAGATGCAGCTTTCTGGAAGGCTACTGGGCCAAGATACGAGGAGGGACTGTCAGGGAGAGGGCAGTGAACATTGTAACATGACCTATGTAATTCTACCCATATCAGAAGCATCCTGCCAATGTTCTGAACCACTTGCCTTTAGACACCTCAACTGTTCTGAGAAGAAAGTATATTTTACGTTGTATAAAAAGACTTGACTCTGCCGAGTGAAATATGCAGGGATTATGGAATGTTTGTGTGACACTCTTGGGACCTTTTCCCGCTGTCACTTGTTATCGTGGCTCTTCTCTCTCCCTGCCCTGGTGTGTTATGTTAAGTAGCTGGTCTGCTTTCTGTCTCTGCCTCTTTTCTCCTTGGGTTTCAATTCCAAACATGGTTATCCTACTAGAGATGTCTCACCCCCTCCACCCAACCCCTCTGCTCACTTGCTCTGTTGCCAGCAGTGCTCAGTCCACTGTAGAAGAGAGGCAACAGAAACAGGACACATAGTAGGTGATATAGTTAAAATTGAAAAAGGTGGAGAGGGTGCAGGAGAGCTAGAGATGCTCAGAAAATAAATGCAGCTGCATTCTAGTTGTGTTTTTGACTGTGGACAAAGGGAATTTGGGCTAATACGTCCCTTTACCGTGAACAGCACACACGAGGGAACAATCCTTTGACCTGCATTTGTTTAGCATTCTTTGAACGCTTTGGCTTGACCTAAAGGGATTTTCTATGATGCAACAAACAAGATCAGCAATCTGAAGACGCATCTTTTGGAGTCGGACCGAATTAAGCTCTGGATGTTTGGAGATCACAACTAGGGCAACATGAACAACGAAAACATCACCTTTTTTGAAACCATAATCTATGGTCACCCACTATGTGATGGATGGTCCAACAGCACCGAGGGGGCAATCTACCATCTGGGTAACACTATCCTCTTTTTGGGGTATATGGGCGGAAGTGGAGCTTATGGAGCACTTTACATCTTCAGTTTTCTGGCTCCTGCTTTCCTGTGTCTTGCCATATGGGGCTGGTTTTCAGTGTGTGGCCTTGACGTCTTCATCTGGAACCTGGTGCTGATGCTGCAGTGCTTTGCCCAGGTGTGCCACCTGATATTTCGGCTGATGCAGGACGGTTTGGCCAGAGAAGAGCTTTCTGCTCTCTACTCTGCAGTCTATCTGCCACTGGATGTTCCTGTGCAGGTGTTTAAAGAGATCACTGGTGCCTGTGAGAACAAAGTGATCTCTCTGGAGGCTGAAGAGACCTATGCCGTGGAGGGAAAAACACCTATTGACCAGCTCTCCTTTCTGCTCTCTGGAAGGTTAGTGTTCAAATAAACAAGAACAATAATATTACCTCTTGTAAAACTGCTGCCCGCTTTCCATCTACTTTGGATTATTGCTGTAATTTTTATTCCATCTATATATGCCTTGGATGTATTGGGGCACTCCTATCACTATCCAGTTGTTTTAACTCACCCACCTTTTTAACCATTGTACAGTAACCCCTCGGTTCAGAGTTCGGATTTGTTTTTTCGTGGCAATATACAATTTTTCATGTATTTTAGTACTAAATTATTAAGACAAATATAATTTACTAATTTGGTAACATAAATTTTAGTACTGTCGAGAGAACACAAAGCAACCATATATTGGCAGCTGCCCTGTGGCGCATCTCTGGCAGATGCAGTCCAGCATTCCCGTATCCTAACAGTTTCCCGCGTGAAGCTATCTCAGATGTAGACTGTTTTGCTTTTAATACTGTTGCCTAGTTTTGTATTAAACAAAAATAGGACTGATTTAGCTATTGCACATCTTAAGTGTATCCCAGATGATTTCTAGTAGTGACCTAATGACTTGTTGAACTAGCACATGTGCCATCTTCATAAGATGCATGCATACAGTGCCTCCTATAACCCACATGTATGCACACAGCTAATGCTTCAACATGAAATGACAAAAATACTCTTTTAGATATCTCATTAATTGGAATCACAACCGCAGTCTCATTTTTCAGTTGTTGTAGTATGTGCAGCAAACAATATTTTTCTTTTTCTCTCACTTATTTGTAGGATTCGAGTGTCTTTAGAAGGGCAGTTTCTTCATTACATCTTTCCTCACCAGTTCCTTGATTCTCCAGAATGGGAATCCCTCAGACCGACAGAGGAGGGGAATTTCCAGGTGCCATAATAAATGCTTTTTCCAAGCTCTACAGTGAGTGACATAGTCACTCCTAAAAGTAAAGGTTTCTAAATTGTTCTTGGTTCTGGGGAAAAAAATTAATGGTACAGAAATTGTTCAATTCTGATTCTAATTTCTGGGTCTTTCCTTAAAGAACCATCCATGCACAGGTTCTTTAGGGAAGTAAAAGTGGTTCTCCAAAACCCTTTCTGGCACTTTTATTTTTAAAAGTGTACATACAGCATTGACCTTGGCATCTCTTGAACCCTCAAAATTCCCCTACCCTCAGGTGACCCTGACTGCAGAGACGGATTGCCGTTACATCTCCTGGCGTCGGCGACGCCTTTATCTTCTTCTGTCCAAGGATCGCTACATTGCACGTCTCTTCTCTGTAATGCTTGGTAGTGACATTGCAGACAAACTGTACTCACTCAACGACAAACTTTTTGCCAAGAGTGGTGTACGGCTCGACATCCGCCTGCCAAGCCTCTACCATGTTCTTGCACCCTCTCCGCCAAGCAGCGAGAAGGGCAGTGCCAGTTCCCCACCTAGAGGGAGCCAAGGGGATCAGGTGACTGGGACCATGGAGCCAGCATCTTCTAACCAGCGTGTAGGAGCACCTTCCTCCCAACAAGGCCAGGGGAAAGACCCCGTGCCCAAACCTCAGGCCTCTCAGCGACAGCCCAGGCCTTCAGACACTGAGATGCCTACTGGTGAGGACTCAACCAGCCTAGTCCTGGAGGACTTTGCTGATATGATAGGCTCTCTAGTGGACTATGGGAGTGAGAGGGATTATTTGAAGTAGAAAGTGGGGCTCTGAAGCTAACACACTGGGCCACTTCTTAAGCTACATGTAAGTACACATAACTGAGCGGGAGGGAGTTGTAAAGTGGGGAGAGGTGTGTGTTTTGCTTGAAGTGGCACATTTGTACTAATTTGGCATCAAGCACTTTACTAACTGAGAGGAGAGAGTGGGTGAATAGAATGTGCTTTGGAATGGTGATTTTTTTTTTTTTTTTCAACAGAGACTAGGGTTATCTTCATGATGGAAAAACAGAACTTATGCTATTCTAGTTTTACAGTATATAACCATTTTAAAGAATGGGATTATAGATTTACCTGGCCTCAGGTATAGTTAATTAATAAATAAAATATTATGTATCTACATATACATATACTTACTTATCAGGATTGTTTCTTTTCTTGATTAGACTGGCAGAGTATGAGAGGTCTTGTCCTCCTTCTTAGATACATATTTGTGTGCGTGTGTGTGTGTGAAAGGGAGAGTGAGAGTGAGAGAGAGAGAGAGAGAAAGAGAGAGAGAGAGAGAGGGAGAGAGAGGGAGAGAAAGAGAGAGAAAGAGAGAGAAAGAGAGAGAGAGAGAGAGAGGGAGAGAGAGGGAGAGAGAGGGAGAGAAAGAGAGAGAAAGAGAGAGGGAGAGAGAGGGAGAGAG
>JBBIGA010000002.1:12249291-12263681 GCA_037576975.1 Alestes dentex
GAGAGAGAGAGAGAGAGAGAGATAGAGAGAGAGAGAGAGAGAGAGAGAGGGAGAGAGAGAGAGAGAGAGAGACTGCTTTAAAAGCTGGAAAGTCTGGGCATACCCACCTTGGGCCTCTGTTGATCGAGTGCTACCTTCTTTCCAAAGACATGCCTGTAACAACTGTGAGTGGAATTGCATTTCATGAAGTAGAGGAAAGGGTGGTGTTAGATAACAGGACAGCTGCAGGGAGGAGGAGGGCTCCACTGTCATTGAAATGCTGACCTTGACACAAGGTCTGTTGAGGAATGAGAGATATGGGTTTAGGTGGAGCTATAACATGCACCATGAAGTAAGGAAGGATAGTTATATCAGATTAGGTTATGAGACATCATCATCATATGTGGCTGATAGCTGTCAATGCCACAGTATTTGTCATATGATTAATAGGTTTATTTGCTTGCAAGCTATCATGATTACAGTAAATTAACACATGATTTTCTTCACAACACAGAAGGTGATCCTCCTGGAAAGGTTCCACATCGACAGCAAAGAGGACGGGCTCCACTGGCTCCCATGGACACCCCAAGGCTCTAAAAATAGTCTAATCCATAAACAAATCATACCATCGTCTACTGCAGAGCTAGAGCCTCACTAAATCCACTACCAGTGCCTCATTTCCTCTGTTGTCATAGGTTATGTTTAACTGATGAAAAGCACAAACATGTTGAATGGACATAGCAGGAAGGCTTTAAAAGGATTTAACTATTTCAGGATACAAGAAAAGCACACATAATCCCCTTCCCTGGCCTAGCTCAACGAAACCAAAAAGCAGTTTTGGCATTGTATAGCTACTGTTACATAAAATTTCATACTGCTACCATTACAGTATTTGTTGTTGTCAACTATTTTGGCTCTGTGCTGCAAGCTGTGTAGACCCTTTAACTTTGTAATTATAAAAGAAGTAATAGAAGATGTTTTATTTTACATTTGATCTCAGCACATCACGCATGAAGTCAGGAGTCAAGCATGCTCAGATGTCACTGTGCTTCTTCATTTTGTCACGTCACACTGTGTGCTTTTTTACATTTTCATTTTTCGCACAACACATTAAATCCTGAATTAAATCCTGAACACTTCGACAGCATACACTGATTTACAGCCGTGTTTATTTTTACCATTCATTTTTTACATATCAGCATATTTTCTTGGGGCCAATTATTTTTACTGTTTGCAGTTTCCTTGCCCGCAGTAGATTAGGTCCCTCCCCCAAGAATTCTTGGCACCATTGAAAAAGAAACTATACTATGGTAAAAAAAAAAAAAAATTGTCAAAATAATAATTATTGGCACCCCTAGAAATATATGACACCTCAACAAACCAACCATTTGTTGACAAACCACCCTTCTGAGCATCTAGAAATTAACCGAATTTGGAATTGGATCTGAGTTCTCTATAGCCAGGCAAGGAATAATAGCCGAGTAAACTGAACAAGTGGAGTGAGTATTGCAAGAGTCAAGGTTATGCAAAAGAGAACCTAGTCCCCACTGTGAAGTATGGTGGTGGACGTGTGAGGGTGAGCTTTCCAGAAATCCAAAGAATCTTTACAGGTTTAGAATTTTCTCATTATTTTTAAAATGTGATAAATATAGGCCTTTTAACGAAGATGCCAATAATGCAGTACAGGTTTCTGTATTTTTATTACAGGATGTTCTGCACGCACACAACTTTAAGTGGAGCCGATAAACACTAGTCAGACTACTAGCCAAACTACCATGTATTGTACTACATTAGACTAATCACATATGTAAGCGACAGTTACTAACAAAGGTAATATGGTGAACATAATCAGTTCTTACCCTAGCCACATTACATTATTAGTATTACATAAATATTAGAATTCAACAAATTATTAGTATACCTTGTGGAAATGTAATAGCAGACCAACTAATGCATTCTACATTGTAATTCCCATATTATATGTCCAAAAATAAGCTGAACACAAAAAATGTTAGAACTCTTTAATAAATGCCATTGAATTTACTGTATACCTGTTGCATTGTGTGCGGTTTGTATATCAACAACTGTCTAGTGTGCCTGTGAGTGTGAAGGGGACAGAAACATGATCACTTGCACATATATGCAGTCCCCCTTCTACCCTACTAAAATTACTGTATGAGTGTGCATAAATGTAGGCATATTGGTGTCTTGCCTCTGTAAGTCTTGTTTAGTGTGGGGGGAGATCCTGCCTCCCTCAGTAAGTTCAGCACACCTGGACAAAGTCGTATGACCACGGCGCTCTCCTTCCGATGTTAATGTTCTCCACACACAATGGACTGGACCCACTGTGAGCACATGAAAGAATAGAAATACACACATTATGCATACATATATAATATAATGTCTTTAATAGATAATTGGCATATAGCTGCATTTAAAAGTTCAGGCACCCCTGTGCAAAAATAATTTCACATTTTATGTGTTTTCCATGTAAATACATTTCATTATATGACTTGCTTATCCTAAAATAATTTGCATGGGTAACTAAAGTCTATCCCAGTGGGTTGGAGGCAGGTAAACACCCTGGGCAGGTTGCCAGTCCATCACAGGGCAGACCCACAGACAAACACACTCACATCTAGGGGCAAAAATCTTCAATTCATCTGACGAGCATCTATGTAGAGTTCCTGAATAAAACTAGAGTTACTGAATAAAAACCCATGAAGACATGGAAAAAACATGCATGTGGGCTGTGGCCCCCTGGGAGTCAAATACAAGGCCTTCTTGCGGTGAGGTGACAGTGCTAAGCACTGTAGCACCATGCCACGCTTAGATAGAAATTATCTGCACAATTTATACAGAAAAATGCCATATTTGAGTATGATATCTTTCAAGGATGTGTTAATTGTATTTGACTGTATATTTTATGCTACAAAATGGTTGTCATACACAGTGCATTCTGAACATATATAAAACATGCTTCTATGCTGAAGTTTGTGATTGATGGTGTTATTTGTAGTAGTCAAATGCATGAAAAGCTGAACTTTACCTCATTTTTGGGATCTCAGAGATGCAGATGTATTCAAAGTGAATGTTCCCTTGTCTGTAGAAAAGGGCTCCGATATTGCTCAGCTGGATAGAGTCAATTTCACAAAGAGACTTTGGATGCCCTACCACTTTTTTATAAACAGCTTCATTCCTTTGTCTGAAATATATATATAGAAAGAGCATGTAGCAAGAATGTGGTTGATGCAAACAGTAACAGTCACCTCGAACACATACATACATACTGGCAGTTCAGCCTAGCATATAAATGAATGAAAAGGAATTTAAATAAATACTAGTTACTTCTGTAGAATTACTAGTTGGATAAATGGGTACACACAGCCTGAGTCTCTGCTCTGTCTCAGTGTCATTTATGGAGATCAGGGTGACTTGTACGTCAGCGCTCTTCTCCAGCGGGGACACCTTCAGCTCAACCAGGATGTGGTGAGCTAAAAGAAAGCAGACAGGCTGAGGATTCTTGTGTTCTCATACTAGACTCAAAACAGAACAGGAATATACTACATTGAATAATGAGAAGATTTATATGGACACAGATTAGGAACACTATTACTGTTCCGTGTGGATTTAGCATATGTGGGTGAATTTTTTTTGGCCGTAAACCTACCACAGAATGGAGCTTCAGATGTAGTCAGGAGGTAGACCTTCTCTAGTATGGGCAGAGATGATGCTGTTATCCCACTGTTTTTCAGCAAACCTAGTACACAAACCCACACCCACATGTGTGTTTACTCCAAAAACAACCTATTTAAATCAGTCTATGTAACTCTATAGGTCAGATTACATGCTTTGTGATTTTCTAAGTGAAACAGTTTCTCTGCATGGAACAATTGAGTCTTACCAATCCGAGGACATGAGCTGCTGAAGGTTTCATCACAGCTGGTGCACTGCCCAGCCAGAAACTGCTCATAACTGGAGCAGGGGAATCCAGTTAGGACGCAAGAGCCATTCAGTGCACTCATGTACACATGCAGTGCCCTCATGTGGTCACAGATCACATAGCCATACACTGGAAAGTAAATAAGAACTGACAACAAATGGAAATCTCAGCTGATCAATGCCACTACTGTGTTCTGCATCTTCTTTTTAAAACTGTAGACTGAATTGCCTCTAATATAGATATACTGGAAAGTAAAAGACTTGGAAACAAATGGACAGTCTCATTTGATCAAATGCTCTGAAGTATTTTCACACTGACTGCATGAAGCAGAGGTGTCCATTTCGAGTCGTGGAATGCTGGAGTTCAACACAGTTTGGTGATTTCTCTGCACAAACACTTCAACTGTACCTGAGACCTCAAAGTTGTGTTTGAAAAGAAAGCTCACCAAACTGTACTGGAACTGTGGCATTCTAGGAGTGGAGCCCCTGCTATAGAACCTTTAAAACTTTATGTGGAAATAAGAGGGAGTACCTTTAATAAGCTACAGTAATAACGTGACCAAACTAAGGAATTTAAGGGCTGATTGGAAATTGCTTGAAGCAATTTTTGTCACACCCATTATTCAGGTGTTGGGAATGTTTGGAATCACTTCTCGCACTAACAATTATTATCACTTTTTAAAATAATAATTTAATCCGCTTAGAAAAGACATTTCAATGCAATGTTAAGGTCAGGGCATTATAATTAAAGGTAGACTACTGTCTTGCCCATCAAAGTTGTGTCCACATACTTGAAGCAAACCTTGAGCGTGCACATCCTGTTTGGTCCATACCACCATTTAAGAAAAAATCCACATGTCCAACAGGAATGGAAATGCCAAAATCTGCCAAAAGTGGGCAGACTGTTTTAGTTTCTTGTGGTTGTTTGGTGGATTTTCAAATGTCTTACATTTGCATAAGATTATGGGAGGTAAAGTCTTGTTTCATTCTTACAGTCAGAATCAGTGTGTATAGCCTCTACAAACATGGCGTCTGAGGGATCCAGGCGATCGAATGGATCCGCTTTCTTGAACATGGGGCCTGCCGGGTCCAGACCTGTGGAAACATGTTAGGGAGGTGGGCCTGAATTAAATCACATTACCATGAAAGTGAAAGTGGCATAGTGAAACTAAGCAGTGTGAAAGCCTGATGTTTTCTTAACCCTTAACTCATCATCCTGGGTAACATTACTAATAGATTACTAGAAGATTAAAGATTAGAAGAAGAGGAAGGCATGCGCCAAGACTCCTCTCAGTCTTGGCCACCCAGTAGTGGAACGAAGTCCCTCTTCCAATCAGATGTGCGGAGTCCCTCACTATCTTCAAGCGTCGTCTGAAAACCCACCTCTTTAAGGAGCACCTTGGTGACTAACCATGTCTCTTGTTTCTGCTTGCTTATTTCTCAAAAAAAAAAACCCTCTTATCCCCATCCCTTCTTTACTTTTGTCTTGACTTCTGACTTTTCTATGACAGGTGTTGTTTAGGTGCACCTTGCGTGCAGTAACTTGGTTGAATAGTGGACGTTGATTTAAGTATAGCTTTACAGGTTTTAAGAAACAGATGTGGACTTGAGCACTGATGTATGTCGCTCTGGATAAGAGCGTCAGCTAAATGCCGTAAATGTAAATGTAAATTATTTTTGTGAGGTACGGCAAAAGAAATTAAAAGTCAGTGTCATTGTTCATACTGATCCTTCGTTGGGGCTTTTCTCAAGCTACAAGCATTAGACTTCTTTTGCTGTCCTTAAGAAGCCCTTACTTCTAAGACAAACGTCTTCTTTCGAAATCTGGGAAATGCTGTCAATGCAGCATTGTTTTTGAAGTGTTCTTTCTCACTTTATCTGAAAGCCTCATTCATACAGTTGGATTGCAGTGTGTGTGAGATTTTTGTAAACAGTCAGCTCCATTGTTGCTATGTAACTGGATCCTAGACAAATAAAACCCTGTAAGACGTCTTCAAAGATGACAAACATGCGCACCGTCTCAGTGGTAAAGATTGATATGACAGCTATTTTATGAGATGCACTTCTATTTTTACAATCGAACCGTCACTTGGTACGTAGTCTAAATACAGGGGTGTCAAACTCCAGTCCTCGAAGGCTGGTGTCCAATGCAGTTTGCTAGTTCCTCTTCTCAAACACTCTAAACCTGGTAATTAACCGCCAAGTTGCACCAGGCATTTTTGAGCAAGAAAATCTCCAAACTGTGCTAGATACCAGCCTTCCAGGACCAGCGTCTACTACAATTGCTCCCAATCCTGGTCTTGGAAGCATCCATGCTTTGCATATTGTTGTGTTGTCCATGTCCCTAAAACACCTGATCAAACTGGTCACCTAATTAACAGATCTATCCTGAAGGCTGAAGTGAAGAACAGTAAGAGCACTAGAATGTGCAGGGCAGGAAGGCCTCCAGGATCAAGATTAGGAACCACTGGTTTCCTGTTTGACTTGATTGAACTGATGGGTTAAGCTGTGGAGACATTTATTCCTCACCTGTAATTCGTCCCACTTTGCCTTTAAATAGAGTCCCCACAAATCCTGCCACATGTGCTCCAAGACTGACTCCAATGAAATGGAATGATTCCAGAGGACTACCGTAGGTCTACATGGACAAAATGGGACTGTTACAGTTCTCTGGTGACAAAGTGATGAGAAATAGTTACTTTGAAAGTTTTGGATACAACACTTACTGTCAGCTGATTAATAAGAACTGATATCTGCAAGGCCACCTCCTTGTAGTTCTCCACTACTATGTTATACGCAAATGATCCACCGTAGATCCAGTCTACCACCAAGATATTCACATCCTCCCTCTGTAACAAAGCTTGGGCTAAGCCTTGCACCCATGATGGCTTACTGCCTATTACCCTAAAAGAGATGCAAGTATATTTATGAGAGAAAAGACATATTTTATTCGAAGGAGGAGTCCAAGTTAAGATAAAGGTTGGCCAGAATACAAATTACATGGTTATGTGACTTACCTGTACCCATGGACAATGACTTTTGTGGGAAGTGTGGAGTTGAAGTATGCAGTGTGTTTCTGTGTGTGGTTGAGACAGTCCTGGGTGAAGAGACTAGCACAGTCTGCATTCTTTCGAGTTAGGAGCAGGTACTGGACCTGTATCTTTGTTCCTTGCGTGTATTCTGTCCAGGTAGTGTTGTTGAAATCAGCACATGGTGCTCTGGGAACTTCATCACTAACTGTGAGCACATAAAAAATTGAATGATACATGACATATTGGGTGATAAAGGTGAAGAGTAAACAGAGAGTGAGGTTGAACGTTTGAGTAAATTCAACATATTCGGTATGTCTACAAGGCGTGTGGCACTTTAAGGAGTACCCAATGATTACATATGTTCAATGATGCACGTACACACATGAACCTAAAATCCCCACGTCCAATGCACCAGCCAGGTGGGTATAAAGCGTTTTCAGAACAGTAGATGAGGTTGCAATACTACCAATACTCCTGTCTTCAGAAGTAACCTTGAGTAAGCAGGGGTCTACAAACTTTCAGACAGTATATAAGACTTGGGAAGCTTCTCAGTTTTAGGACTAAATGTTTTAGTGTCAGAAATTACTCGCAGGCGTTGATAAACCTTTTTTAATCTGAATTTGATGAGATTACTTGTTGTGCTATTTGGAATGAGGTCTTTGAAGATTAGAGTTAAAAATGATTTGGCTGGCAAAGTTACAGAAATGTTTATCATGTGACAGACTGACACTGAACACAACGAAGTGGAGATAAGTCAGACTTAATCATCATCACATTATCACAGTGCTCTTGTGTGAGAGTGAAACAACTCATTTCACAGCTGGGGGATCTGGGTTGCACTGTTTTGTGTCAGTTTATGATTTTGATGAGTGAAAGGTTTTGAGTATCACTAGAAGATAAACAAACAAACGTTTTATATATATATATGTGTGTATGTATGTATGTATGTATGTGTAAATATATTGCTAAATAATATGTTGATACATATATATTTAACAATATATATTTATTGTGAATAGTCAACTAATGCTAAACTGACATTTGCCAACATTTTAAAAATTACTATCAGTAGATTTTCAGTGTTTTAGGTAGACTATGAAATAATGGAATATAAGTGCACTCACCAATCACTGAAGTGGCACAGAGTGACAAAAGTGTGCAAAACTTGATCGATTTCCAGGCCATTTGTCCACAGGTTCCAGACACTTTATTATATTTCTTTTTTGTTGTGGGTAGCAATAATCATTCCCCTCTCTACATTAAGCCAACCCCCAGTTCCACCTATTACATTCTGCCAAACTATTTGCTCTTTTTCTAGCAACCAGCACTCCAAGTCAGGTCTGGAATCCACCTAATAGTGGAATTCACAGTAAGTAACAATGTGCTCCGCAGCGCTTGGCACGAAAAAAATGTTATAATATCCGATTAAGTCCGATGAGAGAGTTCTTGGCATGCTCTCCTGTCCAACCCTGCTGTGCTTTTATATCCGACAACATATCCGACAACAGCACGACAGCACTTGTGTGGTATTAACTCCCCGAATCCGGCTTGTTTTGTACTTCAGAGATGGAAAAGTTGCAGCCGACAGAGAAGCCTTTAACTGAAGCAATGTGAAACAAATGATCTGTGTTCGTTGTGCCGCAGCTGGCTGTGAATCCATGACCTCACTGGCTTTAAACGTTTGTTTGTGTCCAGACACTGGACTCTGGCCTTTGGCAGTGCTCACAGCTGGGGTTAATGTTGCAGTGGGGTCTTTAACAGATCAATGGGTACATACCCATTTACACACCACTGTCAGTTCAGATAATCGTCAGGTCTTATATAAACATTGGTTCAACCGAAGTCTGAAAAAACCTCCAAATACAACTGTGTTAAATGCAAATGTTCCACACGCCTGAGAACCTTTTTATTGAAAATGTTTAATAACAGCCTCATTTGCTGCATGGTTATTTTTAAATGTTACTATGTTTGTCAGTGAACACAAGGTTTGTGGTAAGGGGCCCAAAAGGACATTTTAAATGACATTTTTACCGCATCTGAAACAGTGGTGCTCAAACTTGAGGCACACCTAGGTGGTCCACATTTTGGCTCTATCTTTAAGTGCTGCAAAAGCAGTTGGAGCTAAGATGTAGACTGTCTGAGGGACTGAATGAGAGCCATTGATTAGAAAAGGTTGGTGGTAACACATGCAAATAACTATTGTGACCTAGGAATGAATTATTTTAATAGGTTACAGATAATAAAATATGCTTTTTAATCATTTGCATTTGTGGATGTTTTCCAACTGTCTTCTCACCTCAATTAGGCAATGAAAATGCCCTGGCTTTGCTCAGATCTTTATAATTCTTTCATCTCTTGCTGTGCCTTGATTCCTTTAGACAGGACAAATTCTAGGTTAAAATAAATTTTACTTGAATTCCATTCATGTTTGCAAATAGTAAGGACAACATATCATATCCTTGCAACAAATGAAAACTTTCTAAATCCTACCATTTGTGGACAATTCAGTTGAAAGTGGCTTTCCCCACAGATGAGGTTAGATGAACCACACAAATTTTAACACCTACATATATAATAATACAGTTATCAGAATAAAAATGAGTAAGATGAGTTATTGACTATAAAGTAGAAGAACATTGACTATAGTAATATGTAAAGTATTTTTGATGAATTTATGCATAAAACCTACTTTGGCTATATGAGGAAGATATGGACCTCTTTCATTTTTGTTGGGTGACCCTTAGTTATAATACTATATGACATCTGACCTCACCATGTTGAGCCGAGATTTCAGCTGGGCTACATCACACTTCAAAATGTGTTACATTAGACACTAAAGAGAGTGATTAAATGGTAACTCAGACACACAGTCCAGTGATGAAAACAGTCAGTGTGAATCTCAAGAAACTCCTGTTCAGTTGCTGGCAAAATTTGCTGATGAGGTTATAATGGGAATACAAGATGATGACCAAAACTGCACAAAATCCACATGTTACATTTTCCCATGTTAGACTGTGCCCCATTTCTTCCCTAGAACATAAAGCACAATATTGTATGCTTTTATTTCATGTTGATTCGTTCTCTTTCTTTGTCCAAAACAGACGCTAGCCAATCAGTCGTGCGTTTACGTGCTTCTGCCCACTCATAGCGAGGAGTGTATCCCAAATCTCTGAAGGCCTTTTGATAGGAGAAGCTAAAGGGCGTGTTGAGCATGACCAGAAGCTGTCTATTTAGAGGTGGGATAAAGTGCAGGAAGGGGCGGAGCACTGCTTGGAGGCTTTCCATGAGGAAAGAGATGAGATAAAGAATGGGGAAAGGTAGAACGGGTCTTTCCTGTATGCCAAAGCCTAAAGGAGACAGAACGGCATGGTTGAAGTCAGAATAGCTGACGGGTGGCGTGTTGTCCGAGACGTAGTAAAAGTTTCCACCAACCACAGCTCTTTTCTGCGGATCTTTCAGGGCTCGGGCAGCCTGCAGATGGGCTAGGGCAGCATTTCCCACATACACAGGGTTGACTTTAGCCTCACGACGTGAAGTCCGCAGCAACACATCACCATTCCGGATGCCATCCCGCATGTGGCCTAAAGTAAAACGGCAGCCCTCTCCATAGATGTACATTGGCCTCAGAACACAGGTAGCAAGGTGAGCCCCGTTTTGAAGCTCCTCCCCATGGGCATTAAGGCACAGGCGTTCAGCTTCCTTTTTGGTTTGGCTATAGGGAAACTTTAAGCAAGAAGTGTACAGTGTGTCCTCATTACCGTTGATGATAGGTTCACCCTGAGGATTTGGGCCAGCAACCTCAATACTACTGGTGTAAATGAATGAAACCACATTTTCTTGAATACAAGTCTCTAGGAGCAGCTGGGTACCTGGCACAAAAAAAAGAAATCAGATGTTTTGTTACATGCCTTTTTCTGTTCAGTAACCACTTTTTTCTTATTTTTCTTAATCTGTTCATGTCACTTTCTTCTAACCTAAAATCCACCTGTTGCATTATTAGCATATAGTAGGTTAACATGGACAGGTTAACATGTTTCCTTACTCTTAGTAAAAGAACAGAAAACCATGAAAGGTGTTTGACCACTTATACTTACCTGAGCTTTGAGTCAAGTTTTCTGTTCTATTACTAAAAACCGTGAAAAGTATCGTCTATGATCGTTTAAAAAACTGTATTTTGTGTTTTCTCGGGTCTCTGCCTTATACCACATTTTGTTTTGAAGATCTGAAACAAGTAAGTCTGACGAATGTTCAAAAATAGAAGAAATCAGGACAAAGCAGGACTAGCAGTTTTCATGGAACTGGACAGAGAAATTATTGCTTGTGGAAATCTGTAATTTGCTACAGTCACAGCAGATAGAGATGCTTATGCTCCTTTGTTATGAATCTTAAGCTGTATTGTTTATAAATACTTTAAAGTATTTTGTACTTAGAATGTGCGTTGTGTAGTTAGGAGCCTATGGAATGCAAGTGGTCATTAACTAAATATAAGCCAATATGTCTATATTCCCGATGAATTTATGGACGGTTACAGGCTGCAGAAAGCATATGACAGTTTCAGTAAATGACCTTGCACCTTTAACGTTGACCCCATGCAGTTCGCTGTAGTCTGTAGCTCCAATGACATCTATGAGAGAGGCAGTGTGGAAGATGAGCGTTGCTCCTCTGCAGGCTCTCCTCAGAAGCTCGCTGTCCCTGATGTCCCCCTCAAACATGCTGAGTTTTGTTTCACTACAGATATCTAAGAACCACAACCAACAAAACAAGTATTAAAGTAAGCATACAGGATTTGTCGGCAGCTAGGACTTTAAAGACTGCGTTCTTTGGTTGATCTTGTTAAAAACCAAACACTCATATAAACAGAGGTTCCTACATGGCCCTAAGCCTTGAAAAAAACACTACAGCCCATTGGTGTAGTGTAACATATTTGAAAAAATAAAAGCCTTGAGCACAAATTTGGAATCATAACACATTTATATTTTTCCTCAATATGCTGATTTCAGCACTTAAATTAATCAGTAGAAATGTGTTCATTTCATTCTCTTAGAAAATCAGTGGGCAGCTTTTGCAGGAGACTGTAGTTGTTATACAATCTTCACATAATGAAGTTCTTTAAGGAATGTCCATTTAAATGCTTGAGATTAGAACACAACAAGAAGGAATATTGTAAATTTTTTGCAGACGTTGAGACAAAATCTGCATAAAAAGGGTTTGTCACTGTGAGTCAGAGGGTTGAAGTTTACCTTTCAGAGATTGTATGAAGTCAGGTTGCATATTCTTGTCCAGCAGTCGGATCTCTGAAAGCTTTTCCTCCTCCAGCAGCAGTCTGACCAGCTTCTCTCCAAGAAAGCCGCATGCACCCGTTACCACACACACATCACCGATGAGAGACATAGCCACAGCTTCTGCCACTCAGTCTCTACACCAAGAATGTTCCAAAGATGAGCAGGAGACGACCAGAGTGACACTCAGAGGGGAAGGGATTTGATCTGAAGGCTGGGTTGGGAGGCATGTTTTAAAGCTTGCTGCCAAGGACAAGCCCAATGCTGCCTTGGAAATCCACTTCACAGGAGAAAAACAGCCTGCGAGGGCTGGAAACTCAAGGTTAGAGCTGTCAGAGCAGGGCATTTGTCTAAAAAGACAATCATCATGCCATCATTTAAGATGTGGCCTTACTTGTTCGTTGAATAAACTCTTAATCCACCGTACAACAAAAGCACCACCAATGATAATGACAACATTTATTTGTACAGCATTTTTAATACATAAAACTCAGCTTGCAAAAATGAAACTACAAGGAGAAAGAGTAAAAAGGGACAGAATTGTATCAATGGTGATAGAAAAAAGCAAAAAAAAAAAAAAATAACCAAAGACTATACCACACAATACCAGATTATAGTTTGGTAGACAATTAAAGGTTCTATTTACACATTATTTCAAATGCAGAATAAGAAGTGTGTTTATGAAAAACTCCTTTTTTCATTACGATATACTTTTTAGATGTATAAGTCACAGTATGTTCATGTCTGTACAGTAGAGGTGTAAGCTTTGTGGTTCTGTGTCATGTCTTAGCTGATGAGTGATCTGGCCTGGAGAAACTTTTAAGAAAGAACACATGGGTTTAATTTACATTGTGTTTTTTTTTTTATGAATGTATCTGCCTGTTCTGACACAAAAACAAAAAATGTAGACACTGGGACTACCTGAATGAGCACTATAGAGAAATGTGAGATTTATTTCTGAAGGCTTACAAAAGCAGCATCCAGCGTTGCCTAAACGTCCTTCTTTTCTAGAATACAATAATTATGTCTTGAAATATCACTTTAAAATATTGGACAAATCCTTACTTCTCTCTGATCATTTTTTCTATGCAATTTGTGTCCAATACCGACAATGGAACACTACAAAAAAGTAAATAAAATATTATATACACCGCAAAAATAAAAAAGATGCCCATCTGGTTCCTGAAATCTGTCTAAATACCACCTTTACCAGTGGCACATACAAGAGCAAATTAAAACCACAACAGTAAATAAAACACAATTCGTGAGACACTTCAACAACCCAGTTCTTCTTGATTCTAAATGACAAAAAAAAAAATCTGTTTTCTGTATTTCAGTTCTTAGCTGTTGGGAGGGGACATTCCTGTATCTGAGCTTCATCTACAGAACCTTCTGGACGATGGACTGTCATGGTGCAGGCTCGTATGCCTCCTAGAGGCTCCAATACATTAAACACCCTCTCCCACTCATCCTTTTCAGGATCATAACATTGCACAATGTCCACCATACACCGACTGTTCCAAGAATAACCCCCCACCACATAGATTTTCCCCCTAAACACAGCCACACCAACGTCACTCTGACCCCTGGGCATTTGAGCCACCAGTGTCCACTGGTCAGTCGCAGGACTGTAATATTCACAACTGAGTACATCATCATAGTCATTGGTTCCACGGAAGTGGTTTCCACCCATAACATAGAGGCGGTCGCCTACAGTGCACATGCAGTGTAGCCCACGGAGCTCCATCATGTCTGCTCGGCGACTCCACGAGTCTGTGTCTGGATCGTAGCATGACAACTCTTTCTGGAAAGCATCTCTGGTTATTCCACCTGGTGAAGGAAGGAGAAGTTTCACACATTTCTATTTATATCAAAAATAAACCAACTTTATTTCATGGCCTTATAAATGCTATACCTAGTATTGTGAAAATGTCTGAGGCACCTATGCAAACATTTATGTCAGAGTGTGATAAGGTGTCTTTCTGCTAGAAAAGTTAATGTTTGAATAAATACAAACAAACAGAAAGCAGTCAAAAGTAGCAGGATTAGTTTTGTTTATGTAACAGTGGTTGATATTTTGTGAGCTGGGAAGAACACAGGTTTGGTCCTGACTGAGTCAAGCCAGGTTTCTAATGGTAACTACAAGTAATACTAATTA
>JBBIGA010000002.1:12278415-12291958 GCA_037576975.1 Alestes dentex
AAGCCTCTGTACAGACACACACACACACACACACACACACACACACACACACACACACAGCAGGGAAAGAAGCAGGGGAAAGGGAAAGTCAGTGGATGGCATGAGTGGTTCTATGACTCTGATCAGATGGAGAGCTACAGGGATGGAGAACACAGTGTTCCGGGACATGACATGATGGACAACGATGTGGTATTCTGTATAAGTCTCTAATGAAGCTGAGTGACAGCTGATGACTTTAACTCCAACAGCACTCAGTTTTTGCTGCCACTCTCTTTGTCTTTCTGTCTTTGTCTCAGCCGCTGTCATCTTCAGTTACAAAAAAATATGTTATTGAATTTTTATATGGTTTAATCCAAAATATTAGGAGAAGAAATTATAATTTATTTGAAAAGTAAATTAGTTGTCAACAATAAGGTAATGTTAAAAGCCATACATAAACAACAATAACAAACAGGGCAACAGTGAGGTGTTATGTGTGATGAGCTGATCACTGGCAAGGTCTTAGCTTTAACAGTATAGATAAATGTGGGTCACTGTTTAGCAAAAGTGATCTCACATTTTTATTCATGTGTTATTACTGCAAACGATTTTAAGATGTTTGAAAAATGTGTGAGAAAAGGGTAGTCTTGTTGTAAAGTGATACCAACTACTTTTAGGATCATGACAGGAACTGGATCTTTCACAGGGCATGTGGATTAGATCTGACATTAAAACAGTTCAAAGCTTTGCTCACTCGACTGGACAGTTTTGCTCCCTGTTACCCCCTCAGCACTGCCTGCGCAAGGAAATTTGTAAAGAGGACACACACACACACACGTACGAATGCACACACATACACACACACACACACACACATACACATGCAAACACACACACACACACGCACACACATACATTTAAGTCCCCATATGAGCTGTTTATGGCTGAGGTTTTTTGGTTGAGAAGAATCCTTTGGAATCTCTCTTAAACCCTGCTGAGATAGACCGAATCTTTTTAAAGCCTTCTGGGAAATAGCAAACCTAACCTCAGCTGCCAACTGTCAAAGCCAACTTTCAGCTTATGTAATTGAAATAGATGTGAGAGAAGTTATAAATTGGTCTGAGCTTTTGGTCAAATATGCGGTTTTAAATCTGTAGCTTCAACATAAAAGCCCAGTTTCCCCAAAACAATTAATCATATTCTACACTAGATTTGCCTGCAGTTTAGTTTCTACTGTAAAAGTTGGTATGGTATGTACAATGAAAAAAAACCCCAAACCCAAACAAATAAAAAACAAACAAATCCACAGTTATTCTAAAATATGCATTGACTTTTATTTTATTGCAGACAGTATGAACCCAAGATATTTAATATTTTTTATGGTCAACTTCATTTTATTTTTTTATTTATATATATTCCTGCATTTCAGGCCTGGAATACATTACAAAAAACTTGGGACAAGGTCAATTTAGGGCTACTAATGAGATTTAAAAAAAGTTAAAAAAGTGATTTCAAATAGATGACGTCTTCAGTTTGTCAACAAATGCATGAAAAAAATAATGGAAATGTTTAAAAACAATGCTCCTCAAAGATTATAAGGGATTTGCATATTTCTGCCTCTACAGTGAGAAATGTCAAATGGTCGAAGGGATCCGGATGAATTTCAGAGTGTGAAGGGCAAGACTGTGAGCCTAAGCCGACCACCTGTGATCTCCAATTCCTCAGACACCACTGCATCAAGAACCATCATTCATCAATATCTGATAGAACCACATGGGCAAGGAATTACTTTGGCAAACCTACAATGCAGAGTTACATTCACAAATTCCACTTTACTGTGAACTTTACCATGCAGAAAAGAAACCTTATGTTAACCATGTCCAGAAACCATGTCAACTTCTCTGGGCTCAGAGGCATCTGGGATGGACAATCACACAGTGAAACATGAACTGTGGTCAGATGAATCAGTATTCCAGATCTGTGTGCTCCAGATTAAAGATAAAAAAGACCATCCAGACTGTTACCAGCAACAAGTCCAAAAGCCAGGGTCTGTCATGGTATGGGGTTGCTTTAGTGCTTTTGGCTAAGGTAATTTATACTTCTGTGATGGCTTCAGTACACTAAAATTTTAGAGCAACATATGCTGCCTTCAAGATGACATCTTTTCCAGGGATTTTTTCAACAAGACTTCTTGTTCTGTACATATTACAAAGTGTCATGTCAGCTCGGGGAAGGAGGACACAAATGCAGGAGTTAACAGAACTCAAACGGACTTCAGTGATAATCAGGCAGGTACACAGACACTGAATCCCGATGAATTTGGCAGAAAAAACACATGGAGCTTTTCTCTTTCATTATCACATGAAGGGACCTGTTCAGCGCCAAACAGACCTTCCGTCCCACTGACACAGTCCCAATCCTTGAATTGCTCCACTACAGAATCCACAAGGAGCACTAGGGTTGGATGCTCTGCTTCCAGCCGAGCCTCTAGGGCTGGATCCAGCCTACGGGCACTTCAACAATACTGGTTAGTCTAGAAAAGGACCTACACACACACACAGCAAAGTCAATACCTCCACCAGACTGTTTCAGATGGGTTACGTGAAACGAGACCGCTACTCATCTCTCGCCTGCCCTATGGAAGTTGGTGATACATGACTGGACACTAGGGACTGCATGAACGCACACCATCTTCTGGACCAGCTGGGTCTTTTAACAGAGAGACATGAACACATGGACCTATCACACGAGACAAACACTTAATCTCATCACAAGACACCTGGAGACATGAGGGAAACTGATCAGGTAAACAGGAGGGAAACACAGGGCTGACAGGAGGTAGGTGTGTTGCTCAGCAACGCAAATACCTTACATGCCAGGACAAACCATGACGTAGACGGGGGGGTGATGTGACAGGGAACTCCCCAGCTCAGAACTCTGGTGAGTTTGACCTCTGGGCGTGTGGCATATTACACCTGAAATGTCTCATGGCTGGCTTACATGTGCCACGCCTTCAGCCTTCCAGGTCTCCAGAGTTCTGAGCCTGGGCCTCTCTCATCCTGTCTCTGTCATTTTGGTATCTTCCATTTCTCTGATCATGTTCACATGTGTCTTGTCACACATCCTTATTTAAGGGGGACCTATTATGCAAAACTCACTTTTTAAAAAAAACATGTTATAATAGGTCTATGGGCTATACAAAACATGTTCGTGAAGTTCTTTGCACAAAATCACTCTCACATAAAGAGATATCACCAACTTTATTCTTCACAGTTTCAGTCCTTTTTAAAATGAAGTGTTTCAGGCTCTGTCCTTTTTATGCAAAAAAGATGTTGCTGGCCACGCCCCTCCCATCCCATGCTTAAGCTGTGTTTAACATCTGGATTTTACATTAGACACCAGTGTTTCTTTTTTTCTTTCTTTCCTTCCATCCCTTCAGTCTGTGACAGTGGGCCTAGCCTGTATGGTGACCAGGCTGAAGGAAGGAAGGGAGGGTGGACAAAAGTATTGGGACACTTAATACACGTGGAAAAAGGCAGAAATTAGGCGGTATCCAGCCCTACATGTTCGACCCCGAGTCGGACACAGAGCAAGACGAACACAACACTTCATGTGTGCCAGTGGACATTGCGCTCGGCTTATCCGTGCTCGTAAAACTAGCAGACGCAATGGCGGATCTTTAACTAATCTGGTGTTGGGGCGCAGCAGAGCGTGCCTTACCGAACAAAACACGCATTTTATGCTGTGATTGATGTATTTTCACGCCAATTTCTTCACTTTAACCAATAGCGGAGGTTGTTTTATTGTGTTTTGAGCGAGTTTTTGCCACTGCAGTGGTTAGGCACGGCTGAATTCAGCATACATAAAGCTGCAAAACCCAAGGTGGCCGTTGAAAGGCGTGACAAGCACCGGCTAGTGGGTGGGGTCTCCACAGATGAGGGGTGGTTCTATGCAAATTGGCCCCCATCTGACGTCACATGGGGGCCCTCCGTCCAAATGGCTCGTTTTGAATAGGACTGAAACTGTGAAGAATGAAGCTGGTGATCTCTTTATGTGAGAGTGATTTTGTGCAAAGAACTTAATGAACATATTTTGTATAGCCCATAAACCTATTATAACTAAAGTGAATTTTGCTTAATTCAATTTTTCCCCTTAAGCCCAGGTTGACCCGTTCACCCTCAAGTCTAATGGCCTGCTGTCTTAGTGTGTTGTCTGAATTACCTTGTTCAAACTCTGGATCCAAGAGGAATCATGCCTTCATCTGGATTGTATCCTCCTGGAAGGGGATTCTGACCCTAGGAGTGCATGAATATTTATGAAGAATAACGTGGGTCTGCTGTTTTGTGTTGTTTTCTTGTTTTCTTTGTGCTGCCTGTCGATAACATAAAAAAGTATAATAGAGTATCCTGTGTTTTCGTCTCTGTGCCAGTCTGACAACATGACAAAATTCTTTTCTCCTCAGAGCCAAAATGTCTTTTAAGTGTGAGAATGAATGGAAGCTTTACAAAGTAGTAAATGCTTTACTTTCACAAGTTTTTTTTAGAACATGTTGAAGGTGTAAAATCTATTTAGTCACCAACATTAAGTCACTAATTCCTCCTTTACATTTTATTTCACAGCATCTATGCTTCTTTGTGATTGGTCACATTTGTGACTGGCGAGATTTGTCATTTGATCTTGGACCAAGAATTAATCAAAGGGGGAAGAAAGAACCTAACAAATAAACCCTGCACTGACAGAAAGACTTTGCATTTTAATTTTTCTTTTTTATGTGTGTACCCACATTTTTTGAGCACCAAAAATAGTCATAATTAATGATGACATGACTAGTTTCCTTAGAAATTAAACAGACTGTTTTTCATACAGGGCCGTTAAGACTGATAGGTGACCTCTTTTCTGACAAGCTGCCTTGCGTTGTGCCTCATATTCTGCATTCTGTCTTTAAAAGGAGTCTTGACCAAACCAGCAGCGGGTCGGATACTTGCCTCTGGACCCAGAGGTCATGGGTTTGAATCCTACCTTCAGCACATCACAAGGTTCCTGAGCAAGACCCTTAACCCCAAGTTGCTCCAGGGAGACTGCCCCCTGTAGTTAGGGAATGAAAGTAGCTTTGGATAAAAGTGTCTGCTAAATGCCATAAATGTAAAATGTAACTTCAGTACTGTTCATACATGTACATGACATCACAGAAACAAATGATTTATCACCATATAAAGAGTGCATGGACTACATGCTACATCAAATAGACTTAGGAGCTTAGACAAGTTTACCAACAACTAATAATAAAATCATATCTGGCTGTATTCTGATCAAATGGAAATGTGGTATAATTGAAGTAAGGTCATATAACCTTGTTGAGTGTGTGTTGTGTATATGCAGGGCGTTCTGTGTGTATGGTCTGGTCTGTGGAGGGCTCCTCCAGTGTGAGAGTGTAAGAGCAGATCATGTGTTGAGGAGATCTGTGAGCTGGAGTGAGTGGTCTCCATGCAGAGAGAGGGCTATTATTCATCGATGTGGTATTTATGGGAGGAAGGAAAAGGCCTTTGATAAAATGACTCTGCTCTGGCCCTCTCAATCACATGTACTCATGTTCCTGGCCTTCTTATCTCTGTCCGCCTTTATCGCCAACCTCCTGCCCTCCTCACTCTTGCCCTGCATGCATCATGAGGCAAAGTGAGTGGGGAAAGGAAGGTAAAATCTGCACAGTCTTATCACACACATGGAGCTATGATTACATTGTGAGATCTGAGATCCTCTTTGCTGCAGTTTAAGGAGCACCAAATGTGACATTTGTGGACATCCACGTCAGACTTTCTCAAACCCAAGTGCAAGATCCATGTGGCACTGACAAAGATTTATTTATTAAGGAACCATCCACTGAAAGCAATCCAGAAGTGTTTCTTCAGTGCCTACTTTCTTACACCGTCTCTCTTTCTTTGCACTCTGTGTAGTCCTGTCCAGCCTGCACTTGTGCTGTTTCTTGTTTTTTTTTTTTGTGTTACAACATGATCCTGGGGGAACATTGTTTCGCTTCACTGTGTACTGTGTATGTGGCTGAAATCTCAACAAAAGCTTACTTGACTTGACCACCTTAAAGAACTGACTGATCACTCGCTGCCTAATATATCCAACTGCAATTTTCACAAGATGATCAGAGTCCTTCGCTGTGAGGATTACCAATAAAAGAGACATAAATAAATGTCAAAGCTGTGTGGTGTCGATGGGAGCTAACTGGTGAGGTATCTTGTTGAGACATAGGATCTAATGGGAGTAATATGTGTACAAATATGTCAGTAACAATTTGAGGCCCAATAAAGATTTTTGTGGTGAGGATCCCAGAACCCCCCCACAAACCATCGTAGCAGTCACCGCAACATAATGTGCTTAATGTGTAGGTGTGCTTAAGAAAAGACTTACCAAAAAGATTTATTAAGAAACTAAAAACAATGCTTAAGCGAAATGTTTTTGGATATGGATTACCTCTGCTAGGACAGGGAAGCTGAAACAGATGCAGATGTACTTTTGGAAACTCATTTTGATAAATCTTTAGTTACAGAAGGGAGTGAATGGAAGAGATGCAGACTAGATGAGAAAATGGTTTCACGAGAATAGTCATGTTTAGAGAGCATGAGTCATTTGGCAGCTCTGAGTGTAATATTCAGACAAGTGACTAACCAATTGAGAGCATACATCATGCACAGACTCTGTCTTCTTTCAGTAAGTTTTATTTTCTTTATTGTAGCCATACTTTTAAGCCATCATCAGTTCAGAGGTATCAGTGGATAGGTCTTCTGAGGTGTTACCTTTGTCCCTATCTGCCTCTTATCCTTTATCCCCTTCTGAGCACTTCATGGCAAACCTCACAAACCTGTCAGCTCCAGCAGTTAAAGCAGACTGTTGCTTTTATCTGTTTTTTTAACGCTTTCAGATAAAAATGTGAACAGCATTTGGAGAAGGACTGTAACGCAGGCTCACATCTGCCCTGCAGATTGCACACAGAGCATAGGTGCTCTGAAATGGAAGGGCAGCAGTCTGTCCAACATGTGCGTGTGCTTCGCGATCAGATTACTTTATTTTTCATATTATTAAACATACTTACAACAGCATGCACCATGCACTAGACTATAATACCTACGCATAGACAAGACTTGTGTTACCAGTATGTGAAGTTCTGGCAGGTATTTGTTTGTATATATTTGCATATTGCTCTGATTATTTATCTTCATGGTTACAGATCACAACACGATGGATGCGTTGATACCCATGCCAGTGCTCACACATAGGCTTTGTTTGAAATAAGAGAAAAGTACAGTTGTTGCCTCTAACCTTTTTGATCTGGCTCTTTTGGTGCATACTATGAAGGTTGGTAACATCACTCGTTAGTAAAAAGAATACATGAATACATGAATACTAATACATTTTGCTAAGTCCTGTGAACAGCCTAACTCTAATCCCCATACTTCTCTAAGCTGTGGCAACAACCTTATTTTTTTCTAGTTACATGAGACATGTCAAATGCAGCACTGTCTTTTTATGTCATAACAACTAATGCAATTAATTACTGTGTTTATTGGTAAGTATAGTTGACTAATTTTAACAGAAAATCTCCAGGACCTACATATCCCCTCCCAAACATATGCATATTTATATCATGGGTTAAATATATGTGAAATAGAATTTAAAATGTACATATTTGAACACATATGTATTTTAAAATATGAGAAAATATGCAGTTGTTGCCTCTAGCCCCTTCAGCCTTCCTCAATGAAAGGAAGTCTGATGATTAACAAGTCTGTAGGTAACTCAAGACAGGACTGTAATCTTGGCTCATTTGGACGGAGGGGGGGGGGACATCAGTGTGGGAACCCTGCTGTCCCCCAGCGCAGAGCAGAACTCCAAAAGCAGTGAGGAGAAATTGGGGATATTGGACTTGGCACTTCACGCTCTGGGAGCTCTGGCAGGGCGGGGGAGGGACTGGCCCCAGGCGCTTTCAGCTCAGCCAGGGTGAGCGATCGTGGGGGGAAGAGGAGCTGGCAGGCTCACTTCCTCTTGGCTTTGTGGAAGAGACCTAATTAGCACAGGCTCTCCTCTCCACTTTGTGTCTCCCGTTTCTCCTCTTAAATTTTGTCTGCTCTTCTCCTTTTCCTCACCCCCTTCCTCTTTCCTTTCTCCTTTTGCATTGCTCCACTCCTCTTAGCAGGAGTATGGAAGAGTTCCAGGACGAGGAGGCTGAGAATAGAGAGAAATTAATACCAGATGAATTATGACAGGGAGAGCGACTGAGAGATTACTAGAAAAAAACATTTAGACTATGGTCTCAAATAGACATCATGCTTTCGTCCTCATTAGACTGCCTGTTTTGACGCAGCAATTTACTTAAGCAGTCTCAGCTGTTAAGAAGATGCTGAGCTGTCTCAGAGGACACAATTATGACTAGTCTGAGTGGTCTGTGAATGCTTAGTTGTTAACCATTGAAAGGGACCTTTCAGTTTGAGCAGGTGCTTATGTCCAACCACCATCGATCACTCTCTTATCTCTCCTGTGCAATCTGAGTGACATGTCAACATATCAGTGGGACTTCTGGCTTCCCTCTGCTCTCAAGCCCATCACCTGTTCCTTATTGGCTTGAATATGAACAGAGACTATCACAGACGACACTATTCAGAAAGTCCTGGCTTTGTATGACAGAAAATATTTACCTTCAGCATAGGCCAAGGGTCCATAAACACAGTCGTATGGTGTCCTCTTATGACTAGCAAGAGCAATATTTCCCCAAGTGGGCAGCAGATCAATGGACACAGTATGGGATGATTTCAAAGACTTTTTTTATGTCTGTGTTCCATTGCCTGTTCCAGTAAACCTCACAATAAGAGAGTAATAGAGTATAAATAAGAAGTTAAGTAAAGTGGCCCCTTGTAGTCACATGTGAACACACCACAGCACATAATGTGAAATACTTTCTCTGCATTTAACCCATTCACCAAGTGAAGCAGTGAGCTGCCACCAATGAGGGGCACCCATGGAGGATGGTACCATGTTCATGGGTACCTCAGTGATACCACCAACAGTCCTAGGATTCAAACCCATGATCTTCTGATCACAGGGGCAAAACCCTAACCACTAGGCCACCCAGCTCCCCATTAAAAAGCATGTACCATTAAAATATGTCACATATAAACAATGGTTTCTTCTCGAACATCAACATTGCATTTAATACAATAATTCCATCTGTTCTGTGAATAAACAGTTTTCCCTGGTTTACACTCTACAAGGACCCTGCAGCGATAAATGAGAGCAAGCACTTCCAGTGTTTGTAGTTTTTAATTAAGTCAGTGCAACCACTTTGGGGAATTGAAATTCAGGCGCATATCTGTGAGTGGAAGAGGTGGCCTTGGAGTGTAAGTGATGTAAGACTGTGGGATTTGATCCCACAACCTGAACAGAGGACAAGTTCCTTTTTCTGGCACAGAAGTGCTTTAGGATAAATAAATACAGCAGCACTGTAATAACACTCAGAGTTAAAGTCGACCCGCAGCTTCAAGTCGCTCAAAAGACATTTGAACGTTTTCTCATTCGAACTCCCCCAGCAGGAACAGGATCTAGCCACTGAGCTTTAAAAAACCATACACCATGAGTGGATTCCTGTGGTCTCCCTTGACTCTTGCATACACATGTACACACAAACACACAGCACAATTGGTCAGTTCATATATATATATATATATGAATATTGAAATAAAAAAAATGGCTATATTTGCATCACATCATAAATCACAGTGTCACCTCTAGTGTAGAGAAATCAAAGTCATTAAGTTTCTTTGCAATTAAATAGTTCACATTGAAACAACCTGAGCATCTTTATGTCTCACCAACAGAATGATATGGAATTGCTCTTTAAGAACATTAATTATGGTTTTGGAGATACAAAGTTTTATGTCATTTGTCATAGATATGTCTGTTGGTTTAATTTGTGATGGTAATGGTGAGATATTAAGTTTGACATGAAGTGTCCTTACAAATATGTCCATGCCTGGCTTTTGACTATATACCCTGTATATGTAGTGCTAAAGTCAACACAGAACGATGTGCCAATGATATTTGATAAATGTGAACACAGCTCAACAAAACCATGCCAGAATGGCAGGAGGCTGCATAAAAATGCATATTATGAGCACAAAGTTGTGATCTTGGACAAAATAGAAGGACAGAAGGCATGATGGACAGACTGCTGTAAGGAGGCCTGAATGAGAAAAACAGACAGCGGGGCTGAGTGGAGAAAGAGTGCTCGCTGTGGATTCACTCACAGGGCTGCTGTCAGTTCTTTCCAGCTGCTGTTCCCTGCAGAGGCATCCTCCACTTAATCAAGACATACACTTGACATGGAATCAACAAAGCTTACTGGGTTTTGTGAATTTTTTATTCTCAAAGCGAAAAAAAAAAAAGAAAAATGTAAACATTGTTTAGCCATTAAGAGAAGGAAGACAAGAGGAGAATGATCATGGGTCACATTCAAAGAGAGAAAAGCAACAGTCGGACTGGAGTCACCAGTGGTTTGTTAAGAGGCGCATGAGGGAAAGGCTGCAAGGACAAAATGGGATGTCAGCATAAAGATTCAGTCCAGGAATCTCTTAAACATTTGTTTCTATAGTTCAGTGTCCTCCAACTTGTCCCTGTCTCCCTCCCTCTGTACTTGTGTGCATAATGAGCTAAAGCCATGGATTCTCTGTGCCTCCGTCTGTCCCCTATTTCTTGCATTCTAGTGTAGTAAAGTGATGGTGGAGAAGCCAGCCAGGTCCCACCCCCACATAGAGGCTTGCTCACCCTCTCAGTCTGGTTTCAATATCTGGAAAACGAAGAAGTTGTGAAAGAGAAAAAAACTCTTGCCTTGTAAATCCATTATTGTTCAGGATATATCCCAAATCCAGCTTTAATAGTGCTGTTTGTTTAGGATATTCTCTCTGTCCCCCACTACATAAGCTCAGCCGTGGACCGAGGGTTTAGCAGCACAAATAAATACGATAATGGAGGCCTGCACAAAGGCGAAAGGCAGCTACGACACCCAGGCTCAATCTTTTCCAGATGGCACTGAAAGATTATGTTATTTACATTCAGTTCCCGCAGCAACAGCAGCCCCAGTCTTACAATGCTGCACACTTGCACTGTTGGTGTAGTAGTAGTATGTATTTTTTTTTATCTGACTATGATTATGCAGGAATGATGATCGTTTCCACTGACGTGCTGATGTCTTAAAAGTGCACCTTACCATGTTGGAGAAAAATGACCCACAGATATACTGCCTATGAAATCTGATATGCACATCCAGTGCACATTAAAGGCTAATCACTTCGATCATTTTCATTAGGCCTGCGCACTACTGCATCATTCACCCGTGCTGTGGGGTTACGGTCTGATTCATTACGCTCCAGTCATCTCAGTGTGGGTACGGATGGTTAGCTTACTTCATTATGCCTAATTGTTTCTATCTGTCTGTTCAGTTCATGGTAAACTGAAAGAGGTGACCTTTCTTAAAGCCACTCTAGAGACCATCCACTAGAGGGTGGCCTGTACCCAGGAATCTAGGCCTAACCCCTGAACTTGCTGGCACTGGTGGATCACATTCAGTATAAATTGGCTTTACAAAAGCCTGTTAAGGAGAAACATATTGTTTTGCACTATTAAGAGGTGGTATTTATTTAATAGAAAAGATATAAGAATTTTGTGGCAAGATAATACACTTGATAACCAAAAACAACAATAGTAAGCTTTTTTGTACTTTTATGGAGCCTTAGGATCACCCCCTTCCATCTTAAATGTTTAAGAAAAAGCCTTTAATTGTAACTACTGTATATTTCTGACATGATTTCTGAACCAAGTGAAATATATTGTGTTATTGTGTATATTGTGTATATATTGTGTTATATATAAGTGCTATATATACCAAGTGGTATATATATAGTCGAAATATATTTTGCAACTTTCTTATTTAATATCTCAGAAATTGATATTGTGACTGTCAGAACAAAACCAAATTTTTATTTCATTTTTTTAACAAACTACATGTGTCAAAAGTACATGATGGACGACCAAATAGAAAAGGTCCATCATGACTTAGATATACATCTGGTCACATTAACTTACATTTAAAGCTCAGGATATTTTTTTACTCTTCTGTAAAGTTACCTTTTTGAGAATAGGTTTTTTGCAGTGGTGACTATATTTTGTTCCTATAAGTACTACAGTTGCTATTTCTGAAGGTTTTGACTGATTTTAAGATATACGCAATTTTAAAGAGCAGTGTTTTTTAAAAATCAAATATAATCAAACTGACACTGACTTTTGTGTTTATAGACTTTCACCGTTTGAATAAAGGGTTTTAGAGTGGTAGTTTGTAATACCCTTAACAGAGATCAAAACTACCTAAAAACTATCCTTCTTAGCTGTAAATTCAAGTTTACAGCTGTGATAAGAGTAGGTTAGTGTAGCATTTACTTGAAACAAACTTGATGAAAAAGTTAATGAAGGAAAACTCCTTGTGAATTCACTGTAGTTTATCCCAAATCCTGATCTGTTGGTGCTGCTTGTTTGGGATATCCTCTCAGTTCCTCACTGCATAATCCTGTCCACACACCCATGCTTCAGCAGCACAAGTAAATATGATAACTGAGGCCCTCACTGAGTCCTTGTAAACTGAGTGATCTTCATCACTGGTTCAGTGTGTAAAGCTTTTGTGTATTTAATGAATGAAAGTAAATGTCTAATACCAGGTCTTCAAATCTGTCATCTCCAGTTTGTACCTTAGCTTCAGTATGAAATGCAAACTACGGTAGTGTTAGTTTTAACAGGATCCACTGAACAACCCCTACCCCCATCAAGGGCAGATCTCAGATCTCTCACACACTGTAAACCCACAATCGGCTGCTGTTACATCAGTTGCCGAAATTTAATTAAATCAAAAGTCAGGCGTTTTTATGACCCACAGGTAAATGTTACATACACACACACACACACACACACACACACTGTTGAGAAAAAATTATTTGCCCCCTTTCTGGTTTCTTATGTTTTTGTCACACTTAAATGTTTCAGATTATCAAACTAATTTAAATATTAGACAAAGATAACCCGGGTAAACACAAAATGCAGTTATTAAGTGATTATTGTTTTTATTAAGGAAAAAACTATCCAAACCTACATTGCCCTATGTGAAAAAGTAATTGCCCCCCTTGCAAAATCACAAAGTAACTTTTAATCACATTGTTTGGAAAACTGAGTGCAGTTTCACTAGCCACACTCAGGCCTGATTACTGCCAGACGTACTGAACCATGAGATCACTTAAAAAGTAGATTATAAGATCCCAGAAAAGGAAGACATCCTGCCACGATCTAAAGAAATTCATTAACAGATGAGAAACAAAGTAATTGACATCTGTCTGTCTGGAAAAAGTTACAAAGTCATTTCTAAAGCTTTGGGACTCCAATGAACCACAGAGAGCCAATATTCACAAATGGAGAAAACATGGAGCAGTGGTGAACCTTCCTAGAAGTGGCCGGCCTACAAAGAGCG
>JBBIGA010000002.1:12302751-12315734 GCA_037576975.1 Alestes dentex
ATACACACAATTATTTGATCCCCTGCTGAATTTGAAAGTTTGCTCACTTACAAAAATGACAATAAATTGATTAGCACAGCACTGAGTGAAATAAGTTTTTGGAGTGTATATAAATATAATTCAGCTGGTGGCCTAGTTGTTAGGTAGGTAGAGATAAGAAGGTTGTGGGTTCAAATCCGAGGACTGCTAATGGCACCACTGAGTTATCTTTGAGCAAGGTACTGTCCCCAAACACTGCTCCCCGTGCCCTGCGTTGCTGGCTGCCCACGGGTTCACTTGGTTAATGGGTTAAATGCAGAGAAAAAAAACACACTGGTAGCACTGTTCATGTGTGAATGTTATATTCTCTCTCTCTCCTTCTCTATGTATATACAGTATATAGATAGATAAATAGACAGAGATAGATAGAGATAGATAGATAGATAGATAGATAGATAGATAGATAGATAGATAGATAGATAGATAGATAGATAACTCATAGCTGTAATACTAATTTCACAAAAATTGCCCTTCACCTTAAATTGCTATTATAATTAAACTGTTTACTGTGATCATAAGAAACTGGTTTGCCGTGGTTTTGATGTAACGGGTTTGTGGGAAAAGTGGTATGAACCTCACGGCACACCGTACATGTTGTCATGCGTATGGATTCAAAATGGCGCTCTCCATGAGGAGAAGTGTGAAGTGTCTTCGGCGCTTCATTCATAAAACCTCTTTGCAGAAAAAACTGTTCTGCAGCGAGAACCTGCGAGAAACGAAGGTACGTAATCTAACCGAACCTAACCGGGGCTTTTACCGCTTCACGAGTGGGAATTTGTTTAATTATTTATCAGATTCAGACCCCAATACATGAGTGTTCATTTGAAAGTCAAGCTGTAAAAATATAATGATATTAAGCCTCTGAAAATGCGTTCGTGAATTTTACCATCATATACAGTTACAGACACTCCGAACAGAAACCCATCTGGGGTGGAAACTTCTTGAGGTGTCAAGAAATTGTCTTTGCTAGGACTGACAAGGTTTAAATTAGTTCCCTATACTGAAAAACTGTGCTGTGTGGACAGTATTCTATATTGAAATTACAGTGAGGGAAAATCAAAGAGTTTAAATTTTATTAACATTACACATCAGTTGGTATTATACTGGAGTTCTAAAAATCTGTCAGATGTTTGAACCATTTACAATGTTTGAACCATTTATAAAAGCACCCCCCCCATTTTTAAAATATGTATATAAGTACCTGCTTTTTTTCTTCTAACAGACACGTAATGGAATTAGGTTACCTGCCAGCTGGTTGTTTCTTAAGTAATTGTGCACTTATGATTTAACCCTAGCTATCAGCCAAGCCTCCTGCTTCTTACTTGCAGTCTATTGCAGTTCATGTCAAACTTTGTCAGACATTAACTGGTGTATAAATGACTACATGTGTAAAAACCCATCTGGTGGAAAAGGCTTCTTTTTTTAAATATAACAATGCCGTAATGCTGGTGCATGGGTTCCACACTGTTAGCTCAATTTCGTTTGGACATTACAGATTCATATGGATGTCTCCGAGGTTCAAGTTGTACACATTTTAGTAGTTCTGTACAATAAAAACTGTCTCTAACAGAGAAAACCACCATGCCATGTGGAATCTCTCTAGGGTCTATTATTGTACCTGTCCTGTATAGCCTGTACATGCTTTCTCTGGGTCAAATCTTAAAGAGAATGATGTGTCCTATCATAACTATGCAGATGACACTCAGACCTATCTAGCTCTCTCACCAAGTGACTTTGGTCCTATAGATTCAGTGTGTCTGTGCCTTGATAAAGTGCATAACTGGATGCATCAAAACCTTCTCCAAGTAAATAAAGACAAAATGGAGATTATTCTGTTTGGAAATAAAGAGGGAAGATCAATGCTTTGTGCCCACATGGAATCTAGACATCAAGTTAAAGACTTTGTGTCTAAACAAGACTTAGAGAAACTTATCCATACATAAATTTCCTGTAGGATTGACTATTGCAACGCTCTCTTCACTTGGATTCACCAGAAGTCCATTAGATAGCTCCAGCTCATTCAAAATGCTGCTGCCAGAATGTATATTTCTGCAAAGCTCATTGAATGACCTTTTGTGTGTGATAATGTGCCATATAAATGAACTTGAACTTAAACAAGTTCAGCTGGTGGGAGAAGCTGGTGGCCTAGTGGTTAGGGAGTTGCCCCTGGGATCAGAAGGCCGTTGGTTTGAATCCCAAGACTGCTAGTGTCACCACTGAGGTACCCTGGTCAGTAGCAGCTTTTTTCATAAGATAAACAATGTCCATGTTCATTTCGCATGGACGGCTGTAGCTTTGGTGTCTGTCACTCCTCTTTAGCAAGACAACAGCTAGTCCTAAAGGCTGCAGTTCTATTACTCACAAAATGCAGGATTGTGTTATGCCAGTTTTAGAGTCTCCTCGTTTGCTTCCAATTGAACTCGGGAACTTTATTGTTTGTGTTTGAGCCAATAAATAGGCTACTTTCTGTTTACATATCAAATATGTTTCACAGTTCTGCACAGCTGAGAGCCCAGAGGTTCTCTAATAATTAATGTAAAGTTAAGTTTGACACTTGTTTTGTTTGGATTTCAACGATAGCTGATGCCAGGCTTCTGTAATGCTCTATACATGTTGTCTTTGTTGTTTACGTACTCTGGTGCATTTTACTTACTTTTTCCCTTCTGTTATTTAATTACTATAGTTAATTTAATTAACAATGAACTCTGAAGCTAATTTAACAACAGCTCTGTTGCTTTGTGACAACCCTTCATAATGAATCTGACTCAAAACTACTAAGTAAAATTAATGAGTAGCAAAAAGTGTGTGGAGATAGGATTTTTTTTCCTTTTGTATCATCTATGTCATGTTACATCATATGTAATCGTAGTTGTTCATGTTAACTAATGTAAACAACAAAAAACAAAAAGTTTAGATTAAGATAATGGTTAATCTACTGTGTGACAGTCTTTTATGATTGACACTACTGAAACAGTGTCCGAACTTGATTTTTGAGTCTTTGCTTTAGAATTCCTTTCATTTCATTTTGCACTCTGACATTGGGTAATGCGTCAGCCCAGTCTGCTCTGATCTTAAAGTGATCTCTTTGCCTTCACACCAGCCTGTGCTGATCAAAACTTGGCAGAAATGACACGGTTGAAAATGTGTTGTCAGCAGAATCAAGTAAAATTATGCCTAATTTCTCTCTATTAAAATGTGTCACACCTCTATAAACAGAGCATCATTGGTATGTTAATAAACTGTTAATTAACCCAGTAGCTCCCTAGATACTTGTAATGATCGCAACAGTGACTAAAATGACCCTCAATTACTGACCCATGAGTATGCTATGGAGCGTTTAAAGTCCACCTCTGCTGCTCTGCCCTGTCCCTCTGCTTATGATTGACGAGCTGAGGGAGCTGATGGCTGCCTTATGCTTGGCGCGATGGAATGCGTGCTGACCGCCAGCCTGTCTGTGTTTTGTTAGCTAAAGGCAGTGTGTCACCAGGGACGGTGGAGAGGTGTGTGCCGTGACGGCAGGGGTGAAGTCTACGCGGATCTAGTGGCAAGTAATAGGGAAACCTCCAAACCATATTAGCACCCCTTCATTACCAGCAGCAACACGAGGTGTTGGTTTTCATTTGTTTTAATTTTCTCCAAATGTGAGCAACTGAACACAAACCCGAACATTCACAATGCCCTGAGGTGTGATGTGCGTCAAAACATTGAGTGTGTTCTTGGCAGCAAGAGTAGACGAATGTTGAGGTGAGCAATATGCTCCTTGTGTTTGAAGTGTGAAAGATATTTTTGGACTGAGATTTTGAATTACAGTGGTTTTGAAGATACAGTGGCTTTGATTCTGTTTACCCAAGCATGCTGTGGTGAAGATGTTAACTCTGGAATGACCATCTGGTTTTTAAAGTTAATAATGGCTATGTTGGTTACACGTTTAGTTGAACTAGGGATGTCAGGATTGCTCAATTAAAAACTAGTTTCTCAATTAAAAATGGATCAGTGTTATCCATTAATCTTTGAGTGGTAAACAGGGCAAGTTGTTGTGAAGCTCAATAGTCTAAACATTCTCCACAAGGGGGCGCCCTAAGCACGTAAATGGTTGTTTTGTGTACTCCAGTGAAAGGGGGAACCCACGCCAGCAGGATCTCACGAATGAATGTTTGTATGTATGTATGTATGTAGTTACCGGTATATGAAGTTGATTTAAATGTTTTCTGTTACAAGTTTAGTGGACATCATTTTTAATCTTCAAAGTAATCACCAGTTGCATAATTACCAATGAAATCAACAGTAGCAGCCCTACCTTGTTTTTTTCCAATCTAGTTGTGTGTTATGGAAATACTGAGCCAAACAAATACTCGACTGTTCTTGGCTTTGTGTTGTATGGTGATGGGCCTTGGTGGGATTATTCCACTGACTGTGAGATAAAACGTTGCGTTCCCTGTCAGGCCCTTAATCGCCTGTGGTCTTTAATGGCTGATATCAGTCATGCCTGCCCTGTGCCTTCACAAAGAGGAAGCAGCTCTTAATTCTCCATGAGCTCCAAATGTGCTTGCTCTCATGTCGGCTAAAGCCATTAACCCAGCTCCCAGCACCACACAGGAGGGGTAACAAGAGGAAGTGAAGTGTATGAGCTTCACATCTTATTATATTAATTCATTACACAATTTGTTTTTAGATGTCAGTGACGCACTTCAATTCACAATAGTCCAGTGTTATTAGGTTCATCCTGCTGACGAATGAATGAAGCCGTTGGATTGAAAACATCTCCACACTTTTCTGAGAGTGCATTATGTGTGTGATAATTCGGTCTTAGTGTTTTGGCTCTGAGCTCCTGTGGAGTCTTTGTTGTGTGTTGCGTCATAGTCCATGTAGGCTTATACATTCAATTAAATTGAAGTAGACTATCTGGTGTCACACTTCTGGGCCAGACTCAAGTCAACAGTTATTGCTTGTGCTGGAGGAAATTGGAGGGAGCGAGAGAGTGGGCAGTGGGGAGGAGAGAGAGAGGGAGAGAAAGAATGTTGGCCAGAGCTATGCCTGAGTGTTACCATAATTATATATTGATAAATTGATGAGGTGTGTGCAGGTTATTTCTGCTTCATTGTGAGTTTTATGTGGTTAATATGTTATTAGTCAGCTAGTGCCTTGGTTTGTTCTTGTCATGGTTTAAAAGAAAAGTCAGCTGACATGGGAAGAAATATTATGTAATTACATTTTCAGATGAAGTGTTTACAGGTCAGCATGTCAAACTGTCTGATGTACAACATTTACAGGTCAGCTATTTGACTGTACTACATTGTCTGTACTGTAGTCCTTGCTGATTAATGATGATATTTCTGTGTTCATGTTTGTGAACATTAGCATGTATGGCATGCAGATCACTTCATTGGCTATTGTAAAGTGACCGATGCTGCGTGAATGGTATAGTAATAAAAGTTGCTGGTGCTAAATGGCTCGAATTTTGGAACTTTGGCCCTGTGGGCTTGTGGAGCAGTGGTGCGTACTGGTGCGCCTGTCCAAGCCTGGTTATTTTTGGAGGGCTGGCTGTCCTGTTGTGCTGGGAGCGCTGTTTTTGAAGGGACTCCAGCGCCATTAATCAGACCGGGGACCCCACGGTGTGAGAGGGCCCCCAGCCCTGGCTCTCCACACTGCGCGTTTCTGTTCCTCTGCCTTCACTCTCCGCACAGTGTGAAGCGTAGAGGAACCTCATCAATCTCACCTGTCCGAAACGTCAACCGCAGATTTAATCAAACGCTCCGTCGACCATGCCCACCCCAACCCCCCCACAGCCACCCCCCCCCCAACCTCCTCCAGCGCACCACCCTTCTTCCCCTAAAATACCTCAGCTCTCCCTTGCTCCGCGGCCACTTTTCGGCCTTACCGCTTATGCTTTCTTTGCCTCCTTTTTTCCACGTCGGTTCTCTTTCATTCTACCCACTCTGTTTTTATTTTAGGTCATTCGCACTTTGCTTCAAGCTGAGTGTATTTCAATACAGAGAAAACACACAGTCCCCACTGTATCACCTTTTAAAAGCAGGGGTAGGTACACTAAACACGATTTCCTGCTCAATACCTCACTAGAGCAGGTCCCTGCTGGTAGCCTGATCTAACAGGCCGAGCAAGAGAGAGTGAGAGAGGGTACAAGAGTGGCAAGCTAGAGGCCCATGTTTCTGCTGTTCAGCGTGATGTCTGTTTTAATAGGGTGCGTGGGGCTGCACTGTCGAACGCGCTAACAGTGGGTTCTGTGTGTTTGAGGCTTGCCGGGGGACAGATGGATTGTAGCAGCCATGTCAGTGGTGCCGTTCAGACTCTCTCACTCTTTCTCTCTCTCGCTGAGGATCCCCTGCAGAGGTGGACAGGCGTGGAAGGTGGCGTGGGGAAGTGTTGAAATTGGCTTGCTGTCTTGGCTGGAATGCTGAAGTCCACTCCAGGCTGTCCGGAAAGTCAGAACCTGGCTGGCTCTTGGAGGTTTTTGATTCACTGCACAAAAAGTGGTTGAATTGTTTACACTTTCTCGTCTTAATGTCTTTATGCCCTTATGTTATCTGGATGTTTAGCTTGTTTAAACGTTCACATTATTCTAGTTTTTTATGCACTTATAGGTACATTTATGTCATCAAATATACTCTAACTTCTTGAATGTTTCACGATTCACGTTCATCGTATGTACACATTTACACAGCAGCCTAAACCCAGTTCATGTTGGATAGTTAAAGGTTTGAGAAATGCTCTTTGTACTAGTGTCAACACTTTAAAAATGTCCTGACAAAGCTGTCAGTTACCTAACACAGCACAAAAGCTAAAGGGACTCTGGGGACTCATGTTGCTCAAAATGTCAACTTTTTTGGAAATGGAAATCTTCTCTAATGTAACCAAAATGTTAAAGCTGATTTCTTAACTACCCCGATCTGCAGCAGCAATAGGGTGTTACTGGGAGTGATGGAAGCCTTAATAATTTGTATTGTGGTACAAATTCCAGTTTTTCCAACTTTTTCACTGATGTTTCCATTCACAGGGCCTTCACAGCATGGAAATGTAGAGTGGTTCAGATGAAATCAAGGCGTCACAGTTATTTGTTGGAAACAGAAGCTCCTAAACTAACTACAAACCTGTCGCATGAAACAACCAACTGGAAAGTTTCTCTACAGTACATAAATGTCCATACAGCTTGTGTTACACACGTTCGTACTAATGTAAAGTGTGAAAACGTATATTTAAAGTGTATGTAACCTTTAGAACTATTAGCTGACACACATAGCTTAGGATAATGTATACGCCATATGGTAAATGTGGATGAAGAAAGCTTTCGTCACCTTCCCTGCTCTGTGGTAAAACAGTGTTGTGGCTGTCAGTGTAAAATATGAGGATCGAACACCCAGGTTCTGCTCCTGCTGTGTGTCATCAGGAACAGGAAGAAGGGGAGATAGTGGTTTGTATAGTCACAAGGTTAGGCAGAAAGATGGCCACCAGTCGTCCCAACATCATCTGGGTTCAAACTTGCGAGGTCCTAACAACACTTGGGATCCTCTTAAAAATCTTTGTTTTTAAATGAGACATACAGTGGATTGTTATTAAAAATATGCCCAAGCAAGGTTAGTGTGGTCTAATTTGACCTAATTTATTGTGGTTTATTATTTTCTTACACTCCCCTACAATAAAAGAGACAAAGACAAATTAAAAGAGATCATGCTACTAAAGCCGGTTCTTTTCAGCCTCCTCAGAGCAAAGGGATCACATTGATCTAAAAGTACTTCTGTGCTTCTACTCATGCATAATTTGGTGGTTTTCACGTTGACTTAGGAATAGTTTGTTAATTAGCTGATAGTTTGGATCAGATGTGTACATGAAGAGGAACACCAAAATATATAACCCAGGATATATAATGCAGGACCCGGACAGCCCTAGAGGCAGCTGAGAGGAGAAGGTGCTGGTACAAAAGATAACTTAGTTTCAGTCACTAGTCACTGAAGATATTCTTATTGTGCATATTGTTAAGCTAAATTCAGAATGTTTTGTTTGTTCCACAGTGTCTGTTTTCACAGTGATTTGAATTGGCTCTTAGGATATAAATCAGTAACATAGTTGTCTAGAGTTCATCATTACTACACTGACTGTGTGGTAGGTAGTGCATATTCTAATTGTGAAGGAGTGCATTAAGTGCAGCATTATGATGCTTTTACACCCTGTGGTAGTCCTGGTGGTCAACATTTAGTACTTTATGTTTTTGTGGGGACCATCTGGTGGACCCTGTGGACCAATTTAAAAAAACCATTGCTCTGTGGGTTGGCGAGTGTGTAGAAACTGAGAACTTGTGAACAATGAGAATGGAGAGAGGTTTTGTAAATATGACTGAGCTGATAAGAATAAAAGGGTGTTGACGTTTGACTGAGGATTTTTCTAAGGTACTGCACGTCTCCATTTGTGGCTGACGTGTGATTAACACCTGGCAGTTTCCCCAGTGATCTTAGAAGAGAAACTCTAGTGATCTCTCTGCAGGACCTACAACTACCATGCTTTTAGAAGAGAACCACTAACTTCTTTTTCGTCACGAATACTCCACTTTCAGACATTCCTCAGTATTGGTAGATGCAAAGTGTGACAGTTTGATTATTCCTTTGGTAGTTGGGGTTTTACATTGATTCAGCTAATGTGTGATTGTCTCGAATGACACCATTAGCATGTCTGAGAGGGTAATGGCTGCCTGAAGGGAAAAGGGGAACATGCGTTTGGTGTGTCAAAGCGAGGTGAGAACACACATGAGCCAGACTCAGGCTGTATACCCTAAAATCACCACTGACACCTCAGGGAGGCCCACTACATCCGGGCCACTGCACAATCATTACTCACTCCGTCATGGCATAAATACCCTGTTCCTTCCTACCGACCAGCCCGTTAATAACTCTGCCTCAGTTGATGTATGCTGAGAGACATGGACTAGCCTTGAGCCAAACTGACTTTAGATCAGACAGTAATCTTGGTCTCTGAAAAGGCCCCACAACTTATCATTTAATGCAAAATCATGTAGCTGTTCTGATCGAATGATTAGACACAATCTTACATTCCCAGGGGTCATAGTAAAGGAATATGTTAAAGGGGAAACTTTGCAAAAGACTAAAAACATGCGATCATGTATAGATTTGTATACTGTAATTTAAAGAAACTGCTTGGCAAAAACTACTAATATTCCTCTTATTCAGTCAGTCATTGTTTTGTCTGAAGTTTGCTTCCTTAATTTTGATCTGATTCTACAAGGCAAGCTTACAGGTAATGGAAGCTTGGATAGACAGCTACTAATTTGGCGTAATAAAACCTGCGTGCCCTAATCATTACACACTCACCTCATACCACACTGAGATGTTAAACGCTGTCACTTGCTTATGTGGTTTCTGAACCCGTATGACAGTGTTTGAAGAAATTCAGAAAAGTCAACTGCATTCCTAAAAACAGCTATATATATATATATATATATATAATATAAAATTAAATAAACTACTTAACTTTTAATTGAGCTCTTTTTTTTTAATCGAGATCACTTAAGATCTTTTGAACATCTATAAACTGGCTTCTCTCTACCACCCCACAGAAAAATGCTATATTTGATTATGTTCTTTATAAGAGTGTCTACCAGATGCATAAATGAAAATGGAGAGGGAAAATTGGGTAACTAGGATTTTTGTTCAAACAATTTTAAATTTGAATGCATTAGTAAAGCATTGATTTTTATTCATGCACAAAATTCAGTGCTCCAGTCAGCTAGCTATCAGGAATGCATATTGCTCTCAATCACATCAGTATTGAAAATAATGGGTCAAATAAAGTAGAAATGTGTCAGTATTGGATCGATGCTTAGATTTGACTAATATTTGCTTCAGCATTTCTTATTTGCTGTACAACCTGCATTGTAACCCTTTGCAAGTAAATGTTAAGTTTCTCTGTAATGCTAATCCAGGTGGATCTAAGGCCAATTACTGTAATGTATAAATGTGAGTGTGTTGATATCACCATCTGCATAATCAAACATGTAAAAAATAAAAGATCTGTACAATATTGGCTCATTCCTACTAGTATCCACCTGAACTGAATAAATTTAAGTAAAGCCTTATGCTCCGGTTGCCTATGTGCCCTTGTCTTGTCCCGGTTCACCCCTCACCTCTCTCTGTGCTAAAGTATGTTTGAGCTGCTCCACCGCCTGGCGCCCTCTCAGTAACCACTGCCAGTGCTCACTGAAGTCAGCCTCACTGGTAACACAATATTTGCCCTGGGATCCACGAATGAAGAGTGGTTTCTCGCTTCTCTAAAGAAGGAAGAAAGAGGGAACTCTTTCCCAGTCCATGGATTTTAAAACAAGGCTTTTGTTTTACTTACTCCTAATTCTACGATATGCATAATGGGTTTACAGTGTTTATGCTGCCGATTTCTCTTTTTCATTGCTTTAGGCAGGACCGCTACTGTGACTGTTACCTCTCCATTGGGTAGCGCTTAAAACATTCTCATTGGCTGGCGGTAGAGTGTAGAGTGTTTGCATTGGCTGGGGAGCGGTTCCGCTCTAATGTTCCCTCACCCTGCGGGACGCTCCAAAGTGTGAGACCTGCTTTAGATTTCGTTTTGATAACAGCCATAAAACTTAGTGCAGACCTTCTCTGCCCTCCTCTGCCTCCTCACTATTAGAGTAAATGCAGGTGCCTCCTCGTTCACCTCCCCTCTGTTTTTTTTCAGTTTCCTGTACTCAATTATCTTATTTTCCTCACCATCCTTTTTTTCTATCATTACTTCTGTCACTTCTTATCTCCCTTATCTTAGTTCTCCAGGTTTTTTCTCAATCCATTGTTCTGTCTTTACTTCAGTTCATGAGAAGTCTAGAACTAGTGCAGTTTTCTGTACATACGATTTACCTTATCTAAACATGTACATGTAATTGTAATTACAGAAATTACATAGCAGTTACATAATTACATAGCTTTTTTATGAAAGAGATTGCAATCATAACAACAGCTATTTATCATTGAGGTCACTGTGAGTTCCTGGTGTTCAGTAGTTAGTACGGTGCCTTGCAAAAGTATTCACCCCCTTTTTTGTGTTTTGTTGCCTCACAACCTGGAATTAAAATGGATTGAGAGTTTGCACCATTTTATTTACAGAACATACCTACAACTTTGAAGATGTATTTGTTTTTTATTGTGAAGCAAACAACAAATAGGACAAAATAACTGGAAACTTCAGCTTGCATAACTGTTCACCCCCCCCCCCTAAAGTCAGTACTTTGTAGAGCCACCTTTTGCGGCAATTACAGCTGCAAGTTGCTTTGGATAAGTCTCTATGAGCTTGCCACATCTTGCCACTGGGATTTTTGTCTGTTCCAGAAGGCAAAGCTGCTCCAGCTCCTTCATGTTGTATGGTTTTCGCTTGTGAACAGCAATCTTCAAGTCTGACTACAGATTCTCAATTGGATTGAGGTCTGGACTTTGACTAGGCCATTGCAAGCCATTTAAATGTTTCCCCTTAAACTACTCGAGTGTTGCTTTAGCAGTATGCTTCGGGCATTGTCGTGCTGAAAGGGGAAACCTCCGTCCCAGTCTCAAATCACAGGCAGACTGACACAAGTTTTGCTCAAGAATATCCCTGTATATAGCACCATCCATCTTTCCCTTGACTCGGACCAGTTTCCCAGTCCCTGCTGCTGAAAAACATCCCCACAGCATGATGCTGCCACCACCATGTTTCACTGTGGCTATGGTGTTCTTGGGGTGATGGGATGTGTGGGGTCTGCCCCAGACATAGCATTTTTCTTGGAGGCCGAAAAGTTCAATTTTAGTTTCATCTGACCAGAGCACCTTCCTCCATACATTTGGGGAGTCGCCCACATGCCTTTTTGGCAAACGCAAAACATGCCTTCTTATTTTTAACACTAAGTAATGTCTTTTTTCTGGCCACTCTTCCGTAAAGCCCAGCTCTATGGAGTGTACGGCTTATTGTGGTCCTATGGACAGAAACTGTAGTCTCTGCTGTGGAACTCTGCAACTCCTTCAGGGGTCCCTTTGGTCTCTGTGCTGGCCCTCTGATTAATGCCCTCCTTCTGTGAGTTTTGGTGGGCGGCCCTCTCTTGGCAGGTTTGTTGTGGTACCATGTTCTTTCCATCTGAAGATAATGGAATTGATGGTGGATGCTCTCCGGGGGATCGTCAAAGATTTGGATATTTTTTTATAACCCAACCCTGACTTGTACTTCTCAGCAACTTTGTCCCTGACTTGTTTGGACCGCTCCTTGGTCTTCATGGTGTGATGCCTCTTGCTTAGTGGTGTTGCAGCCTTTGGGGCCTTTCAGAAAAGGTGTGTTTATACTGACAGATCATGGGACACTTAGATGGCACACAGGTGGACTTCATTTAACTCATTATGTGACTTTTGAAGGTAATTGGTTGCACCAGGGGCCTTCATAGCAAAGGTGGTGAATACATATGCACATGCCAATTTTTTTATACATTTTTTTTTTTTTTCATTTCACATCACCATCTTAGACTCTTTTGTGCAGATCCATCACATAAAATAAGATTTAAAAACATTTAAATTACAGGTTGGAATGTAACAACATAGGTAAAAAGCCAAGGGGGGTGAATACAGGCTCATGGGCACTCATGGCTCATTGATGCGCATGGGGAGCGAACGTGTGTCTGATCCAAAAGAAAAACTACTGCTGTGCAAACTGCTGAACAGATCAATGTTGGCTGTGATACAAAGGTATCTTCACTGCTGTCTGCAGTTGCAGCTACGTAGCTGCAGACTGCTCTGACCCCTGTCCACCACCAAAAATACCTACAGTGGGTATGTGAGCATTAAACATAGACCATGAATCAATTGAAGAAGATTTCAATTAAATTCAATTCAATTTTATTTGTATAGCGCTTTTTACAACCAGGTTGTCACAAAGCAGCTTTACAGAGTCCAGGTCCG
>JBBIGA010000002.1:12316348-12335243 GCA_037576975.1 Alestes dentex
GTGTGTGTGTGTGTGTGTGTGTGTGTGTGTGTGTGTGTGTGTGTGTGTGTGTGTGTGTGTGTGTGTGTGTGTACTAGGCATTGTAGAAAATATGGAAAGAGAGAGATAGTATTGGTGAATAGTAGATGAGTAGGGCTTTTGTGCCGTCTGCCTGGAGCTCTCATGCACACGCACTCTTGCACACCTCTGTTTTTATTCCAGTTTAACTTCATGCCACATATCTTGGCAAGGCTGAAGACCTCCCATTGAACACACGAGCTCAAGACTGTTCCACATGTAAAAATAAAACTGCTGCCCAAAGAAAACACTTGACTTCATTGAAAAAATGGTGACAAGCTGAAATCAGTCGGATCTTAAGTGTGGGGCTTCGTGTTTGTATATGTGTGTGTATTAGGGATATATTGAGGTTACACCCCTTTTACCGGAATAATATCCACACATCAGAGAGTTAGATTTATGTGAATATTTCTGGCGGTTTCACATGATAGAAACCAGTGTGTAAATCTAATCAAATATAAAGCTGACTCCTCATCTCTATTGAATAGCTGATACAACTGAAGAATAATCTGTATTTATATTTTGCACTATGTAGCATTAATAACCTTTCCTCTACTATAGATTATGCAAATCCTCAGTCTTTATGACATGAATGTACATTTTAAAATTCACCTTTCTGTAATTTAAATACACCTCTAGCCATTTTTCTTGCTCTTTGGTCATGCACTCGGTCATCACTTCGTCCATCTTATTGCCTCTTCCCACATAGATTATCTGGCTGTAACTAATATCTCTCTTCGTGCTATGCCGTAAAATTGCTTTTTTATGTTCATTCCTGCTTTGGTTTACGTCAGGCTCTTCAGAATCCTTTTGTGTGCGAGGGGGATGGCAGCCGCGTCGCCAGCACCCATAAACTTTAATTCTCTGAAGCAGAAGGATTTTTCGCCTTTTCTGCTCCTCTCTGCAACTGGAGTTTTTGGCAGAATGAGTGCAGAATGCCCAGAGCCCTGCATGAGCACTCTCTCTCCCTCGCATGGTTTTAGCGTGAGGCATAGACCTCTTTAATTGGCCATGCTGAAACCCCAGAGGATGGTCATATTTAATGGCATTAATGTTATTAGACTGGATGGAGAAGGAGACTCTTGCTGTGCTACTCTGGGCACCTGTTGGGAGGTGTGTGTATGTGTGTGTATGTGTGTGTATGTGTGTGTATGTGTGTGTATGTGTGTGTATGTGTGTGTATGTGTGTGTATGTGTGTAGAGGTTGCAGGGTATTGCTGTTCTTCTTGTGGCCACATAGAGGGGCTGGGGAGAACAGAGGGGTATACTTGCCCATTCATAGTGAAAAAAGTGGGAAAATTAGTGTGCCAGAAAGGTTCTTCGCATGATACCAGAAAGATTTTTGATTCCCTATAGTGTGTTTCAATAGTTTTTTTTCCATAGAGAAAACCAGAAATGCGTTAGTATGCAGAACAATTTCAACATTTTAAGAACTTCTACATAATGCAAGGTCTTGGAGGAACCCTTAAAATGGTAAATAACTTGACATTATGTGAGGGTTATTTGTATTATGGTTATGTGAGGGTTAATCACACTATATTTATTTTAAGGAACAAAAATAATTCTTCTGTGGTGCTCCTCACAGAAGCATTTGTGTGTACACTGCCTGTCAAGCCTTTACAGACACCTTGCCTTATTTTGAGCTGTGGGTTTTCTCTATGTTCCTGTTCAGTGACCTAAGAAAATAAAACAGATCTCGGTAGAGTTTGCTTGTTCACATCTTCCCATGTCCTGATGGGTTTCTGCCAGGAGCTCTGCTTTCCTACCACAGTCCAAAACTTGTATGACAGGTGAACTATAGATGTTACATTTCCTTTAGGTTTGACTGTGTGTCTGAGTGTCCAGAGTGTTTCTCTCTATGAATGCTGGGATAGGCTCTCACCTCCTGTGACCCTGGTTTGGATAAGCATCTCTGAAAATGAACACTTAAAATGAACAGTGAATAGAATAAACAGCAAAACTTTTCTTTTCCAAACTTTTGTTAAAAGCAAAAGCAATCTTTTGTCCCAAATGTTGTTTTAAAGTCCTGACAGGTTTAAGGATGGGTGGGTCACAAAGATTTACACCTACACTAGAGTCAAAATAAACTTGATTAATCTGTAATATGTTAAAGGGCAATATTGTAAAAGTTTTGCATAAGTAAATTAAAAAGTGTCCAATTGTATGGCACTTTCCACTATTTACATTACGTATAAAAATGTAGAAGATGCTTTGGTTCACTGGCCATTTTAGATCATAAATATAATGAATAGATTTCTGTTGTAGACAGGCTCCTGTTTCCTCTGACCACCATTGCAAATAACTGAGTTGCTCTACAATGTTTCTACAAAACAGTTTGAGTGACTTCATGTTTTGAAAAATTATTGAAACCAATAAAGAATATATACTGATGTATTGAAAAAAACAATCTAGGAATCCCCCCACATTTAATGGATGCATTGAAAAGCATTTTTATCATTCATTATGTGTTTGCAGGAGATCTAAGTGTGTATTCTCCTTTGTGTGCAGGTTTCAGAGCATGCTGAGCTGTCCTGGATCCTTGGCTGCCTCACCAGCATGCCTCGCTTACGACACCTACCTCAGTGGAAGGTAATGGGTGTAGAGGGACAAGATCCATTTTTATATAAAAATAAATTTAGTTACTTGGAGCAAAGTGTCTCTTAACAGACATAATTGCATTATTTTAGCCAAAAATAAAACCTCTTAATGGCTCATTGTTCTAGTGCTTTCTTTGCTGTGTAATGAGAAACTACACACAGTCTGGAAATGGCTCAGAGTCAGTCCAGTGCAAGTTCTGATGTTTGGGTCTCGCTCTGTATTTATTCTTGTCAGCTATACTGGCCTGCTGTATTGTTCATCACAAATGTCTCTGCACCTGGCAGGGATGGCGAGGGCGTGATAATGACTGTGATTTACCCAAAGTGCGGCGCAGTTTTATGTGTGTGTGTGGAGGAGCACTCAGCCAGCAGCCTCCCGTTGCTGCAGGGAAAACACCTCGCTGTTTACTCAACAGCTGAGTGCATGTGAAACGTGGCGGAAAATGGCCTTTGAATGCGGCCTGCACGTGTTAATGCGAGAAGACTCCTTCGTGCACACTCGCCATGAAACGCAGTGAGGGGGATTATTGTGCAGAGAGGCAAATAGACAGGTCCTTACCATGGAGGATATTTCACAAATCAGGATTTCTAATTTTGCCAGATAACTTAAGCCAAATGTCAGGCCTGTGCAATAGGAGACTTGTTTCTGTTGGACAACCCTCTCTTTTGGCTTAACCAGGAAAATAGCCCCATGTGTATAAACTAGCACGCTTTCCATTTTTATCAATCACCTGTTTTTATAATTGATGTCTGTTATTATATCCCCACATGGATTGTGATTAATTCTCTTTCTCTGCTAATCTCTAACTTTAGATGAAGAGTAAGCAGAGGAGTGAAGGAAGTGTGGGCCTCTATACCTACCCAGTGTTACAGGCTGCAGACATATTGCTCTACAAGTAAGGCCGGTCCAGTTCACTGTTTACTGTGTCAATAGTACTGGGAATTCTCACCTGATATTCATTATTATTCTTATGTGTAGATCCACACATGTACCAGTAGGGGAGGATCAGATCCAGCATTTGGAGTTGGCCCAGGACTTAGCCCGAATCTTCAACAACAAATATGGGGAGTTCTTTCCCGAGCCTCGTGCTTTGCTTAGTAAGTGGAAGATTGCCAATTTTCAGCCAGGGGATAAGAGCATACTTGTTTATATTACACTAACCTCTTTTTCTCATGAGGGCCCATCCATAGGCTGCCACAGGCTTATAGGCAGGAGAGGAAAAAATGTCCTTGGTGCCCATGAGCATGTGCAGTGCCTACTCAGTGTGTCCCTCACTGACTTGTGTCATCTATGTATGCTCACACGCATATTCACACACTTGCACAACTGCACCCAGGACACCGTATCCCTCTACACTCACAATCAGATACACACATGGCCCCCACGTTGGACCAGCAGTAGGGCAGGCTCCTCTTTGAGCTACACCCTTTCATGCTCTGTAATTATCGCCGTCATAAGAGCACAATATGAAACCAATCATGCATTCAATGGTGCTTTGATTAAAGGAGTGTTCCCTTCCTCTTCTGTCTGAATAATAAAGTGATAATAGATTGGAGGACTTTTTCAAGCTGACAGCACTGGGGATGAGATGAGGACAGTGAGAATTGAGATGGGGAGGAGTTATAGGGGCCTGCTTTGGAATCTTTGCTCTGTTGATATAAAATCTCTCACTGCCCCCTAAACTGGACCTATATATCGGTGCCAGAACCAAGAGATGCAAGTTATTAGGCAGCCAATCTGAACCTCTGTCAAAGTGCTGTAAATCATTGCTCATCTGTGTTTTGATACCACTAGGATGAGGAAGTGAGTAACACAAAACATTTGTTCCTCCCCAGAGACCTATTTTATGTCCAGATGAACCCTTGACTATCTGTCCCCATGTAACATTCAGTTCAGGAATGATTCATCTGTTGGTGTGTGTAACTGTGTAGCAGTATATGATGGAATTGTAACTCAGAACAGATTCTTATGAAACCATGGCACTTTCATGATGTACTATGAGTACCTTGAGCTTTCAGTTAGCGCTTCTAGCTAGGTCATAATCAATCATGACATACTTATAACGTACTTACTTATTTCTGGCTGAATCATGTATGTATTTTTACATGTGACTTATTAATTGATGCCCCTGTCCAGTTACATGTTTTTTGCAAAAATAAGCATGTGCTCTACAGGGATTACACTTCTACACATATATTTAAGTGTGTTCACTGTGGAGGATGTGTATGTATTTTACTTCGAAGTTTGTCATTTGACTAGGTGTTTTTGCTCAAGACAGTATTTATACATATAATTTCTTAATGGTCCTTGCCTTGAATGCACGGTTTTAGGAAAAATAAACATTTAATTGGTATACAACATTTACATTGTATGGAAGTCCTTTAAACTTTAAAAGCATTTTTAACACTCCTACATAACATTTACCAAATGTTTTTTAAAGAACTATCATTTTGATATATTTATTAGATATTGTTTAATTATCTCAATCTAAGCAGCCATTTTCTGATAGCTTTTAAATTTTTTTAGTGTATTGCGAGTATGGAAATTACAACCTTTTGTTTATTGCCATGTATCCGGTGACTCGGTGGGTAATGAATGGGATCAGTAACGTTTTCTGAATCTGAAGAGCAAAACGGTTGCAGCACAGACTAAAAAAATTAGTCAGTTTTAAGTTGGAAAATCAGCTCTACTGGTCTGGTAAAAAAAATAAAAAATAGCATGGATTTGATTACAGCTGAAGCTTTTTCACCCTCAGGTTCCACACGGAAAGTTAAATCTTTGAGAGACCCTTCCTCTAAGATGTCGAAGTCCGATCCTCAGAAGTTAGCCACCGTATTTCTCACTGACACCCCTGATGACGTTGTCTTTAAGATCCGTCGAGCAGTTACAGATTTCACATCTGAAGTGACCTTTGACCCTGAGGGCCGTCCAGGTGTGTCAAATCTGATCTCCCTGCATGCTGCTGTTTCGGGCCTGACTGTAGAGGACATAGTCAGACTAGCCAGAGGGCTGGACACTGGCAAATATAAGAATCTGGTGGCGGAGGCTGTGGTGGAGAGACTGGAGCCCATTCGGCAGGAGATCCAGAGACTGAGAGCTGAGCGGGGCCACCTGGAGAGTGTTCTCGCTGAGGGAGGATCGAAGGCACGCAGCCTTGCTGCCCCAGTGATGAAGGAGGTCAGGAAACGAGTGGGCTTCTCCTGAGGATTAACCTGTGTTACTGGACATGCACCGTAATGAGACTGCTGCTGATTTTAAACTTTTTTTAAGCTCTAAGGACTTTGTATATGTGCTTATGAATGTCTTTTTTTGGATGCATACTAAGTGTGCATTCATGTGCACAGATAAATAAAAATGTAATACCACGGCGAAGGAAATAAATGGTTTACTAAGGACCAAGAGCTTTTGTTGAATTCTGGTCATACAGTTTACGTTATGCACATATGGATGAAATGATAAAGTTGAAACTGTGGAAAGGGTAATATTTTCATGCTTTGTGGTTCATCACCACATTTTCCCCACTTTTGTCCAATCAGTTAAAATAAACTTCAAACTGGACGTTGATTCCTTTTTCCAGATGAGTAACATGGCTTACCTGTGTGGAAGGTTTAAACCGCTTCTCTTCTTCTCTGGATGTTTTTTTTGTTTGTTTGTGTGTGTGTGTGTGTGTGTGTGTGAATATGTTTTGGTACTGACTGTGAAGCCCTTACTTCAAAAAAAGCAGCAGGAGTAGTCTTAAGAGAATGTAGATAGTTTCATGATTTTGGGTAAAATAAATGAAAATGTTACAGTGTCCTTATGTCTTAGACACCAAAAAATCATTTGGGACTTGATTAAACCTAGAAGTGGAAGTCTTAAAATGTTGGTATAATCTCCTGAAAATGCTACTTGTGGTATTACTGCATTAAAAATATTTTTTCCTTGTGACTGGAAAGCACTGCCAGTCATGTGTACAATTTCCAAACTTTTATTTTGCAGACCTCCTTGCAATATCAAGAAGTGCACAGGCCAGTAGTAAATCTCTGTAGCCATTAATCTGCATATTATTTCAACAGTTATGTATTTAACAATATACATGACTATAAGTCAAGAATGAAACCTGTGTCTGGTTCATTATTTTCTGCTGTGTGAAGAGCCACTTCTACCCCAAACTATCTTAAATCAGGGCCGTGCACACTTTCTGTTGAAATAAACTAAAGGAAGCATATATTTAAAAGTTATTTAAGTAAACATTATTATAAGTTGCCCATGTGTTCCATAATTTCTCCAGCTGCTAATTGAGCTAGTTTCCATAAATAAAAGTGCCTGGGCCAGGAAAAATCAAGATAGTTTGTAGGTTCCAGGAAACATGTGAGGATTAGGTGAGTGGCATGTAAATCTTCCTGAGCAATTACCTTTCAGTCTGGCAGAATGATTCATTTGTCTGTCTGTTTTTCCTCTGGATAATGATGCAGTGTGATGCAGTGAATTGGAGGCATCTTGCCCTGATGTTTCATTACATGCACTCCTGATGCATAGACATATAAAGGAGGGGTCTTCAGGGAGGGGAGGGGTAACTGAAATGTCTCAGTGGAGCCGGAATTAAATCTGTACTCCCAGCTTTACGGTTAGAAAAATGTTCTACTTTTTATTAGACGGCAGGGTGACTAAAGTGTTATTATTTTTAAGCTGTCGAGTCAGTGATGTGCTCGCTGTGCCACTGATACACATTCTGCTCCTACTAAATGTATTTTACTTCTCTCCATGCTCCGAGGCGCTTGGAAGGTGGGTTCATTAGCAGATGTGTGGGTGTGTGTGAAGGCCGATGAGAGGCGCGCGCGTCTCCAGCCCGAGGGGTTTAGCTCTACAGTATAATCCCAGTGCGAGACTCCTGGCTGGCGCTGTAGGTGAGTGTGTTCAGCCTGGAGGCTTTAAGCCGGCTCGGGGAGTGAAGAGTTTCTACCATGCCGGGCTCCGATAACAGCACAGCGTCCAAACCGCCCGCTTCTCACCATCCAGTGCCCGATCACTTTTACTCTCTTTCTCAATACACCGTGAGCATGTACAGTATTGCCAAATAATTGAAATTAAACGATTACGATATAACAATAAAATAGAGTAGGTGAGTGTGTTCAGCCTGGAGGCTTTAAACCGGCTCGGGGAGTGAAGAGTTTCTACCATGCCGGGCTCCGATAACAGTCCAGCGGATAAAGCGTCCAAACCGCCCGCTTCTCACCATCCAGTGTCCGATCATTTTTACTCTCTCTTTCTCAATTCACCGTCAGTATTGCCAAAGCGTTGAAATTAAACGATTAAGATATTATATTATTGAAATAAAATATAGCAGCAAAGTTAGAGAGGTAGGAGCTTGAAGTAGGCGGTAAAGTGTCAGAACCCCCCCCCTCTCTTTCTTTCTCTCTCTTTAATTCAAAGAGCTTTATTGGCATCACCGTGAGCATGTACTGTATTGCAAACGCATTGAAATGAAACTAACATGTTTAACTGCAAGGTAAATAAAGTGAACACAGATACAGTTAACATTACTACTACTGCTACTACTACTACTACTAATAATAATAATAGTATTTATATAAAATGTAGCAGTAGAGGTAGGAACTAGAAGTATAGTAAAGTGTAACTTTCTCACACACACACACATCCACAGCGTCGCCCCTACACCATCCTGCCTTCATAATGCATTGACTGATTTCAAATTGTCACTTTAATATCTCACAGACCTGATTTCCACCTGAAAGAAAAAAAACGTTCCCATTAAACACTTCATTGTTTCTGAAATAGAGAAATTTGATTTTGATTTGAATTTCTTTTTATTTCTCTTTTTTTGTCTTCGTATTCGCCTCTTTTCCACTGAGAGTTCAGATGCGGCTTTAACGGTCTGTGTAAAGTGACTTTTATTTTGTTTTTAATTTAAAAAGTAATAAGGATTTTAAATTTCCGTTCATGTTTAACGCGTGATATCATTCTGTGCAATGTGAATGTAAATTATGAAGATCTCATCTTTAGATCGAATTTTATGAAATTAGTCTCCGTGTTAGAAGAGATGCGAGCCACTGTCTGGTTTGTTTATCCTTATTTTATCCATTTAATTAAATTACACTAATTAATTAATTAATTAATTAATTAATTAATTAATTGATGGAGTGGTACAACATCGGTCGTCTGGCACTCTGCACTGACCACTGGCTGTCGCAGAAGTGTGTAATTAATAACACTTTAATCATTTTGCATTAACTCAACGAAGTATGTGGGTATAATTTTAGGTTTGGCTGCTGAACTGAAAGTGTCATTAACTGCGTTTTTGCAACGAAATAAACCCCGGATAATCAGGAGGAGACGCGCTATAGTCTGTGGAAATATGAGTTGGATTTATGGCCTGCTTTTCAGAACGTGTTCAGATAGTTTAGCTGTATTTATAAACAGGTGTATTTGTGAAGTAAACCCGTTTACTTTAGTTCTGCTCACTTTCTAACCGAGCTTTGTTCTGCTCTGCTGGTTCTCCTGGACCGTTTGTGCTCATCTCTCACTTCAGCAGTTTATTTTACATCAGAAGGTGAAAACCACCGTCTCCACGATGCACTCGGGGGTCCACTGGACGAGCTGAAGACTCTTGAGCGCACCTCTCCAGGGAGCTCAGTAATAAACACGTTTCTGGACCAGATATTGTTTTTTAACTCATAATTTTAATTTGCATTTAAGTACAAATATTTTCACACCGAGCTCTTGAGTTTCAGGCGGTTTTAGGCTCGTTTCTCCACGCGCATGATCTCAGGGCTAAGAGAGACCCCCAGCCTGATTTCACCTCGCACATTACATTTTATTAATATGATCAAAATAACCATTAGCATGAGTGCAAATGTGATAGAAAATTGCGCAATTCTGTTTTCTTTTTTCTTTTTTGTTGTTCATTAGTTTCGTTATTAATAATAACAGTCTGGTTGGTTGTTCTTCTTGCTTTGTGTCACTACAGGATATTTTCATGGCAAAAATTGTAATCGGAACGCTCGAATAATAAACAAATAAATAAATAAATAAAACACCGTTAATATTCTAGTGACAATCGGTTCTAAACCGTATTTTTTCTGATCGATTTTATTCCTGGTCCACTCAGAGACTGTAAGCATTTTTCCGATTTCTGCAGCATTTGCCTACAAACCCGAGCGCATCGTTCATGTTAAACTCTAATAATTGTGAATAAAACTCATATAACCCGTTTCAATGCGTCAGTGTTTAACGATGCTTTATACACTCTTTTCATTCCAGACGACAAGTTTTACCTCCATTATCAGCTGTGAAACTCTGAAAACACCAGACTGATCCTACAGGTTCGCCCTCATTATGAAACCTTCCAAGGCCAGTCTGAAATCTAATATGTACTCTAAATGTACTCTAATATTTATTAATATTATTATTATTATTTTGATAACATATTTATTGGCTGTTGTGGGTAGTCATTTTGTAGTACTTAAAATAAGAAACGCAGCACTGAATTACAAAAATTAATTCCGAAATCCACATTAAAAGAAAAATTAAACTCGAGTATTATAAGGTACAATTTCTTATTATAAGGTACAACATATTCAGCTAAGTTTTTTCACTGTTTTTTTTTAAAACTGCTTTGCGAAGTGAAATGAGCTCTATCAGGGCTCTGCTCGGGTCCATGCCGCCGGACGGAGCTGAAAGTTGGTTCTCGTCCTCGTTTCCTATTGGCTGCTGCGTTTAGGTTCGTTCCCCCTCGCCGCTTCTGATTGGCTGCGGAGCTGCTGGCGAGGAGTTAGGGGCTCAAGGCTGGAAGGAAGGGAAAAAAACTTGAGCAGAAGTGAGTATCAATCAGAGGGAGGAAGGAGACACAGAAAGAGAGAGAGAGAGCGAGAAAGAGACGGAGAACGAGGCGACAGAAAGGCGAGTTAGAGGCGAGAGTGAGGAGAGAAGAGTGTGTGTGGAGGAGGCGCTGCTCTTCAGGAATGGCCTTCCAGCGCACGAAGTAGCGCCTCTCGCTTTGGATTACTTACTTTGCTCGCCGGGAAGTTTGCAGGCGTTTGAGAGTGTGTGTGAGTGAGAGAGAGAGGGTGTGTGAGAGTGTGCGAGAGTGTGTGTGTGGACGGAGAGATGAGTGACCGCAGGCGCTCGGCCGCAGCGCTGAGCTCCAGAGCGCACGCCTTCTCCGTGGAGGCCCTGATCGGCTCCAACAAGAAGCGCAAGCTCCGTGGCTGGGAGGACAAGGAGCTGCAGCAGCTCTCCGTGGAGAGCCTCACCGCCAACGGACAGCTGGGGGACGCCGAGGACGCCGCGCACTGCCTGGACATGGACCCGGGTTAGTCCGCTGTGTCTGCAGACACACTGCACTTCACCCGCGCTGCCCCCACGCGACTCAGACTTAGACTAAGACCTGGGCTGCCAAGGGGTTCTAGATATATGCACACCTCTGTTTGAGTTTGTTGCTTAGACACTGAATGTCATAACATAAATATACGATTTTAACACAAAGCACAAAAGCAGGCCTGGATTTTTGGGCCTGCACATCTGTACTTTTGAACTCTCTTTCCAGATGAAAGACCTCCTGCATGAAAGTAGCACTGTAGCACAGCAAAAGTGACGTTGGACTAACATAGTAATTAAAATAATTTTAATATTTGAATAATCAGATAACTTAATAATACTGGATGGAAGCTCAGTACGTGAACAGTAGATAGATGGATAGATGGATAAGTAGACAGACAGATAGATAGATAGATGATGACATGCCTGTACTCGTTACATTTATACCAAAAATACAGAACTGGGCTGGATGTATTGTATACGTTCACTTGCTTGAAGAAATTATGTTTTTACTAGCGTACTTAGTTAAAACTCAATTAACAATATTGTTTGAATTCAGAGATGTGAGTTTAGTTCATGCGTCTGTAAAGTCATGACTCAGAAATAAGCGTGAATCCTTAAAATAAGGTCTCTTATTCGCGTGTAACAGCTCGGGTTCAAGCCGAACGCCTTCAGAAATAGTATTCTGATTAAAGGGCTTCGTTCCTTAAGAGCAGAGTGGTACTGAGGCTGTGCTGACCACAGCAGTGCCTGGTGCGTGTTTTTTTGTGGCTCATCCCTTAATTAAACTCTGACGGGACTAATTTTTATTGTATAAGTTTTGAGGAATTACACGCATAGTCTATTGTGAAACTAAATTATAACCTAAAACAGAATATTGGTACCAGAAGACTGAATAAGTGTAAGAAGCTGGATATTCATTCAATGTAACACAGGGCAGTTCCACTGCGGTCCAGCCTCCCCTGGTCAGCGGTTCTGGGTCAGGTCGCTTTTGAGTTTAGGCCTTTGTGCGCGTGCTTGTGTGTGTAAGGAGGCAGGCGGGCACGCACATGTGTGTGTGTGTGTGTGTGTGTGTGTGTGTGTGTGTGTGCAGAGTTAAACTGCTGCTGCTCCAGTCAGCACTTCATTAGTCTCCCCATGACCAGTCCGCCTCCTGTAGGATCCTGATTTCACTCAGCAGCCCGAGGTCCGAGCTCAGGAGCGCTGTACGACATTAACCCCGCTCCTAACACAAACACGGCCAGCGAACTCCAGAAAAGCTGAAAAAACAAATCTCGATATTTCTCAGAGCTGTGATTAGCGCTCGAGCTCTCAGATAGGTGAGTAGACTGCTGTGAACATCACACGCCAGTCAATCTGCGATATTAAAGCCGCTCTGCTCATTTTAATGAATATTTTTAATATCAGTTTTAAGTCAAACTAAAAAAGCAGTGAAGACGAACTTTACAGGGTGTTCCTTATTTCCATAGTTCATTTGTGGGACAAAACGACAGAAATACTTTGGGTGCACGAGGCCTTTCAAACTTTGTCACAAATATTTCACACGTTTATCGCAAATAGTTTTTATCATAAATGTAATATCATTCAACTCTTTTATATGTTTGATCTTGGCTTTGCTTTAGGTTATTCTAATCCAGATTACTTAATATGACACTGTTGAGTTCAGTTTACACTTACCGTTGAGTTCAGGTTTTCTAACACGGTTAAACCTGTCCTGAAGAGACTCGGACAGACAGACTGTTCAGAGCAGAGGAAGAACAGCCTTCACTTCAGCTCTGAAACACACTGTTTTTATACTGGTCTACATTTATAAACCGCAATTTTTAGACTGTTTTTTTTTTTATACTCGTTTACTTTCATACAGAAAATTTTAATTGGTCTACATTTATAAAGTGCATTTAACGGGCCTTCATTTATAAAGTGCGTTTTTAACTGGTATACATTCGTAAAGAACATTTTAACTACTCTGTTTTATATTTATTTAGTGCGGTTTAAACTGGTTTACATTTACAAAGTACATTTTTAACTGGTTTACATTTATAAAGTGCATTTTAACTTTTCTGCATTTATAAAGTGCATTTAACTGGTTTACATTTACAAAGTAGGTTTTTAAAAACTGGTTTACATTTATAAAGTGTGTTTGTATACTGACGTATCTTTATGAAGTGCGTTTTTCTTTACTTCTCTACCTTTATAAAGTGCGTTTTTATACTGGTCTACCTTTCTAAAGTTGTTTTATTGGTTTAGTTTGTTAAAGTGCATTTTACTGGTCCGCATTGATAAACGTTATGATTTTACGGGTCTACACTGATAAAGTTGTAAAAACTAAACATACAAACAAAAAAACAAAAACATTTTTTTCACGCGGGTGATTCAGCTGCGCCGTATGAAAATGAGTGTGTGTGTGTGTTGCTGGTCCTCTGCTGGTATTATTTTAGAGCAGAACTGAAATGTGTGATGGTGAAGGTGTATATGGACGAAGCATAGAACTTGTCTGTGTCCGCACCTTCTCACACACTGTATAACTAATGTTTCACCACAAAAATGACACGCGAGTCGCGCTTTATTAGGAAACAGCTTTTGCGTTTTCGCATCATCATCTAGAACAACTGAACTCATCTGAATAACTGGACGCGCGCTTAAATAATCAGTTCTGTTTAATTCAATAAATCTATAGTTTACGATAATATAATACTGTAATATTATAATACAAACTTACTTGTTGATCGGAGTGTCTCATTATATTATTAATATAATCTATTTTTTCTGAAATAGTACTGCTTTCTATTAAAGCGCAATTAAGAAAATGCAAATCAAAGCAGGACTGAAATTCTCAAAATCCTCTTATAGGTGTATTTGCTAAAGCGATTCTCGTGCCTGAATTATGCATTAATGAATATTGTTTCGTAAGGATGCTTTAAATAGGGCTGTTTTTTTAAATAACGTTTTATAATTTTTTTATATAAAATATAACTAGACGTGTTACCTGCACAGCCCAGAGTGCGAGAATGTGTAGGACTGTATATGTAAGGGGGTCTTCACTTTATCACAGTGTGTGTGTGTCGAGAGAGGCGGAGTCTTTATTATGATCTAAATCGATTTTTAAATAAATAATCCCCCCAGTCCCGCAGAGAGGCCTATCTAATGGCAACGGCCAGATGGATGCAGCAGGACGAGTTTGAATCTTTACTTTTTGACTGCTTCCCTCTTGAAGGGGATCCAGCGGAAACAGGTGTCTGTGTTCCTGCTGCATTGGGTTACTCTGAAATTTCATGCTTGCTAGATGCCTCATAGCCCGTTTTTTTTTAAAACACCGGCTCGACCGCATTACAGTCAAATCCAATTCATGAATTCAGAACGACTCGCTGCTGAAAACCCCGCTCATTATTACTGCGTTTATAAAACAGTACAGTACCGGACCACGCATCTGATGATTTAGATGAACATTCACTCCTGAAGGAGGGCTAAAAGTTCCAAGATGTCCACTGAAGGCACATAATAGACGTACAAAGACTATTTAGCATTTATTATATAATTATATTTTTACAATAAGGGGCAGCCGTCAGCCTAGTGGTTAGGGCGCTCGCCCTGCGAACAGGAAGTCATGGGTTCGATTCCCTACCAAGCACCCCCAAGGCACCCCGGAGCAAGGCACCGTCCCCACACACTGCCCCCGGGGCGCCGCCTGGCTGCCCGCCGCCTCACCTGGCGAATGGGTCAAATGCAGAGGAAGAATTTCGTGCTGTTCAGACTGTATGCTGTGGTGTGTTCACGTATGACAGAATGGTCACATCATATATTATTAAACACTGATGATGATCATGAAGGTGTTGATAATTACATACTAAGATATTAGGACTGGTGTTATTTTGTGAGCTGATTTCTCTTCATTAATTCTCTTAATTTCTTTAAATTAATTCTCCTCGTGCTGTAGTTTGTGCTGTTGGCTGTATTCCTACTCTTTGAGCTCCTTTTTCGGTCTGAATATTTCTGAGCACAAGAGCTGTTTTTGATAATGTCGGTCAGAGGCTGCTTTCAGCAGAGGGACATACAGCAAAATAAATACGTTTGGATGGATCTGAAAGAAAGTTCTGAGATTCTGTTGTATTGATGGACAAGAGCATGTGAGACAGAGATAGAAAGAGACAGAGAGGGGGAGAGAGATTGTTGTTATCTTGTTATCTTTGCCTTATAGATGATGCAGAAAACTGATCTGCATGAAGATAATGAAAAGTGAGTCAGGTCTATAGGGCTTCAGTACCCTCTGACACGTGTGCTGAGGGGCTTCAAACGCACACACACGCACCATGCTCTGGCCTGGGCTGCTGGCCAGTCTCTGTGCAGCCTCATTTGCATTGTGTGTCCTGCCAAAACAATCTGCCCCATGTGAGTAGCCTCTGTGCAGCACGAAAAATAACACGCATAAATAACACACACCTATGCTGGATACTGGTCTGCATTTGAGGCCGTGTTAGCAGTACTGGAAGGCTACATTTACAGTTAAATTTGACTATTAGAGACATCAGAAAACAACAACCGTGTAGTTTATTCCGTTTAATTCTATCAGGGCATGTAAACTCATACCGCGAACCGTAATACCTCGAAAGTCGAACGTTTAAAGAAAATAGGGCCTGTATTAAAAAATAAATAATACAACATACCCTACAACTATGTTAATCACCAGTTATCAGAATGATAAAAGGAATGGTATGGGTATTAATCTTCGTGGATCTTCATTAAGTGAAAGCTGCTGAACTGAGTTCGGGTGTTTTCCAGAACGAGAGTGACGAAATTAAACGCAAAAATTCACAGCTTCATCAAAAAGCGACCGCGGCTGCATATACCCATAGTTCTCATCGTGACCCGCGACTTCGGGCTGGGTCTCACTGAAACAATAAAACGTTAGAATTGTAAAATACATTTTGTTATCACATATACTATAAGTGGATTACTTAAATACGTTAGTAAAATGTATTTTAGAATCTATTTTGTCCCCTTTAATACGTAACCAAGTATTTTTAAATAGATTGCTTTAATAGTTTCCTTTCTCATAACTCGCAATTAACAGACACTTTTAACAAAATAATTTTTGAACCGAAGAAGTATATGCCAGCTTATTATTATTAGTAGTAGTATTGGTATTATTGTCGTTTTTGTTGTTTTAAAATTTCATGTTTGAACACATTTAATGAACAATTTTGACATCATAGTCGAGAACCTTAATACGACCGATCTCCATCTCTCTCTCTCTCTCTCTCTCTCTCTCTCTCTGTCTCTGTCTCTTTCTCTCTCATTCTCTCTCTCTTGCTTGCTCTCTCCGACTCAGCAGGCAGTCCGGGCTCGGAGGGGGACTGTGTGGAGCCGGTGGAGGGGGGGGTCTCAGGCTCGTGCTGCGAGCCCCCAGCCGCTTCCATGGAGGAGATTCAGGTGGAGCTGCAGTGCTCGGACCTGTGGAAGCGCTTCCACGACATCGGCACAGAGATGATCATCACCAAAGCGGGACGGTGAGGAGCTACTCTGATCCACCTCTAAGTGACTCGGGGCCAAACGGGCTTGTTCGGAAAGTTAAAAATCCACATTTAAAAGAAAACATGCCTTTATAAACACATACATATTATACCGTAGAGGAGTGGAATATATATATACCACCACCATCCCCACACTCACACGCGCATGGGCTCTGGACCCAGCGTCTGAGCCCTGCAGGACTTCACGGCCCACAGGAGAGGATGAAAAACAAGGCAGAACTTCTCTAGCCCTTATGGACGACAGTATTACAGCTCAAGATGAGAATATAAGGAGAGGGGTCAGCAGTTTAATAACGGCCTCGCGTTCATGATGTTTTTTTCTGAAAACAATTCCTCTCTAATACCTAATTACTCTCCGCACTTGTTGTTATGCACTTTATTTTATAGACGGTTGCCTTTTCTGAAAACACTGATGGATTGGATTTGTGTGGCTACACAATTTAGCTCTCACTCAACTCACTTCTGCCAATGAAGGTCTATTTTTATTCGTGAGGAAATTATCTACAATCGAATCAAGTTTCTTTTTTGTACGCTCAAGTAGACGAACACGACCTCTTAGTGCAGACTCAGAACTCACTTTGCACTAAGACACGCGGTTAGTATGTCCTTCAGCGACAGAAATTTCAAAATTGATAGTAAGTGAACGTTAGCAAATTAGAAGTAATGATAATAGAAAATGAAATGGTATAGCTACACCAAAACGTAACCGTTCTGAATGTAGTAGTTTGACATTATTTTTTTTCTGTCCTAAACATGAACATTATGCACTACAGAAGTATTGTGAACTATATATACACATTTATACATGTATAAATTGATACACTGATGTTTCATTATAACGTGTATTTTTTTTTACTTCTCTACCTTTATAAAGTGCGTTTTTGTACTGGTCTACCTTTATAAAGTGATTTTTTTCTGGTCAACATCGACGACGTTAATTTTTTTACTGGTCAGCATCGACGTGAATTTTATTTTACTGGTCTACACTGATAAACTATGTTTCTACTGGTCTACACTGAGCGTGTGTGTGTACGCGGGCCCACGTTTTCACCTGTATGATTTGTTTATTAACTCCGTTCTCCAGTTATAATTTACAGATTATTTCACTTATTGGGAAACGCCAGAATAAAACAATACCACCGCTGTTGGTGAAGCCATTAAAGTCATAAGAAATTAAAGAAAAACTCACTAAACTCTGAACAACAGTGTAACTGCCCTGTGCTTTGGAGTCGTTTTGGAGTAGTAATGAGCGGTAATGAAGTGTGTCCATCCACAGAGAGCCCTCTCTCCTCAGTCCTCTCTCCACACCAGAGGGGGGGGGGCACCCATTTTTTCTCATTATAAACGGAGAGATTTACGACGTTTAAATGAAAAGAAAAGGCGCTTTGAAGTGTAAAGTGCAGACCCACTTCTCTCAGCGTTTCTCTTCTCAACGTCTTCTCACTGTTCGGAACAATTTACTGACGTTTCAGGGAATGGAAACGGTGAAAGTTTGCCAGCTAAGAAATCTGCAAGACACCTCTTGTTTCCTTTATTTTTCCCATGTGTCCCATATACCTGTGTATAATAATATTTGATTAAAATGGGCTGATAGGGATCCTAGCCAATAATGACCTAACTTTATTATGTAAATTTAAACATAGTTATTTACATCTCTGCCATTGCTCCAATCATAGACTTTTTAGAAACTAAGAAGCAAATTAAGGTATTGAAGAATTAAAATCTTAAAGAGTTGCTTTAATGTTCAAAATAATGAAGTGTATTTGTTTTTGGTCTGTTCCAGGAGAATGTTTCCAGCCATGAGGGTTAAAATAGTGGGACTGGATCCTCATCAGCAGTACTATATAGCCATGGATATTGTGCCTGTGGACAACAAGAGATACAGGTGAGCACATCAGACTGTCAGAATGTGTAAACTTTTCCAGAGTGTGAGGAAAGATGCTGGAAAATGGTAAAAGGAGGATACAGATAAGTAGATTGTTGTGCTCAGAGAGATTTACTCAGTTTTATCTTTGCTGCGGTTCATGATATAGCCAAACTGTTCTCAGCTCTACAGTAATATAACAGTGTGTGTGTGTGTGTGTGTGTGTGTGTGTGTGTGTGTGCTAAAGGCATGGCAGAGAGCAGTAGATACACAGGGCAGTCATGGCTGACTTGCTGTATCAGCAGTGAGGGTGGTTTAGTGTGTCTCTGTGATTACGGTTGCACCATGACAACGTTCCATCACACTAGCAGCAGATCCATTTCATCTGAACAAAACCAAAGATCACAAGTTTAGAATAATGCATTTCTTCTCTGTTCTCTGTGTGTGTGTGTGTTTGTGTGTGTGTGTGTGTGTGTGAGAGAGAGAGAGAGAGAGAGAGAGAAAGAGAGAGAGAGAGAGAGAGAGAGAGAGA
>JBBIGA010000002.1:12344664-12369277 GCA_037576975.1 Alestes dentex
TTACAACCAGGTTGTCACAAAGCAGCTTTACAGAGTCCAGGTCCGAGCCCCTAGTGAGTAAGCCAAAGGCGACAGAGATGAAGAGAAACTCCCTCAGCTGGAGGAAGAAACCTCGGGAGGAACCAAGACTCAAAAGGGGAACCTGAGAGAAAGGAACAACAATCTTTATGGGGATAAATAACAAGAGAGGCCCTTAATGAACAAGATTATAGACCGATAGGCCCTCGATGGCTAACAAAGTTGGTTTCACTAAGTATCCAGAGAGGTAAATAGTGTTGGAAGAAACACTGAGAGTCTGTAGTCCATAAACAACAGGATCAGGAGCAGCAATTTCTGCCGGAATCAGATGTTGTATCTCTTCCTGCTACTAGCTTCTTAAAGAAAGCTGAAAACTGCTTCTTAAAGAAAGATTTTCAAAAATGGTTCTATATAGCTCCAAAATGAAATCTACTATTGTTACACATTAAAGAACCATTTTATGGCACTATATAGAACTCTTTTTGATCAGAGTAAGCAACTCACCCTGTATTGGATAGTCGTTAAGGTAATAACCATCTCCTCCTCTCCATTCTTTCTTAGCCATGGTGAATATCTATGGTCCTGGATATCAATTATTAAAGCAATATTATATGTCTGTTATTACTGAGTAACAATGACATGAAGCCAATATTTTGTCTGAATGGACATCTGCTTATCATCACACACTCCTCCAAAAAGATTGAATGTTAATTAAAGTTGATGAACTTTTGTTACTCTGAGCCCCTCCCATTTCCACACTTTTACTCCTCCAGTTCTGGAGGCAACTCTTTCTGAGTAATCAGCTATTCCCCCAGCACCACTGATGCCTCTATCACCCCTGCCTGACAACAGGGGAAAAACATGACTTCACTCCGAGCTCCCCTCTGTCTCCGCCAGCAGAACAGAACCACGTTGAGCGCAGCAACAGCTCAGCTGGATTATCGAAGGCATATGGAGCTGACCCAAAGTGCAGCCAAGACTGCGAATACTGAATTGTTTTGAAATGTTTTTATTCTCCCTTTTTTACCATACACTCAGTGTATATTTTTTGAAAACTGCAAATGGAATGCTTGCCAAATTCTCATTAATAAAGGAATATGCGATTGATATCCCACAAATATCATTCAGTTCCAAGATTTGGACTTATTCTAGAATGCTTCTGCCAAGCGTCTTTTCTTCTTTTCTCTAACGGCATATGCCTACATTATGAATGCTTTTTGTATGTAGGCCTGATGACTAGATATCTGTTTAATTCAAAACTCAAGCCACAGTTGCATGACGACATTTGCCACACAGTGTTTGTGTGTTCCTTCGAGATGATTTCAGCTCTTAGATGATAGCTCAATATTGAAGAAAATTTGTCAGCTATTTATGAGCGAGATTTTGCGGATTACTGCTCGAGAGATATATTACCCATTATATGCCTCCAAGTGGCACTTGCTGCCAAACTTGAACAGGCCTCTCTTATTCCTGGAGGAAGTTAAGGACACAGCGCATTGGCCTTAGGAGACTCTTCGACTGGTCCTTGCTCCCGCATTGAAATGAGAGCTCACTCTCAGTATGATTGTTGGCTAGTGCATCTGTTTTTAGAGCTGGCTCTGCCTGCCTGGTTCCTGCTGGATGTGTTCTGATGTGCTATATATAGGGCTTAAGAGTATATACAGTATGTCTTTGTGTTATTTTTGCATTTTTGCATGCATAGTATGACTTTATGTTTTGTGTTTCTGACTACTTTCTTAGGAGGGAGCACTGGCACCTCTCCCACTACCTCCAGCACTGGTACACCATCTCCGTCAAGTGCAGCACACCTCCTATCACCCTCCTGCTCTCCTCCCACTTTTCATCTTGCACCCAATACCTTCAATGTGGGCTGCAGGGAAAGCCAGCTGTGCAACCTGGGTCTGTCTGAGTATCCTGCCTGCGCCCGGAGCAACATGGCCGCCCTACAGGGATACGGGGGACTGGCCGATGGCTCCTACGGCCGCCTCCAAACAGCAGGGAGCAGTGTGACCTCTGGCCAGCATTCAGATTCCTTCCTACCCCAGAGAACTTCCTCTTTAATAGCAGCGGGTATGCAGGGTACCACTCATGCCTCACTGGCCACCAGCAGTAGCAGTGGAGGTGGCGGCGGCGGTGGTGGTAAGATGGACTCTTATGGAGGCCAACTGGCATCTTTTCCCACCTCTCAGCTCCAGTACGTGATGCAGGCAGGAGCAGGCTCTGCCTCTGGCTCCTCATCCTCCCCAGGAACCTCCCCTTCCTCCACCCACATGTTCACTGGGAGCCATCATCATGTGCAGCAGGGCTCATATAATGCCTTTTCCTTGCACAACCCCTACAACCTGTATGGATACAACTTCCCAGCCTCACCACGCCTGGCAGCCAGCCCAGAGAAACCTCAGGCCGGCCTGCTGTGCTCTTCCTCCTCTGCTGGAGCCTTCGCTGAGCGCCAGTACCTATCCAGTAGCAGCATGGACAGCATGCACATGATTGGAAATCCCACCAGTAGCCAGCAGGGGGCTGCGGCCTGTGACGGCCGCCAATATGGCTCCTCCTCTCAAATGTCCATGCACATGGTTTAAAGGCAAAAACAGTTTGCACCATCCCAGGAAGTGACAGACTTTCTCAGCTCTTTTGGAATTTTCTGTTGTATTTTTAAAAAGAGCAAAGCAACCTGCTTTTGGTTGTGAAGACCCAACCCATCTGTTGCTGGTGTACAAAAGTATAAAGCAGTTCTTTTAAAAAATGGAACTCATCATCTCAGTATGTGCAGGCTTTAAAATTCACTAATCAGACTTTAATGTGTTATTTATGTCTTTTTCCTTCACAATGCATGCCGAAGAGGCAAATATGTATACTGATATGGACCTGCCGTCTTTGCTGTCACAATTTCCAACCTCAGCCCAGGGTCATATTGGCGCGAGTGAAGTCTGTCTTATGAGGGTGCTCTTGGAAGCTTCTAGTGAGATTTGGTGCAATAATGAACTATGAATCATTTCTTATCTCAAGTAGCATTTCTGTACAAGAGACACTCAAAACTGCCCTTGTTTATTTTTGTTTAATTTTTGTTTATTTTGGGAAAAAAAAATATATATCACCTTTTCTTCAGTGCAAATTACAGGCAGAGAACTGGAAACTGCACATCATGTCAGCAATGTTGTCTCCTAAATAAAGAGACAAATGAAAGGAGAACTGAACAGGGTTCCACAAGATGAAGGACAGTGAAGCCAGAGACCCTAAACCTACAGTTCACACCAGTAGAAAGTGTGTCTTTTGTAAAGTTCACCTGAAGGACACTGGTGAGCTGTGATTATTGAGGACTTTTGCTATTGGTAAATAGTCCTTGCCTATTTTATCAGAAATTACTTAACCGTATTTTGAGTGGATTACCTTTGTAAACGCATACATATTGGCGAGTGCACGCAAGACAAGTTTTCAAGTTGTGTGGAAAAAATAGGAAATCAGAGTAATAAAAGTATATTTTGGAGTGCTGTAGATAACAAAGTATTTAAGTGCTAAGTGGCAATATAGTAATATGGGCAGTTTATGGTGACCTAAATAAGCAAACATGTGGAAAAAAAGATATCTTTTTAAACCTTTAAACTGTACAGGTGCCAAGCACAAAACCTCAACAAAGTTCAATGCATCAAATATACACCTTTCATGAACAACCTTATAAGATGTATTGGTTATTGTTAAATAATGTGGTAGGATAAGGACAAAATCAAATACATAACCATGTAATCTTTATAGACAAACACTGGCTGTAGTGTTCTTACTGAAGAGCTCAGTGACTTTAAACATGGCACTGTCATAGTATGCCAACTTTGCCACAAGTCTGTTTGTGAAATATCTGCCCTGCTCAGAAAAATGCAGGCACTATCATTGAGAAACGGAAGCATCTAGGACAGGGGTGCCCAAACCTGTCCAGAAAGGGCTGCTGTGTGTGCAGGTTTTCGTTCCAACCAAGCAGGAGGCACACCTGATTCCACCTCTGTAATCGGTTGATCTTGGTTTTCAGTTACTCAGGTGTGGCTTCTTTTTGGTTCTGGACAGGTTTGGGCACCCCTGATTTAAGGCAAATCCTCCATGTTGGTGAGGGGATATCACAGCACGCAGTCCAGCCCCCTGCTAAGTACCAGCCAATTGTAATCACAAGGTGTGGCCAATTAGCATTTCTTCTAAACATTTAGAGCTCAAAAATCCCACACTTAGAGTCACCGTTTGTAAAAGTGCAACATTTAGATTTAGAGCGCAACATTTAGTTTTTTAACTCATTTAGTTCTAGATGTGTAAAAATTGTGAAAAAATTGTGTGAAAATTGCACTAAATTATGAAATGACACCTCTAAATTTGTTAAGCTGTTTTTATAAACGGCACCCCATAGACTTGGACCTATAGTACATGTTTATGTTAAAATCAAAAAATAGCAGTTCACCAGTTCATGTAGTGGATGCCAGTTTGTGAAGTTATATCACCAGCAGTTCATATAGCAGATGCCAGTTTGTAATGCATCAACAGTTCATGCAATGAATGCCAGCCAGTGGGTTGGAACTGTGTTTTCGTCTTCGTTGCACATTTTATGTAGTTTGTTTTATTTTTATTCACGAAGTGAAATAAATGTGCAATATGTGGTCAACATCAGTGAGTCTGTAAATCTATTCTGTTGTATAGTGTTATATATGTCAAAATCTGTGTAAACGTTAGAAAGGTCGCTGATTAACACTTGCAACCCAGTGTCGTGATGGTTTAAAAAAAATTCCGAAGGTATTAAAAAAGGTATTAAAAGGTATTAAATTTAACTTAAGGATTGCTGTATATACCGTCACTGCACGGCCACAGACATGTTCCTCCATTTGAGGAATACTATTGAGCCAGGCGTGCCAGTATTAAGTGATGAGTGATGACGAGTACAGTCTCAGTATTCTGGGGCCTGAGAGAACGGGGACATGGTGTAGGAGACATGGCTATGACAAATGCATAGAATCATACAAATACTACCTTGTGTCCTTTTGCTGGTTATATATCACTGTCACATCAAACACCTTATCAATGTCATCTCAGTATCTGTACCAGCATACCAGTATTGGTGCCATACCAATAATTTTTAGGTTTTGCGAAAATGATCGATAATGTATTTGATTTACTCTGCATGATATTGTGCAAAATAATAAAGCACCGTTTTCTAGGAATCCATATTTCAGTATTGACCAGCCAGGAACCGCTACCAATTTAGTACTGGTTCTCAGTCTTAGGGTCCCCAAAATCTAGTCCTGGAGGTATCAACCTTGAATTCTGTTGAAAGTGGCGTTACAATGTCCTAAAAAATATTAAATTTGACCTAAGCATGGCAGCACTTGGACTAAACATATAAGGACAAATTGTACAAAACATTCAGGACATTTCAAAATGTTGTAATAATTTGTCCCAAATCTCCAGATTCCAAACATGTATGTCTAAATCTGAAATTCCTTTGTTATGGGAACTGCAGTACTGTTATCTTCACCTCATTTTTGCTTCCTCCATCCTATACAGGCTTGTAGTTTGCATTTGAAAAGTTGATAAGTTTGTGGTGGCAGGTTGAAGGTGGTTAACAAATTAAAGATGGGTAAGAGAGGCAACAATCTCTTTTATGCACAGGTCTCTTCTCCTGCCACTCTGAATGAGCTTAAATGATGTTGACCTTTCAGTCAAGCTGGGGTCTACACTGATAACAAATGAACAAAAGAAGTGGAGCATGAGAGGGAGAAAATGGAGGCAAACACACTACTTCGTACCAAACTCCTTGTCATACCAGCTTTTCCTGTCTGGCATGTAAACCTCTGACCTGACTACAATTCTGTTAAGTTACAAGTGTTTAGGAAAGATGATAGTGAGAAAACCATTTTCAGATCAGTGTATTTGAATTGTGTGTTGATCTATCAGGTGTTTATATCATGATAGGCTGATTTCGAGGGCCGAGATGTGATGAGAGGATTAGTGTAACCATCAGTGTATTTCAGCTGATTATGCATTGTGTTATTGTGAGCGTCTTCTAAAAAATGATAAGTAGAAGCGACTACCTTTATCATTAATTTATCTGCGCATCTCTGATGCCCTATTTTTAGACACTTCAAAAGCAACTGTAACAAGGTCACCACATCTGAGCGTGTGTGTGTGTGTGTGTGTGTGTGTGTGTGTGTGTGTGCACTTGGGTGCTTGAACACACATGCTTGTAAGCTGTCTGAGCTCAGGATTGTTCAGTAAAGGAACAGGGACATATTTTCAGCTTATCTTTCACCATCTAATCTTTCCCCCACACACACCTCCCCACACACACCCACCCCCCGATTTGTGTTTTTAGTCAGGCCCTTGGCTCATTGTCTAATAATAGCCACCAGTGTTCTTGAGGGACACGCACACACACACACAAATGTAGCATCGCAGCCTGTCTGGATCAGTATCCTCCTGGACATTGTCTTGTCTCCAGATTTCTGTTTCAGGATGCTGGCACGTTTCACACTCATTTTCTGTCTTTCACCTCTCTGTCTAGTTCATATTTTCATGCATTTTCAAGTCTTTTTCATGCATGACAGTCCAGCCCGGTCATTGTGACAGAACGCAACATGAGCGGTTTCTTAAAATTAAAACAGATTGTCTGGGTTTTTTCCCGCTTTTTTTCTGCAGGTTACTGTAAAGCCATGATCAGTCGTCTAAGCAAAGCACTCAAGCTGCTTTTCACTACAGCGCTTCAAAGATTGTTCAGATCAGATGCTAAAAAGATATGGAGACACGTCTGACAGAATTTCTGCTTGCCTAGACGCCAGCAGCGATCTGAAAATGAATTCAAACGTAAATCTGTTTAAAATAAATAATAAAATAAATTCTTAAAATCTTTTATTGTATTGGTCTTAAGAGTTTAATAAAAAAAAAACAATCAACAATATAATTTAACACCACAAAAATTAACTCAGTAATATATACTCGTTAACATACTGATACAGTTGTAGTTCTTGAATTTATTAATTAATACACTTATGACTTTGTCCATAATTATTAGTTTTGCCTGTATATTGGGTGTGCAAATGAAACTGACACTAATTTAGTGTCTGGGATTGTACTGTTTTTAATGGTAATACTCTGGTAATTAATTTATCCCTTTTTATTTCTTCTGTATTAGAGAAGAGTGCCATTCTGTACATTACACATTCAGGTGAAACTCAGGACAGAGAGGAGTTATTTCATTAGCGTTACCTGCACGTTTGTGTAATCATGTATGAGTCTTGTTAGTTTAACTGATGCACAAATCAGCTTGCAATGTTTTGTCACCATCTGATCACCTGCATAACCGTTGCACGGGTTATGTAGTGTTTCATATTTTGTAATAATATTTTATAATGATTGTGTTTTAGAATATTTGATCATATATAATGTAATGTTTTGTAATATCACAGTCTATAATAAAAGGTTAACATCATGTAGTCATGATATACTGTGCATGTTTTTATAGTGGGCCCATACCTACTTTTCTGAACTTTCAATGTGTTTGAACCCATGTTGTGTTTTGAATCATTAAACTGGTGGTAACACTCAAAATCACATAGTTGTGCAAACAGAAAATAGCATTGTTGCAGCTGTGTTATTTTCAAATATAAGTAAAGGAAAATGCATCTTTTTAGTTTGTTTTGTCAGACTGTTTGTGTGACTTCAACTTTTGGCTGCTTTTGCATGTCATCACTTGCTCTTGTTGAACATGAAGGTGCACTACAGAGGCAGAACTGACCACTATAATTACAAAAGAACAGTTAAATATTTTAAATAGTATAAATTATATATTTCTTGTGTCAGACACAAAGCTACTGCAGGGCACTCAGTAAGCTTTGAGAAGTGAAGGTGTAATTTACTAGTTGGTTAAATAAGTGTGAACAGAACTGCATGATACGATATTCTGTTCATCTGGCAGGGGGTGTCTGGAGTGAGATATTGCTCTGACAGGAGCAGCAGGAGAAAGATCATAGAATTAAACAGTTCAGCAGTTCTTAATCCTGGAAACCTCATGTTTGGCACATTTTTAGCAGATCAGTTGTATAACATTACGTATGAGAAAAATGTGCAGAGCACAAAAAGTGCATAATTGTGGGTTAAGTCATAGGAGCAGTTAAAACACCATCAATAAAATACTTATTGGCACCTCATAATAGAGATTTCCTGAGTTTCCTGAGTGTAATTATTTTCAGTGTCGCATAATGTCCACTGTTATAACCTTGGGACACCTTCAAGTGTCAGAATGTATTAGTTGAATGCATGTGGGAAAATGTGCCACAGCAATGGTAAAAAATATCAAAGGGGGGGGGGAAAGGGTTTTTTAATGGTCCTGCATAGTTTTGGACAATACATGTCTTCTTTATATATAAACTGGATTCTATATTGGCAGTGGGGTTTGCAGTTTAGGTCATGTGCTAGTCAGTTTAGAATTTTTTGGAAAAACAATTCATAAAAGTTTCCTTTTTTAAATGTGCTTTATGTCTAGTTAATGTTTGTGCTACTTAATTTTCTTCTTGTTCAATTTTAAGAAAACAAAACAGTCCATATCTGGAACATATATGTAATATGATACCATAATATTACAAATTATTTAAATATTCAATATAATTAACAAGAAATTGAAGTTCACTAATGCCATTCATCCCACCCTTTTGGTATTATTTGATAAATGGGTTTACAGTTTATTTTAGGAACATTTAGATGGAGTTTGAACGAAGCCATCCTTTCCACCAGCAAGTAGGCAATGGATATCCGTCATATTGAGTTATTCTGCAGAGCAGCCATGAAGGATTGATATAGGCTGTCTGGGCTGAAACAGTTATAACCAAAACATGAATGGGCTAACGCATTGTAGGCTGAAGAGATGGGTAATTTGCAAGGTGTGACACAAACCAGTGAACAGGAAAGACGGGCTATACTTCAGATTATTTCCATAGATAGACTGCGTGAACAGTATGTTCTCAAATTAATCATATTTGTATACTACATCATGCTCTGTGTGGGACGGGCCTGTATGAAGAATTACAAGCACGATATTAATTATGATTATTATGAATTGGAAAATATATTGTCATATGGACAATCTTGTATTTTGAGCATACATTAATACACTGCTTTTCAGGTATGCGATATATTAGTCTGTTTTTTAAATTAAAATCAGAATCATTGGAAGTGTCTATATGAAATGTAAACTTAATTACTTTATATGTGTGGACTGGGGAGTTAAAACATAGGTTTTGAAATTTAAACAATGTTTACATACTACAAAAAAAAGAAAAATAATGAAAATTCAGTTTTTCTTGATTAGCACTGAAAACCTCATTTGTAAGCACATCACTTCTGACAGAAACGTCTATGTGCTCTGAAGCATCTATCTGCCCTGGAGGGATATACATAGTTAAAACTTTCTAAAAATCACTATATGTGAATTTCAAACAGTACTGAGCGATGAAAGAGGTCACAGCTGTCAGATGCTAAAGATGGTGAGATGAGGAGCAGATAAAAGAAGAGAGACAGAGAGATTTGTGCTAATCTTTCCTGTTATATATGGGTCATGCCTCCTGTGTTTCTTTTTTGTAGACAACAGGAAAATTACCAGTCTTTTGTTTAAGTAAGTTTAATTTCAGTTTTCAGTGACACACTTATTATACTTAACTCTCTTAGGTACCCACATTCTTTCAATCCACTTTTAGTCCATATCATGTTTGTGTTTGTAAGTAAACAAGGAGGTTTTTACTGGTGGCATGATGGGTGATTATAATGCTGTGTCTTAAATCACAGCCACCAATACTCATTTTTAGTTGAAGAACTTCCTGCAATTACACCTTGGCATTTGTAATTTACTCTAATTACCTATTTTGATATGCCCAGACAGTAAGATACGCTTTCAAAGCCAGCTTGCAGTCTTCTTTATTTAAAGCTTAATGGCACAGCGAAATTCCAATGAGACCGTGTCTCTAGTACAAGACTGTATATTATAAAGACAATAATGTCATACTATGCACTATGAAACATCTGTCAATGTCTGTTCTTTATTTTCCCTTTTCTTTTTTAAGGGCTTCTACTTAATGGCTGTATGTTGTATCATAAATTATGTGAACTCATATTCAATACAAATTAAGTAAAATAATCACTCCTTGATTGTATCATTAATTCACTGTGCTTTCTACCTTTCTCTCCCAGCTGCAGAAACTGAAGCGCTCCCTTTCCTTCAAGTCTGTGATGAGGAGTAAAAGCGTGGATAACTTCTTCCAGCGGGCCAACTTTGAGGCTCCCTCTCGTCCCGACCTCATCACAGAGTCTCCGCCCCCTGTGATAGAGTCCCCCTCGCCACCGTGCTTTCACGAGCGCCCTTTGACGTTTGACCGGTCACCATCTCTGTCGCCGTCTATCAGCCCAAACCCTTCATTGTCTTCCCGTTCACCTTCAGTGAGCCCCTCCCTCTCCGTCAACACTAAGGTCCCACCCCAGTCACAGCAACAGCCACAGAAAACACACTGTTTCCAGGAATATGTGTTTCGTCGCCCAACTCCCTGCCAGCAATGCAAGCAGGTGATCACAGGTATACCTTCCCACACACATCAACACATATATCAACAAAGCTATCTTAAGCCCTGCTGCAGTTATTTCCAGAGGAATTCAGTGGGTGGGATTTAAATTGGTTTGGGTATATGTGTAATATACCCAGACTGAAAGGTCATAGTCTGGATGTTCAGGCATTAATCAACAGGACACAGTCAATAACAGTTACAAAGCAAATTTCATTATCATGAAAAACTACACATACTGCATATTCATACTGAATAAAAATCACTTTATTACTGTCAGATCCTAGGTAGGTTCAGATCCTACCACAGTCAATTACAGAATGTCCCCAAGTAAAGCTAATACAGCTCAATGCTTTCTTTGGCTTGAATGCCAAAAAAGTTAGAAAGCAAGACTGTCAAGTCAAGTCAAGTAGGGTGTTATTGTCATTTCAACCATATACACACAGTACACAGTGAAATGAGACAACGCTCCTCCAGGACCATGGTGCAACACAAGAACAGAACAGAACACCACATTATTTTTAGCTGAGCAATACCCCAGCCTAGACTATAGATATTTGAAAAGAATGCATTTTTCTTTTTGTGTTCATTACTGTACATTTTTAATTTTACACTGTATGAGACCTACTGAACAAAAAGCTGGGACTTTATGATGCTAATAACAGCAATACATAATATGCATGCCAAACACACTTGCCATGGAACAGCATAATATCTGATCAACAGCAGTCATGTGGTCAGAAACTGATAAATGATGTATGGGGTAGAGGGGGCTAATAAACAGCAGCAACAGATGGGCTACAGAAAGTAACTGAGTCAGTATTCTTTATAGTGTATCTGTAAAATAGGTGGGGCTCAGAAAGTGACCAGTGGGTGGAAGTACAGTGTAAGGTTTTAACTACTAAACTACTAAGTTCTAAAAAGCAAACATGGGACACTTAAAAACCAGATGACTTTAATTATACAATTTATTTCTATTCATCAAAATAAATAGTATATATGGACATGTCTGATTTTTTTTAAGAAACAGGGTGTTTATTCTCTCCTTTTTTCTCCCGCTCTCTCTGCTGCTGCTGTAGGGAACTCGAAGCAGGCTTTACGCTGCAAAACGTGTAAACTAGGGGCTCATCTTTGGTGTTCTTCTGAACTTTCGCAACAAGTTTGCAATGGCAAGGTGAGTCTTTCTCTGTCTGTCTGTCTCTCTCTCTCTCTCTTTCTCTCACTGTGTAATTATTCACATTGTGTTGCTTTACAGTCTGAATTCAAGTGACTCAATGCAGCTTTTAATATCCATGTGAAAGATGTCATATCAACATTTCATAAAGAAATATATAAATAACAGAAATATTGAGATGGACAAAGGATCGCCCAGCAAAACTCAGGCAAATTAAACAGTGACCACTGGTGGACTGCAAGTCATTCAGCAGAGTTAAGTCTGAGCTCTGACTAGGCCTCGCAAGGACATTCACGTTTTTCTCCCTCAGAAAAAAAGGTGTGTGGTCAATTTTGATTTGCCCCATCCACTTTAACAACAGAAAGCTGCCACCAGCATGCTTTTCCGTAGGTATGTTGTTTTTTGGATGGTGAGCTGTATTGACTTTTCACCAGATGTACTGTTTGGTGTTGAAGCCAAATTGTTTAATTTTGGTCTGACCATAACACCTTTTTCCACTTGGCCTCGGAATCTTTAAGGTGCGTTTTCGCAATGCTCAATCGAGAATTAATGTGGCCTTTCTTAAGGAGAGGCTTTTTTTCTTGCAATATAAGACACATCTGTGGAGCACTTGTGATATTGTTGTCACATGCACACAATGATCACTCTTTGAAGTATATTCCTGTAACTGCTTTAAAATTAGACCTCTTGGTAGCCTCTCTGACCATTTTCCTCCCAGTTCTTCAATTTGGAGGGATGGCCTGATCCGGTGAGGGTCCTAGTAGTACCAAACATTTTCCACTTATTAATTATGTATTATGTGTTACTGTGCTCCTAGGGACTGGTATTTTGAATTTTTTGCATCCATCTTCTGGCTTGTGTCTGTCCAAAACTGACAGTACCTTGCCACTCATAGTTGACGATTTGTTTTCAGTTGCACCACGAAGCACTGGAGGGCTATTTTCATGCTGAACTAATCATAAATCACAGCTGATCACAGATGGAAGCCAGTCAGCTTTGTGTGCAATGGAGAACATGATTAGTTACACCTGGTTGAGTACAAGTTTTTTTTAAGAGAGGGGGTTTTCTTTCTTTCTTTCTTTTTTTAATTATGTATTTATTTTTGCTATAATTTCCTTAGATGTTATAAGTGGCATTGAGTAAATAGAGCTGGAAATGTGTTTTTTTTCTCTTCATTTCGGGCTGCAAAGCAACAAATGTGAATAATTTGAACGGGCTGATTCTTTTCTATGCACACTCTATCTTTCTCTGTCTCTCTGTCTCTCACTCACAGCTGTGATCTTATCGGCTTTTGCTGTTCTGTAAGCACACAATAAAGAAGTCCACCAAAGCATCTTGCTCATACCAGCGCACACACACACACACACACACACACCCACACACACACACTTGGGCATAATCAAGCCTATTTTTGTGCTTTGATCTCTATGTTGATATTCCAGCTTCCCCAGAAATAGCCCAATTAATACCACCAGTCAGTTGGGTGCTTCCTTCTACATCCCACTGTTAATTTAACACAGTGGTGTTTTAGATGTCATCAGGCCGACACTGCCTTAAAGAGATAATAATAATAAGTGTGTGAGACAGTGAAGTGCCTATGTTTGGTCCTTATACACGGAAATGCCTCTTCTTGGTAAACTGGAGAAGTGACCCAGCACTGCAAAAATAATTACAAGTGAAACCATCTTCAGTGTGATCAAATTATGCTGCTACACTTAAAGTAGGCTGAATAATTTTGTAATATTCTTGATATTATCGGCTACTTTAGAGTGTTTGCTTTTGTGTTAGATATATTGCCGTAGATACCCGTTTTTTGTGCAGTGTGTAATGAGGGTACTCAGATAACAGAGTTCATACAAGGCAAGCAAATTAAGAAGATTGCACAGAAGGGGGTTGGGCAGAGGATGGGAAACAGAGAGTGCAGCAGATAAGCAGGAGTAAAATGATCCCAGATGAGTCTGAATTTATGACTCAACTGTAGGTTCTGTCGACACAGGGCAACTGATAATGTAATTAAGGAGCTATCCCTCTCACGCTCTCACTTCTCTTTCTCTCTCCCTCTTTCTTTCTCACCTCTCGTTCCCTCTCCCTGTGCCTTTTTTCTTTTCTTTTCATCTACTTCTGTCATTTCCTCTCCATTTCTCTTTTTATCTTCCTCTGTAGCTCTCTCTGTAGCTCTTTCTTCTCTTTCTTTCACACTCTTTCTCTTTCTGTCTCACCTTCTTATGTCCTTCCTCTGCTGTAATATTCTCGCCATCTCTCTCTTTCTCTTCTTTCTCTCTATCTCTCTTTTCCTCTTCTGTGGTATTCTCTCTCCACCTCTCTTTTTCTCTTGTCCTCCTCTGACCCTACCTCTCTGCTTCTCTCTCACATTTTCTTGTCTGTGTCTTCCTCTCTCTTTCTGTCTCTCCCTCTCCATCTATCTCTCTTCTCCTCTTTGTCACCCTTACTGTCTGCTGTATTTTATAAGCCTATTCTTTTTCTTTCACCCTCTCTCTTTCTCTGTCCTCTTCCTCCTCATGTCTCCAGCATTACTGCATGTCCAAAAATCAGTAAGGGAATTAGCATCCATGTACTTTGGCAAACAGCATTTGTAAATTAACACTTTGGTCAGTTTTTTTGTAGTACATTATGAAATTGATACTGGATAGAAACCTTTATAATCCTGGACTAGGCTTAACCTATGTATTCTAAATTCAGCCTAATTTAAAGGGTCATTTCATTTAAACTTTTTTCTGCTCTTTTTCCTCACATGTTTGATGTAGTGTATAATAATCCAGACATTCCACTACAAGTGAGTGCATTGCGTTCTGTGATCTCACATAAATCAGTGCATTTACATGCATCCACTGAATTGGCCTATAATGGTTTAGCCTTCCCATTAATGCTGAGGTTAAAAGGGGTATTTCAGGCCAGACTGCTTTTTGATTAAGGCACAATACAAGATAACCAATCAGAACAGAACTAATTTACATAAAATCAGTTGTAAAGGCACAAAAACAAAACCAGTCTGCTTAATCACTGTTAATGCATCCTGTAAAAATGTATTATTACGAAGTGGACTTCAGGGAAAAATAAAATTAAACAAGCCTAATTGCTTTTTTGTATGCATATCAAGTACCGCTAATGAAGGGGGTTCTATCACAGCGGATGAGGAGTTAATGGTGTTACTTGATAGTCAGCATTTAAAATAGTAGTGTAGGAGATTATATCTTGAAATGTAGTCCTAGAAATGGGTCAGGCTTGTTCTCTTTATAGTGGTACACTCTGCCAATTTTAATCAATTATTTAGAGATTTCAGTGTAAATTCTGCACTTGTTCTTGTTCAGGCTTTCATTGGAACAGCATGTGTGTTTGTGTGTGTCTGTGTAATTGTGAGAAAGAGTGTGTGTGTGTGTGTGTGTGTGTGTGTGAGAGCGAGAGAGAGAGAGAGAGAGAGAGATCAGCCAGTTTAAAAAGTTCCAATTCACCTCCTAGAGCCAAGAGCGCTCTCTGGGGTTCTGGCTGCTGCTTCGTTGTCTGCGTTTGTGTCAAAATCAGCAATTACGAGACCTTCATGTTCCCAAGGTCCAATACTGCTGACCTCCATTTTTGACACCATGTATTTTTCTCAGGTCCCTTGTGTCCACGTTTGCCATTTGTTAAGTGAGTGATTTGGAGAGAATAGCAACATCAGGTCAGTCCTCAGTTCCTGACCTTCTGGACTGTCTGTAGAGACATATTTACATTTATTTTGTTAGCATTTTTAATATAAATCTAAATATAGGTATATAAAGTCAGAAACAATATAAATGCTATCATGTTTGTATTTATGTTATGATCATTATGTTGTTCTGATATGGGAATTATAAGTAGATCCCAGTATCCAATATTTGTACAAATTTGCCAGTGCAGACACATAAATATTTATAAAATGTAGAAAGTGAGACACTTGGCTTAGCATTACAGAGAAAACTGCAATAAATTAAAGATGTCACCCTGAGCCACATTTGCCTAACTGGTACATGACCCTTTTCTGCAGGTTTCCTAGCGGCCATTCTACCAGTGAGATGGCAAATGTCTCTTCATAATTATTATTTATTATACATCTTGAGATTCAAGGTTGAGCCCTGGGACCTCCAAAGTTGTATTGTTTTTTTATGGCTACTGCAAAAAAAAGGTTAAAGAGGCTGTCCACAGCCTGACATGCTACACAGCATATGTTATTTCCCTTTATTATTTACCCTGTCAAAAAAAAGAAACATGCAAAGTCATAAAACAATTCTGAGATTGACAAATACAATGATGGTGGCTTGGTGGTTAGGGAGTTGCCCCTGCAATTGGAAGGTTGTGGGTTCAAATCCCAGGACTGCCAGTGGCACCACTGGGGTACCCTTTACAGAGCCCAGACCTCAACCCAACTAAACACCTTTGGAAAGAACTGGAATGTCAGTCGCGAGCCAGGCCTTATTGTCCAACATCAGTGCCTGACCTCACAAATGCTCTTTTGACTCAATGTCCACAAATTCCAACAGACACACACCAGAAAGTGTTTACAGAAGAGTGGAGGTTGTTATAGCTGCAAAGGCAGGTCAACTCCATACCTAATGCTCAAGAGTTTGCAATGGACTGTCCAATAAGCTCACATAGGTGTGGTGGTCAGGTGCTAATATACTTTTGACCTGATAGTGTATGTGAACATACAGGAGTACATAAGATTTAGAAGTTTCATTTTTCTCAATTAAAAGAGAAGACTGACAGTTTGATTACTACACTGAAAAAACTCACCTCTACATTATTTCTGCATGCATGAAATCATTACATTTCACTCAATTTTGGCAGTAATTACGCTGAAATGTCTTGTTCATGCCTAAACAGTGTGCACATTTGAGCCAATTAACCTATAATTATGCAAAAAGAAAATCTGTTTTCGTTTGCCTATTCTCCCAGGGTATATATGTATATATCCATCTGCAGTGTTTGTTCTTCTCAAGCTGGCACATTGTCTTGGGTGTTGACAGCTTTTGACTCAACAGCACCTAATATGTGCAATTACGTTAGACGATTTGACTGGAGAGAGGAGGCAGCAGGGCAGCCTTTCGCTTGAGTCAGATGTGCTCAGCAGAGGTAATGAGCAGTGAAATTACTCCTATAACTCAACACACAGCATCGCACACACAGTGTCCAGCACACACACTCAGGAAATTGACCACCCCCTCCACTTGGCAAAGAGGTGCAGCAGCTATGAGTAGATGAAAAGTAATGCAATTATGCCATTCTTCCCCCATCAAATTACAAATGGGTTTGGGATAACATAGATTGCACGTCACAAGATAACAATATTCTTTTCTTCATTTTTTTTCTTAAAAGCACATAAACTGAATGAATCGATTTAAATGGCAAACACTCATCGTCTACTTTATTAGAAACCCTTACCTTGTATTTCCGTTGGTCACTTTATGAGTTTCACCATAAAGTGGACTGTAGCTCATCTGTTCCTACATCATTTATTTGCCCCCCCCCCAACACAGTTTGCTAAGCAGATATTTTTTCGGGTGGTGGACCATTCTCAGCACAGGAGTGACATTGATACTGATGATAGTACATCTATAAACTTTCACTGAACCTAAATTCAAGTACAATTCAAGAAAAAATGAAAAATTAAATTTTTCTTGAATTCAGTACATTCTGTGATAGTTATTATGTTTATACACAAATTAGAGATTACTGTTGCCGTACAGTCATTATGTCAAGGTGATATTTAATGACATTTATTGTACTTTTGAAGAGCAGAATGTTTGTGTGAGACTGGGTCACTGTTTGCCTTTAATTCATTTTGCTGCATTTCTTACTTTACTCAAAGAGATTTTTTTTAGTCCCATATATGCATGCATGTACACAGTTGATAGATCCGTAATGCTAATCCAGTCCTAATGTTTATGTTTGTGTAGTTTTGTATATGTACATAACAAATGTCAAATATCAGCATCACCTCACAAATTCCATATTGGTGCATCACTAATATGATTTTTTACATCTCAGCTGGTATGATATCATTATATCAAAGTATAATTTTACACTGGACTACACTGGGTTCATGCGTGACAAATGGTTCACTTTCACTTAATAATATATCAATAATTAATTACAGAGAAGAGGCTTTAAGCCCATCCTCAGGCCACAAACATCCTACTGAGCCTCATTCTTTCTAGCTAACACACCAATTTTGTTGCTGGGTTTTTCTTGTACTAGTTAATATTATGTGTTGACAACTGCAGCAGATTCATCATAAGATAACTTACTATTTTTCTTGCTCTTTTTTTAGTAGGCTGCCGCTCTCAGTTGTCTGTCCCTGCTACCCTCAGCAGTCACAGGCTTTGCACCACATTGTTTCAGTCATGAGCCTATTTAAACATGTTAGAAATGCATGTCAGAAGAAAATGCTTTGTGTAACAGTGATGGCAATGGCTAGCAGATTGCCATCTTTGCAACATAGCCAGTGAGCTATCGCTTGCCAAGTTTGTTACCTTTGTAATATTTAAGTTTGGAACACGTGTTAACAGTTATTGTAATTTTCAAGCTGCTGCGGCTGGTGGTGTGGTGGTTAGGGAATTGCCCCTGTGATCGGAGGGCCATGGATTCAGATCCCAGGACTGCCAATGGCACCACTGGGGTACCTTTGAGCAAAGTACCGTCCCCACACACTGCTCCCTGGGTGCTGTGTTGCTGGCTGTCCACTGCTTCATTTGGTGAAAGGGTTAAATGCAGAGTACAAATTTCACACTGTTCACACTGTGTGCTGTGCTGTGGTGTGTTCATGCGTGACAAAAGGCTTTCACTTAATAATGTATCAACAATTAACTACAGAGAAGAGGCTTTAAGCCCACCCTCAGGCCACAAACATCCTACTGAGACTAATTCTTTCTAGCTAACGCATCAATTTTGTCACTAGATTTTTCTTGTACTAGTTAATGTTACAAGAATAATGCAGCAGCTTCATCATAAGATAAAATGAAAGAGAACTAAAAAGAACTGTAAAATATTCAGAACGTTCTCAGTTTTTTTAATTGTCATTTCTCCCTCTCCCTCAGGATTCCCTTCAAAAACAGTTTATTTGATTGGGTTTTTTTAGCTGTTGTTATTCAAATGAATTATACACTGTCAACAATTTGTCCTGGCTCAGTTTTGTTTTAACCAGGTTATATAGTCAACTCAGCTTTCAAACATGTCATTAAGCAGGGTGACCTGCAACACCACATTTTACGTTTTGTGTGCATATAAAGGAACATTTCTGCACTGAGTGGACATGTATATAAGCAACATTGCTACGGGGGTGTGTGTGCGTGGGGGGAGGGGGCAGGGATTCTTCAGCATCCTGAAGAGTGACATTCCAGATGACAGACGTCAACATCAGTATCATCAATGAGAGGAAAGCTCAGGGTACACTCACTGCTACTGGAAATCATTTACACACATTCATGCACAAAGTGCACATGGACACATTCACTTATTCCTGCTGGCCACCAGAAACAATAAGGACCAAAAACAGCATTAAGTCACACCACATTTATAGGTCTGCTTTTTTATACTATTACAGATTGTAGCCTGGTTGATGCTGTACAGTTTTTCACAATTCACTGCATTAATCATTAATCAGCCACAGGGCCACAGCTGACCAGATGTTATTTGGGTTGTAGACAGCATTGGGAATTTCACGAAACAAAGTAAATGTAATTGCTTTTTCCTGTAACTGGAGTAGCACATTACTGTGATGACTTTAATGAATGGATCGAGTAACAATACTTACTTATTTGTCTCAAAAAAACAATACAAACTGCATATTTAAGTAATAAAATTCCTCTGCATAAAGGCTATCCATATGGACTTTTATTTGTGTGGTGAAGTAATAAGTAGTGAGATGTTATTACTTTTTTCCCAGAAGTAATCTCACTACAGTTAGATAAGTAATTACATTACCATTTTTTATTACTTTTTGTGGAACTTCTCCATTGGTCTTGATAATTTTTAGCACACTAGTGACTATCTGTGAATTTGTAGGAACACTGATAAAATAACCACGATTTTAACATTTACCAGATATATTAAAGCCAGGAAATGCAGATCTTACATTTTTCTACATCTTTGTGCATTTTTATGCACAAACAAGAAATGAAAAACATTTTTTTGCATATATGAACATGCTCATAGACATTGTAGTGGCATTACAGTCTGTGTGGCACTGCTGCTTCACATATACACACCATCCATTAATGCAGTTCATAAGAGTGAGGTACAAAGAGACAGCCCAACCTGCTAGGCATTTATTATGCAGAGAATATGGCAAGAAGCACACATACAAACAGAAAAGCACACACACATTCTCAGTGCATCCTCAGCAGAATAGTCTTAAAATAGACTCTGCCATAGCACTTTTCACCTTAAAGCTCGAGTAACAATGATATTGTAAGTGGCATCTATTTATGAACTCTGGTTCTCTCTGTCTCTCTGTCTCTCTCTCTCTCTCTCTCTCTCTCTCTCTCTCTCTCTCTTTCTTGCTTCCTTTTATCATTCTGTCACTCCTTTTATACCCCTAGTGTCCCTGTGTTGTTTCTCTTTTCTCTATCTCATTATTACCCTTGCTATTTTTGGCTTTGCACAGTCTTCGCTGTTGCATTTCTTGCTGACTTGTAACTCTTCTTCTCGTCTCTTTTCTCCTCTTACCTCCTTCTCTTTTCTCTCTCTGTCCTCCTTATATTTTTCTTCTTCTCTTTCTCCTGTCATCTACTAGTCTGGGGCATTCAAACGGAACTTCAGCTCACCACTGCTCACCAATGACCTGTTTGGGGTGGTAAAGGAGACTCCATCTGCCCAAGGTGAGAATATAACAGGACTTCCTGTCCTGTTGTTCTGCACTCCTTTAGTTCTCCTTTACAAAAAATAAAAGGATACAGAAGAGATTCAATATGTTTTACACCCGTTGTCGGTTTTATTAGAATCCCTGACTTTGTACTTCCACTCGCTGGCTACTTTATCCATCTACCTGTCAACTTTACACCAGCAAGGTGAAACTACATAGTAGTTTTGTAGTTTACAATAAAGCAGCTAGTGAGTGTGTATGAAACAAGGGAAAGTCAGACAATCTAGAATAATGGCCTACATACCTGAAAGCCTATTGTGTACAGATACACACGCAGATACACACGCATATTACCCACAGCTTGAGGCACATTTGTCAGGTTATCATTTAAAGAGATTATATTTTCAGTGTATAAATATTTGCAAGGCTGGTATCAACCATAGTTAATTAGCTGCTTTTTGCTAAAACATTCCAGAGCTGTTACGTGCTTAGCATGTCCCAACAAAAAAAATCACTGGAATAGAATATCTAGAATATACCTAGAATATCTTCCTAAACAGTTTTATGAATTTTACTGTAGTCAAATTCAACGTAAAGTTTGTCACCTTAGCTATATGCATGTAAAACAGACAGTGGGGCTCCAGATTTTACAGTGTACAGAATTTTTAACATTTAGAAATTGTGCAAGAGTTGCATCAGCAGTGAAGTGGAAATCATGAATAGAATGCTGGTATGTAATTATGTGTACATTGTATGTGTAAATGATCAGCAGCAGTTCATTATAAATATAGAGGCAATCTAAAAAAATGCAGTAGGCAAAGGGGTAGACAGTGAGTTGAGAGTCGGATGGCTTGTGAGAAGCTCTCACACAAGCTGGCCGATCAGGCTTTAACGATGTGATAGTGTCTGCCAGATGGGAGTAGTTTGAAAAGTGAGATGTGTGAGGACTCGTGCGTTTCTGATGCAGAGCTGTTTTAACAATCTGCTGCAGGTTCTTTCAGCCTGCAGGACTTGCACTGCTGTACCAAACAGAGATCCAGCTGGTCAGGACGCTCTCTACGGTGTCCCTGTAGAACACTGCAAGGATTTGGGGAGGGAGGTTTGCTTCAGTCGTTTTAAGAAGTGCAGACCGTGCTATAACTTTTTGGTGAGGGACGAGGTGTTGGTCGAGGTGAGGTCATCTGCACTCCCCGAATTCTGGTCTTCTTTACTGTCTCCACCTTGGAGCTGTCTCTACCTAGTTTTGTCCACATTCAGAGACAGATTGTTCTCACTGCACCAGACCACCAGCTTCTGTATGCTGACTTATCTTTGTATCTGATTTCATCATCAGTGAAATTGATTACGTGGTTTGAGCTGTACTTGGCAGTGCAGTTATGGGTCAGCAGAGTGAACACTAGTGAACTGATCAGAGAGTTAAAGGGCAGAGGATATGGCATCCTGGGTCAGCCTGTTTGAGCAATATGCAAACTGTGGTGGAACCAGTGATTAGGGAGGCTACTCTTAATTTGGAGTATTAATGGGTCTCTCAAATCACCTCATGGTGGTTTAAAGCATGTTGGGATGACTCAGTGATGTTTTGAAGATGTCTGTGAAGCCAGTCGACCAGCACATTCTCTGAGCACTCGACCAGGAATGTTGGGTCTGGCAGCTTTTTTTGGGGGATTGGCCTTGGTTAAAGATCTCCTCACATCAGCTGTAGGAAGACAGATGACCTGATCAGTGGTGGGGGGTGGCTTTTCTCATAGGCTATTTGTTCAGTGAATCAAGACATGCATGGAAATTGTTCACTTCCTCAGGAAGTGTTGTGTCACTGCTGCTTGGTGCAGGCTTGTATTAAATGACAGCCCGAATACCCTGCCAAAGGCTGCGTGTGTCTTTGGTGTTGTGGTTGTGGAAAGCTGTTGTGAGAGTGACTCTGTCCCATGACCTGAAGGTAGCATGTTGGTCTCTCCACAGTGCATGAACTTTTGCTGTAAACCAAGGCTTTTCTTTGGCTCTTCTGGTGACACTTTTGGAGACAGTAAGATCCTCTATGAATTTGCTGATGTAGCAGGTCACAGGGTCAGTGTACTCCTCCAAGTTGCTGGAGCTGCTGTAGGTAGTGGCTTGTCTGAACTTGTCTGACAGCTGCACTCTGCCAGACTGTGATGATTTTCCTGGCTGGTTTTGGATAGATAGATAGATAGATAGATAGATATCGCTTTTATTGTCATTGTACTGTAGCAGGATGCTACACATACAACAAAATTGTAGGGGCTACTTAACGGTGCAAACAAATACAGACAGTGAACAGTGCAGACAGTAAACGGTGCAAATAGTAAACACAGTATAGACAATAAACATCAAACATGAAGTTGTGGACAGACAACAATGACGCACAAATTACAAGTCAAGTATTATAAAAGTATTGCACTTATTGAGGTAAGATGAATAAAAATTTGCACTTGTGCATTTATATATATATGTATGTATGTATGTATGTATAAAATTACACTATACAAGAATAAATAGATGCACATATTGTAAACCGTGTTGAGATTATTGCACATTGCCCTGAGATTCGTGGAAAGCTACAGCAGTTATTGCACATCGTCTGTTAATGGTAATGGTATGAGTTTGTGTGTATTTAGTGCAGTGATGGGTTGTGGGAAAAAATGTCTCTAAGGCTGTTGGTCCTTGTTCTGATGGACCTGTAGCACCTGCCCGAGGGCAAAAGGTTGAACAGGTCATGAGCAGGATGGGTACTGTCTCTGATGATTCCCTCAGCTCTGCTGAGGCAGCGGGATGTGTAAATGTCTTTCAGTGAGAGGAGGGGGCTGCCGATGATTTTCTGTGCGTTTTTGACCACTCTCTGCAGTGTCTTCCGGTCTGACTCTGTGCAGTGGGAGAACCATACTGAGATGCAGTAAGTCAGTATGCTCTCAATGGTGGAATGGTAGAAGGTCACCAGCAGCTTCTCGCTGATGTTGTTCTTCCTGAGCACTCTCGGGAAGTGCAGACGCTGCTGTGCCTTTTTGATGACCGCCGTGGTGTTAGCAGTCCTGGTAAGGTCAGCGGAGATCGGCGTCCCCAGGAAGATGAGGGTGTGCACCCTCTCCACACAGTACAGTTTGATGTAGAGGGGGGGTGGATCTGCCCTGTGCATCCTGAAGTCCAGGATGATCTCTTTAGTTTTTTTAGTGTTCAGAGCCAGGTTGTTTGCCAAGCACCACTCAGACAGCCTCAGGACCTTGTCCCTATGGGCAGACTCATTCCCACCGGAGATCAGCCCCGCCAGTGTTGTGTCATCAGCAAACACATGATGTGGGTAGGTCTGCAGTCTGAGGTGTACAGGGTGAACAGCAGTGGGCTCAGCACACACCCTTGTGGGGAGCCTGTACTCAGTGTCCAGGTGGAGGAGAGGTGAGGTCCCAGTCTTAGTGTCTGGGGCTGGTTTGTGAGAAAGTCTTTGATCCAGGAGCAGGTGAGCTGTGGGATTCCCAGATCAGACAGTTTGCTGACCAAGATGTCGGGGATGATGGTGTTAAAGGCTGAGCTGAAGTCGATGAAGAGCATTCTGACGTAGCTTTCCTGATGCTCCAGGAGGCTCAGCGCAGTGGCTATGGCGTCCTCAGTTGACCTGTTTTTGCTCTGTAGGCAAACTGGTGGGGGTCAAAGGTGGGGGGGAGGCAGGCTTTAATGTGGTTAATAGCAATCTGTATTCTAGATTTTCCGAGATTCGTGTTACCAACTGTATTTGTATTTTGACTTATGTCCCTAGCCTCGCATGTTTTGGTTTTTGACTTTGTTCTTCCTCTTTGTGGATCATGTGTGTTGACTTACGCCCCTGGTCAAACTGCTTTGGCTCATCAGGGAGTCATGTTGAATACACACGAGGTATTATTGAAAAAAATTAATGACAGGAACTCAGATTACAACCCTATGCCACAACAAAAGTGGTGGAAGCTAGGCTTAGGTCAGAAGTGAGCATTTGTGAGCAGCAGTACGGTTTCATGCCAAGAAAGAGTACTA
>JBBIGA010000002.1:12374660-12400651 GCA_037576975.1 Alestes dentex
TTCCCCAAATGTCTTCAAATGTTCTCAAATGTCCTGAGTTTGGTCTTATGTGCGCATTTCGCTTTGTTTCAGCATAAAACATTCCGTATTTGTCCGTCCGAGCACTCAGAGCCTCTCTGTGTGGCTGGAGCGCTCCACTGATCTGGGACCAGCCTTTGGGCTTTTATGCCCCTGAGCGACGGCAGAGCGTCTCCGCCCATATATCCCTGGAAACCTCTTGCTATTCACTACAAGCCTGTATATGTAAATTACAACTTCTCGCTAACTGGTGAGAGCAGTCCCGAGACTGGTCGGGCTTTGACTGACTATTGTTTGTATGTAAGTGATCTAATCTCTGCACCTATTTACAAATGTATTAGCTCACATTGCTTAACATTTACATACTATTTAATCAATACTTATTCTTGAGGAAACTTGCCCCAGTCATATTAATCATCCATGTAATAAACCCTTCCATTCGTTAATGCAGGGCTTTTCACACGCTCACGCATTTCAACAAGTTCACACGCTCACACGCCACACATGGCATTTCTCACGCTTAGAAATTATTAACTTTACCGCACAGAAATTCCTACAGCGTGTTCTACAAACGAATCAAAGGCAGACTACACTCGGCTCTAAGAGCTCTAAGAGCCGATTTTTTTGTAGTGAATCAGAAGAGCCCAATCCCCACTTTTTTCCTTTCGCTGCTCAGCTCTCACTCTCAGTGGCAGCTCTGTTCAGGCAGCAATCACATGTGAGGATAAAGGATCATACCGTTATGTGAAAACAGAGGACGACAGATGTGACAGTCAGATGGAGCGTCTGTCCGTCCGTCCGTCCGCCCGTCCACAGACACTAACTGAGAGGGGAAACCGCATCAGCCCATCCAAGCTGATGCATTTGATTTTTCTGAATGTCAGCCTGCACTGAGGACACACTGTTTGGCTACTGGGTTTGGTTCTGTTCCTTTTCTGTGGATTTGTTTGCAGTGTTAAATGGGAGCCCCCAGTATCAGTTATCAAGGCATCAAAATCTGCCACAAACACTTACAGCACACAACATCACTCGTAAACACACACACACACAGGGACAGAATAACCACCACTGTTCAAAGGGCCGATTTGGGGCTACATGTGTTTTTTATTTTTTCACTTTGAAATTAGCTGAAATTATTTAATACAGCATGAATATTGTGAAGAGACAATGGTCACTTTAGTGTTTTTCTTTGTTATAGGATAAATAAAACCATGCATTTGATGTAGTGGAATTTGTTCTTTTTTTTAAGATGTTGGGTTGATGGGACACTGGGAGGGAGGGAGGGAGGGACTGCAACCCAACCCCCCCCCCCTAAAAAAATCTTACTGCGTGGGTTGTTTAGTTATTTCTATCCACAGGAAAGTGGTGAGGGAGAGAACAAGCAGGATATGGAGAACAGAGGTTGAGGTTGGGTCTTCCACCAAATGCAAACCCATTCAAAGCATTGAGTGTGGGCAAAAAATGCACTAGTTTCTGTTTCAAAGTGAGAAATCTATCACAAATGCAAACACATCTGTACTGACGTGTAACTCAGTTACATTCTCAAACGCACTTCAAAAACAAAATTTCTGACAGAGGAAGGGAGATGTTTGAGATAAAAAGGCCCTGAAGGCGAGTGGTTCTGATAAAGCGATAAGAACAGAGGGAAAGTGCTCAGCCCTGGGTCAGACGTGTGTCTCCTGTGGATCAGAACCTGCTGAGTACAGAGAAATCCCACTGAGCTGCTTCCCCCTCTAATGAGAGAAGTCCGGCCTGGAGAGATCCTGCAGATCCTGTGACTGCCCCTGCAGATGAAGTGAACACTGAGCCAGACCCTTCACCTCTTCCAAAACTCGCGACGAGAATGAGTAAGAGGAAAGGAGACTGGTAGGGTGGATTGTGTACTTCAGTGTGAGGGGATGAGGTGTTTCACTGGGATCTCTGATTGCCTTCTGACCTCATGAAGCCACATGCCTGAAAAGACCTGCTCTTGAAAGGGCCGACTAGAATTGGGAGAGAATGGCACACAGATGTGGGAAAGGAGTTTGTTACATTAAAGTGTACATTAAAATGCAGGGGTATTCTGGTTGGACTTTAATACAGGGAAACAGGTGTCTTTACATCCTTCAGAACACAGCTGAAGCACAGTTCTTATTTTTCTAACTGTACTTTGGGCAGGTCATGCTAAAACTGAGCATGATTAGTAAAAATCACAGTTAAACAAAGAGAGAGTTAAATGGGAATTTTACCAGTTTTTCAACTCCAATGTAGTTAAAGTGGTTTCATGTGAAATGCTAAAGAAATGTTTTGGGTTGGAATTCCTCACATCAGTAGTGACTAAAAACTAGAATTTAACAACTCTAAAATGTAGCTTACAGAAAACAATTGTATGGAAGGGTTATAAATATTCTGCTTGATGCCTGAGACGCATTTAACAAAAGATTAGAGATAAAAGTATGACCTAAAATGTATTTTAAAATCCAAATACAGAGGAGAGGAACATGGAAGCGGTTGTAAGGTCGAAGACATGCATGTTTTGGCACCTAAGTGGCGAAACAAGCTTCACCTGACTGTGAGAACAGCTGAGACCTTTGCTGTCTTTAAACAGAGACTGAAGACCCACCTCTTCACTGAGCACATTGGATAACAACTACATGTCACAGACTAACCTCACTAACACTAACTCCACAGCTATAAAATAAAACTGCTCTGTGTCTCCTCAGTGTGATCTGACAGAACCCTGGTGGAGTAGTAACTTAATCTTAGCTTGCTAGTAACTCTTAATTTAAGGCTAGGTTTACTAGTTTTCTATGCAAACCACAAGCACCCATACTTCCAGTGAACGGCAATCTTAATGCTTCAGCAGACCAAGACATTTTGGACAACGCCATGCTTCCAACTTTGTGGACACAGTTTAGGGAAAAGGCCCTTTTCTGTGCCAGCATGACTGTGCCCCAGTGCACAAAGTAAGGTCTATAAGGACATGGTTGGTGTTCGGTGTGGAAGAACTTGACTGGCCCCACAGAGCCCTGACCTCAACCCCATCCTTCACCTTTGGGATGAACTGGAACGGAAATTGCGAGCCAGGCCTTCTCGTCCATATAATGTGCATTGCTCTGGATGAGAGGAATGGTCCCCAATAAAGAACATTTTCTAATGCACCCCTACTATATCACTATCAAAATATCTAACAAATGTGTATGTTTACTGCTTGTACGCAGAGAGTGCTAGAAAAGCAAAGGGCGCTGCAGCGAGAGAGAATGGTTGTAGTTACCATGCTAACATTAATCTAACGAGTTGGCTAGCTAGAAGTCCTGTCTTAGATAATACAGCAAAAGTGTAGTACCTCACGTTCACTACTTGCTATTATTTATAAGTCTGGGCAAACACAAAAGGTCAAAAGAAATCTACAATTGTAATGATCTAGCTCATTTTAGCAAAAAGAACATTATTTAAAAATTAACCTTAGAACTCTTCTCATCTATTTAAATAGTCTAAAGGTGACTCTATAAATTCCTGTTAGTTATTGTAACAATAAAATATATAAGCTGTCAACACAAAGGGTATCAACAAGATCAAAAATAATTATTTGAGTGAATATATCTAATGTATCCCAAACACTGTATGTATGGCACAAAAGTAAACAGCACTAAATAGTGCAACTCACACTATGTGGTGTGCTATGTGCTTGTATGCAGTAATCATGATTGACCAGCTGGATCTTAGGTGTATACTAGGCCTGTAATATGTTGTGATGCTGAAGTATTTACTGTGTTCATTCTTATACAGCAAGGTTAGCATTTGACCAGCAGAAACTGACAACAGTACAGTGACGATAGAATAAATCCCTACGCCATAAATAATGAAGGCCAGTAAAAACAGCACGTTGCCAAAGGCATGCTTTTCTCTTCTCTGTGATCCAGTGTGCCTCCTATGTCCTTGACTAAGCCTCTGCACTCACATTCTGCTGCCCCATTCGTTACGCTCGTTATTTTCACAGGAAGTTTGTTTAACGCTCGATAGATGGATGACGAACAGCCATCATTCAAGTTGCTTTAAAATGCAGAGCTAATCCAGAGCACCCAGAACCCCCACCCCTTCCAACAGTTAAATATTCTGGGAAATATTCTGCCAACACACATGTGTATGATAAATCACCTTTATAATGCTTGTCACATAAAATGTTACTATGACTGCTGGCTTAAGACTGTGTCCGTTAAGTTAGGGCTAATGTGCATGACTCGAACTGTGCTGGTACCATAACGTTTTTTGTCTGGCTATGTATAGAGACCTGTAGATATGTGTTGCGTGCGTGTCTGAATGCAGATTTGGAGAGCAGCCGCTACGTTCTTCCATGGTCGTCACCTGGGCCTGGGCAGTCCAGGCCAAAGCCTTGCACTGCTTTCATGGAAATTTCACGGCAACCTTTCCAAAAAGCCTCACAGTTAAATACTACTCCGACTGATTACTTGGATAAAATGGGCATTCTATCCTAGTCACAAAACAGTGTCTAATCCAGGGTAATAGACTTGCTGAAAAGTCTAGCACTTGTCCACAGTTACAGGCTTGCTGAAAGCTCTCTAGTTGGACATGCCTGTACACCACTCTGCACCTGGCTGTAGTGCAACACGCACTGATTATGGAAAAATCTGAAAGCTTCACCCCATTTTCTCCCACCTCGATGTCATTCAGCATTTCTTCATGGTCTCAGGCCTCCTCAAACCTGAGCTCTTTGTACATGACGGCCTACTTTATCAACAAAACCATTGGTATTGGTTTGTCCATGTTTCTATGGGCATGTTCGCATCTGGGTTTATGTATGGTAACATGTTTTACATGTTGTGGCTATGGTAGAGGTTAACATAAGGCTAACCTTTGACCCATCATCTTAAGTAAGCAGTCGGAATCTTGGACTCAGTGAGAAGCTTTTGTTTCACAGGCCGATGGGCTTTTAACGGAAACAATAAAGCTTACAACCAGCTTAGTATCCTCACGTTGCACACTTGTCCCCTCAGTATAGAAGGCAGGTGGTGGAGGGAGCTCAGAGGAAAGTGTGGCAGGGAGATAATTGTGGCAGGTGGGTTTCATACATCAAACCAGGAACGTCAGAATAGATCAAAGACACTTGCTTCCAGTATGGATGAAATATACATGCTCCGAAGAAAGAGGGATTTTGATCATGCAACTGTTGCTATAAGTGGTAATCTCTGAAATGTGTGTACACACCTGTGAACTATTAGTGTTTGAGGAGACACATCGTTAATGTTGGCTACAAGTACTTTATAGGCATAAGCATATTTGTCCCATAATGAGTGTTACTAGAATCTTAAAACAGGATTTGAGAGTTAAAGGGGTGCAGCTAGTCACAGTACCACTCTTCAGAGTAGACAGCGTAACTGGCTTTCATATCTTAGTTCAGTTCAGGTAGCCCTCAGTGAACCTCTGAGCTTACAAAGGTTTTGGTAACTACTTGAAGAGATAAAAGAAAGATTATCCTTCCTTCTTTCTGCTCTCCAACATAATATATTTTTATATTGTATTTATTTTAATGAAGAGATGCCAAGTACCTGTCAAAAGGCCAAGATGACTGTAAAAAGGAAGGGAAAATGTGCCTTATTGTAGGACTGGCATGAAGTTCAAGTTCAGATGTCCCACAACAACTGTCTGCCTTTTCCACTATGCACCACTATGAACACCCCCAACTCCTTTCTCAGACAGGGTTTGCTTGGTAATCCCCAACACCTGCTCCATTCAAAGGAATCTCAAGTTAAATTTACAGCGGTAAGGAGAGCCCAGTTGAAAAAGAACTTTTTAATTGAAGGGCCTTCTCTTGCTCAAATACCACCCTGGTACTCCTTATTTATATATTTAATAAAGCTTTGTATTCCTAGCTTGTCAGCTGGGGAAATGTGGTCTATAGAGTCTCAAAGAGAGAGAACTGATGATTTTCAGCAGTTGAATTTCTCATAGTGGACACCCTAACTGCGAAAACATTTTGCTTGTGTTGTCCATAACACTGCTGACAATGCAATTTTTGAAAAATACTAGCTTGTGAACCCATGCTCTTATTAATACCAACTGATTTGTTGGGCCAAAACATTTTTACACACAATATTTAAACAGTTTATGTGTCAGTTGAGGTACAACCAAATGTAATATTTTGATGTCATTAATTTTACTAAAAAAGGAAAAGAAATGAAGCAATAAAAGCAGTTTAATTTAACTTAGATTTGACCAGCTGACTTCATTTATAAAATTAATTTTACTTAATTTTATTTCATTTTATTCAATTTTATTTCATTTTATTTCATTTTATTCATTCCTGTAGCACTGATATGATCCACTCACAACACACACACACACACACACACACACAAACACAAACACACTAACATGCCACTTACATGTCAGTGTCAAAGCTGTGCTGAGAATGATTCACCACCCAAGCAATACCTGCTCACTGGTGGTCTTCTAGGGGAGTGTCTCTTTTCTGACCATTGTTGTTGTATAGGGTAAAAGGGGCTAACAAACAGATGGACTGCAGTTACTACATTTAAAAATGTTTTTAAATAAAAAAAAAACCTTTGCCTATTTTGAACAATTTAATTGTTCAAAATATCAATCTCTGAAACACCATGAACGGTTTTAAAGCTCTAGGTTGGATGAAAAAAGGAGCATGAGACAAGGATTGGTTCTTTTTCATTCTCAACCAAGAAGCCCTCTATTTTTTTGTTCTGTTGTTTGTAACAACATTTTCCATCATACATCAGTCAGTAGTGCTGCATTACATTGAAAGCCAATGGCCTGCCAGTCGGGCCAGTACCTTGTGATTTGTCGTTGGAACTCAGTCACACAGTTCCTTGTTGTCACTGTGGTTGATTGTGAAGTCGCTTCCTGGTCTAATACACTCATTTAATACTGAAGACTGACTTTGTGACTTTCTAGTCCATGCTCAGTTCTGACTATGTAGCTGTGTGCAAGCCAGGGCCTCAGAGCCATGCCTAGGTCCTAATCCACTTGAAACCAATTACAAGGCTATTACTGTGATCGCCCTCCCAAAAATGACAATGGAAGCGCGACAAAGGAGAGAACGAGAACAATGGCAGCCATTTGCTGCAGCTATGGCCCGTTCCTTCCACTACAGGAAAAACTGGTGGTGTGGCGGCAGTATCTTGATCACTGCGGGTGATGATGGACACAATTAGTGTTTTGGCGAGAGGGCGAAGGTGCTGACTGACAGGTTCCGAGCGTGGGCTGTGAGTTTAAAGCTTTTGAGCTCTATGTTTTGGGGCCATTTTCAGGTCAGAGGGATTGAGGGATATAGTCGCTCTCCCTTCCACCTGGCAGGCTCTTACACTTTAATTAGATCATAATAGAGTTACTGAGATGGCTGTGTCCTTTACGGTGCACCACAAAGTAGCTGGGTTCAAGATACTCAGCACAAATATTGTGCTCTAGTTAGAATATATTTAAAATATGTTAATCTAACAGCAGTTTTACATTTCATTGAATTATACTTAAAATATATGACTTTTCCCCAGGGGCAAGCAGAGACCATGTGTAGAATGTCTTGGATTTTTTAATAGTAAATGTTACCCTGTGCATTTAAGTTTTCACTTATTGGGGAGAGACTGTGTTCAAAGAAAATCAGTTCATGGGCCTCAAGGTGGGTTCTACAGGTAAATACCTTCTCCCTTTCCAAACATGGTAAAGCACAACCCTAATAAACTGAAAACAGAGCCTGGATTACTGCTGGGAGTCGTCTTTTTACGAAATCAGGAGCCTGTTTTATGGCCATTTAGAAAGACAGAATTAGAAAGAGAGAAGCAGGGTTAGTGCGTGCAAGCTTTAGCATTTGCACTGAGACAAGATGTGTTTTTGTCATGCGTACGGCACACACAAAATACTAGGCATTCACAGCATCAGGCACCACACATTTATTTAATTAGGCAGGAAGCAGACCCTGCAACCTTCTCTCGCTTATTTATGATGTGTGACGCCCAATGACGAGGCCAAACGGCTACAGAGGAGGAAGCCCCCTGTTTTGGCGTTTGTTACAAATTTATTCCAAGCCATAATTCTTCATAGCATTTATGTCCCGCTATATGTTGTAGGGGGTTGCAATTAGTCGTGACTCTAAGCTACATATGTGTGAGGGGGGGAATAGTGTTTCTCTGTGAAGTCTAAGGCATGTGCATGGAAACAATATGGCTTGGATTCTAATATTCATTTCAGCTGTTTGTCTTTTCGTTTAGTTTTAGTGTGTTTGCAGTCAGTATTTATTTAATTATTTGCAACATTTCAATTATATTGGAGCAAACCTTATAGTATTTTGAGAATCATATTAAGTTACTGATTAAATGCCTTTTTAAACCCAATTACTCTCACAGCTTCACTGATGTATCTCTCTGTGGGTTATTAGTCATGCTTTAGTGTACAGTACATTTGACTATGTAGACACATAGTGATTAAAGTTTATGATTAGTTCTCAGGAACATTGAGACATGCTCTTTGGATGCTTGGACGTCTGTGGGTAATTTTATATGTATTTATTTTTTTTCTGAGGCTTAGCTTGCCAGTCAGAGAAGTGTAGGTTTCAGAGCACACACAGTGAGGCCTATCTCATAACCCCAGTCTGTGCTTGTGTGTGTGTTTGGCAGTGGTGGAGAACGTTTGTTGAGTGGAAAATGGCCTCTAAAGCTCCTCTACTCACCTTTCGCAGTGGCAACATTTAGCACGGTGTGTCTCCCCTGTCTATGCCCCCCTCCCTCTGTGCCCAGAACCCAACCCGCACCCATATTTCCATATTAAGTTTTCACAACCTGTTTTAGGAGTGATAGGAGGATAAAGTGATTTTACAGGAGTAATGCCCTTCAACAGATGGTCAGACACAACCAGGAAGGGGGTGGTATGGAGTTAGAGCCAGGGGGGTCGAATGTGACAAAATGCAAAGTGGAATTCGCCAGCCCTCCATTCCAAAATTGGCCCAGCGAAAGAGCAAGCGAGAGGTGCGATGGCATGTCCTTCGCGAGTCTGGCGAGCTTGGGTGACAGCTGCGATGTTTATAGGCCGGCTTCGATGACAGTCAGGAGGGGATGGCTCGGCTCTTTTCAGACAGGAATTAGGTTTGTCATCAGATTCTAAAATCTGGCTGATTTATGACATTTCCACTCCTGGTTTCCCTCTAGACCCTCTTTCACCCTCTCCTCAAAACCTGCCTCGCCACCACCCCAGATCCACTCCTCCCTGCTGGTTGCTGACATTTAGAGAGGGGGTTGTTTGTTTACCTCTTACTTTCACCAGAAAGATCAATTCTCTTTCTTTTTTAGTGTTACAGAATGGTGTTGCCTGATGATGGCCTGTGTGCTACACTACCTTAAGACCATTTTCGGGACTTCAAAGGTACCTATTCTTAGGTGAAAAAAAATGTTGACAGCTACCTGTGAAAGTGTAAAGAATTTTAAAGTAATTTAATTCCGCAGAATACCGATTACCCAGTATTATCTATATTCTTTTCGGTGAACACTTGGTAGATTTCAGTAGTCCAAACTTCATGTTAACCTCTTCATGTCAATAGGCAAAAGTAACAGTTAGAATCCATCTGCAAAACCTTTACCAAAGAGCAGAGTGTAATTACCCGATGCTCTCTTTTTATTGACCTGTGATGGATAAATCACTGTCTTGTCTAATAATCAGACAATGAAGAGCTTCTGGTTAGCTCCTGACAACCAATTAATGCAAAGATTATGGTGAATTTCAGTGATACCAGAGAGGACAGGAGAGAGCCGCTATGCAGAGGAGACATTTTACAAGAGCTGCACAGGCACACCTCCAAGTCAGGGAATCTAAGACACTAGAGCCTTACCTTTTAATGAAGGTATTAAGTGGGAATAACAGGCGCAGTTTAATGAACTCACACACACACACACACATATGTAGAGAGGGAGAGAGAGGGAGAGAGAGAAAACACATTGAATATCTTCCTGTTGTTGAAAAAAATAGGCTAATTTGTTCAGTAGCACTTTATGACTTTGAAAAAAAAGTACAGCAGAGCCCAAGCCCCGCCTTATCCATAAAAGTTTATGTACACTTTCTCGCAAATCTTTAAATCATTCACACTATTGCTGCATTTCTGCAAGTCAAGCCGAGTTGTGTTTCCACACATCTTAAAAAAATGACACCCAGTTATTTGACACGTCCCCTCCTCTTTAACCACTGGATTTATATTCTCCTCCTCGAGTCAGGTGCATTGGACATGAATAAATACCCACACTCACAATAATTTTACTTTCAAGTGGACATCTGCACTCACAGTCACGGCCAACAACCAACTGGCTACATTGTTTTGCGTTTCTTCCGGCCCTTTGTGCCAGATCCCTATTGTTCTGTTTGCCCTGCATGCTGCATCCTACTTTGTGTTGTTAACTGAGAGTATTTCACAAGCTGTAAATTCTGAACAGATATATAAATCATAGGACAGGGTGGGTAAGGGGGGCCGAAACGGGATCTGCAGACTTTCGCCCCAGGGTCACCACTGCTATTCCAAACCTGGTCCATTCATGACGAACACACTCAGCCCTTTAGTGCAGCTGCGACGGGTAAAAGTACTCTGTAATGATACCGTATTCTGATGGGAGTAAGGCCTATACTTGACCTTTTGTTATTGCTGCAGTGGTATGGCGGTAATTCTAGGCCTTGCTTTGTTCTAGCATGTGCTTGTAAAGTTAAGAGAGCATGGGTTTATGTTCATTTGCTGAACATATACCAGACTATTAAATTATTGTGTTATGCATACTGTATCCTTATGTTCTCATATCTCATTTCGGTCAAAAGAGAAATAATTAAAGTAGAGCCACATGATATGAACAAAATATTAGTTTTGCGATTATACTGTTGCATATTGCTATTGCAGTTCCATTCAGTATTATAAAGGCTCCATGTAATCAATTTTATGTGATTAATAAGGCTTGAAGTATGTAAATACTTCATTCATTCAGTATATACATGTGGAAATCAAGCTTCAAATCATAGTCTTTGTGATGTCACAAAACCAACACGTTTACACATATTTCCTTATTCAGTGTACAGCAGTTAAGTCATGCCCGTTCATGCGGCAGTAGGAGAGTTTCAGTCCCCATGTTGCTGCAACACAGGGCAGCCAAAGGAAAAGCGAAATAGAGTGAACACAAATTTCCTGGGAAAATGAAATAGAAGGAAAATGCAGCATATGAGCCCTTTCAAGCAAAAACACCTTGGCCAATCAGTGTCTTTAATGGTTGAAGATTGACTTTTGTTGGATACCTTGATTCATCAGGAGACTCAGTTTCACTTAGATGGAGCTATGATTTGTCACCCTGTGAAAAAACACTGCGACAGGTCAGAGACTCATTTACATGTTGTACCTTTTTTGATAACAGCAGAGACCAAAATTGTAACTATGATTACCAGACGATATATTGTGAAGCCCTAATAACAGGTACATTTCTTCTGAAGATGCAGCCAGTAAACTCATTGGCACTACAGAGGATTTTCAGGTGGGTTTTAGGTTTGAGGATCAGTGCCTTGTAAATGAAAGAAGGCCACATGCACACTAAGAAATAATGCTAGAAGGGTCCTTTCCCTACTTTTTGACCTAATATGATTTGCCAGAAAATCAGGTGTCTGCATGATCAAGTGACAACTACAAGTGCTTAGAGTTCCCCTCCAGGCATGTTGTGGCACATAGCAATGCTGCATGGTCCAAACTCAGAAGAAGCAGTTTATACTCAACAGTCTTGTTTATGAAACCTTGTTTGTAAAATCCAGCAGAACGCAGTATTGATACAAGATCTTCGATATAAGCACCACTGTTAAACTAGAAGCAGATGTGTTTGACCGGCACAGATCATGGGCTGCTGTTAGTCCTCTAGTGAACAAGGGAATCCAGGTACATGGATGGTGAAATATTGTCCCTAATAACCCAGTGTTGCAATAAGGGCTGCCCCTACCCCCTCCCCAGTCGCACCCCGTACCCCTTCACCATGATCCATCATGAGCTGACAGTGTGTGTCCATGGCTGAATTTCTGCTCCACAAATAGTCCTGTACAGCGAGCTTTTTTGGGCACCCCATGATTGTCTGTCATCCTAGTCATGCGGTCTGTGCAACGGCCCAGGAACACACCTCCACTGTCAACCTGGGAGCAGCCCTGACTGACCCCAGGGCAGACTTATTTTAGGCCTAACTGTCCCTCTCTCTCACTCTTTCCATCCTGCTCTCTCTCTCTCTGTCTCTCTCTCTCTGTCTCTCTCTCTCTCTCTCTTTCTCCCCTTCTCTCTCCCTCTCTCTCTTGCACCCCATCTCTCAGTTCTTTGCTCTGACAGCCCCTTCTCATCAATCACTGGCCTGTTGGAAGTGGAAAAAACAAACAATACCCTCTGAGGACGCGAGGGGTGATTTTCAAGTGGTGGCAACAACTTTGCAACTTTTCAAAAATATTCCATGCCCAGTGGGGGTTCGCCCTATGAATCTGCCAGCCACTAAAAGCTCACACTCAACGGACACTGCCAGTAATCCAGGCCAGTCAAAAGCAGAGGTATTCACACCAGCAATTAGTACTTAATAAATCAAACCGTTTTTTTAACATGCTCAATCTTAGCTCCAGGGGTTCTAGAAAAGCGGTCAATGTCCCATCATTAGCTTAACAACGCCTGCATTTCCTGACTTCATGCTTATTAGTCAGTACTTAACTAATGTATTCTTACAAACCTATTCATTTTTACATTTACAGCGTTTGGCAGGCACTCTTATTCAGAGCGACATATATCATTCTTATATCTCTTGTAATCCCTTTACATATTGGTTGGTCCAAGAACAAAACAAGAGAGGCTGGTGTTAGCACTACTAGGACCAAATGAACAGGCAGTGAGTGGTTTCTGTCAATAGAGAATCTGATAATGATCTGTGAGTGCATAATGTACGAGATCGTAGTTGTTTAAGAGATATTGAGCATCCTTGTTTTTGAGAGAGATGCTATATAAATTAAAGTTATTATCTCCTCCAAGTGCATTGAGCTGTTCAGTGATGCTACGTTAGAGGCCATTTGGAAATAATCAGCGCCTCGGAGATACTTCATGGGTCCCAGAGAAAGCATGTTCTAGACTTCACTCTTCCAGCATGATGGTGTTGTGAGATGGGGAAGACTTAACTAGTGAGTTGTAATTGGCAGTGAAGACTGGGGAAACAAATTGGGCAAAAAAGTAGTTTGAAGAGGAGAGCACTTCTTCTTGGAACAGAGAAATCCAAATACTTTGCTGTCATGACTTGGTATGTTCTGGATGATCAAGTGGAACATTCCGTTGGTCTCCATATCACTGTGCTGGCGTGGGCATTTTTTAATCACTTTAGCAATGGCTAAACCTTAGAGATAACATTACAGCGGAACATGGCCTCAGTGTTCCCCGATAGAGCATAAGACCTAATTAAACTCGAACAATTCTAAACCCCTTATACCCAACAGCCTCTTCTGTTTAGTTGTGCAGATAATGAGGCGCACTGCAGTGTCACTTCACTCACACATGAACATATGACCACTGCTTCAGGCTAATGTAATCTAATAGCAGAGGGATATCTTTCCCTCTGTCCTGGTGCCACGTATCTGATAGTTTACACCACTCATGTGTCACCAGGTCGTTACATTTATTTCAGATGGCACCAATCTGATGACACTCTGTTTAATTAATGCATTTTGCACTTCTGAATGTCAAAATATCACAGGAAACATGTTCATCAACTGACTGAGATCTTAATTGGACCATTTAGGCATACAAAAAAGAGTCAAAATAAATGACTGAACAGTGTTATTGGACACAGAGGGCAGGATAGTTTGAAGAAAGACAATGCTCCTAGTGCCCCCTGTAGTTTAAATATGACTCCACTTCTGTTCCTAGAACCTATGGTACTGGCACAGCCCTTGATTTAGATACCCAGGAGACCTACAGTACCTGTGATCTAAGCCTATATTCTCTCAGACTGCGGTCTGCACACTGCTCAGTGGTGATGAGTGCTATGAAGTGATGAGTTTGGAGCAGCGGTGAGTGTTGAGGTGTGGTCACCATGACCCGGTCAACAGGGTTGGGGGGGCTAATAGTGGGTGTAAATGGTTAATATTAGTAGAAAGCCAATCAGTTTTTTGGCTTGTTGACAGTTAGGGTACTTAACTATTAAGTTTACTTGTAAAGTTGAATTGCAGTTAAGGGTTGCATTATTGATACACATTTGAATAATTCATAAATGGTATTTTTGACTGTTAAGTGCTACTATTAGTATTTACCATGAAAGTGGTCTAAATGAGGCCCTAACAGAACCAGGGACTCCAATCTTATCCACAAAGAACCAGTGTAGCTGCAAGTTGTAATTAAAAACACATATGAAGGAACACGCATGATGGTTAATATTTATTCAGTTGGTCTCAGTCTTACAACAACTGATCATGTGCTCCTGCAACCATACCTACAACTATACCCTTGATGTAGAGCATAAACACATGATTGTCAAAAAGTTTTACTGTATTTTGTAATGTATGAGGTACTTTAATCATACTTTATTAAACAGGAACATGCAACTCCTGTGCAGACATAATAACAGGTTAACACAAAATATGGCTAATTATTATGGCTAATTCCCATACCAATACGTGATCATTTTTCATTATTAATATTTGCACTGCAAAGACAAGGATTGATTATTTAATAGTTTTACACAGCACAGCCTTCCACACTAATGCTGCTTAACATGGCTAAGAAGTCTGACTGTCAGAATAATACAACTGGTGCCACATGAAAGTTCACACACCCGAGCATAATACAACTGGAATAGTCCTGAAGGTTATGATATAACAGTAACTTATTATTGATATCAGACTCACCAAGTACCTGTGGTCAGAGCACCTGAGGCAGAGACTACAGCATAGCTAGCTAAGACATGTACACTTTTAACAGATACAGTTCTTTAGTTTTTAATACAGTTTGTATATCCTAAGGACCATTTAACCATACAAAGAACCATTTAAGAATGATAATATGTGAAACATATTTTTGCAGAAGTTTAAATAATATTTAAACATATTATTTAGCTCGGCTTTCTTAGAGGTAGAACCCTAGTGTATAACTGTAATGGTGTTTAGAACAGGGGTGTCAAACTCCGGTCCTGGAGGGCCGGTGTCCAGCACAGTTTGATGGTTCTCCTACTCAAACACATTCACTAAACCTGGCAATTAACTGGTGAGGTGAACCAGGTGTTTCTGAGCAGGGAAATCACCGAAACGAGCTGGACCACGGCCCTCCAGGACTGGAGTCTGACACCCCTGGTTTAGATGAACAGAAATTCCCACCAACAAACATGTGTGTTTATTGGTAGTATTTAAGAGTTATACTTTCAATACAACTGATGAAAATTCCAATTTGTATGACAATTTATATGTAAATTGGCCACCAATATATTATGCATTGCTTCTATATAAATGTCTTCTGTTTTCCATTTCACACAACTGACCTCTTCATAGAATTTTTTTTTTCCCCCCTGTCGCTGAATCCCCTCACTGTTTCACCAGACAAATTACAGTGCTGAGGGCTTTTCGCATTATAGCTCTGGGTGAGAGGATGGTCTAAAAGTGGCCTCTCTAGGCATGTGGGTCGGCAGTCATTGAATGTACATGTTCCAGATATCGTCACATCACATGAAGATTCCACACCGCATACATCAATCTTTCTGTTGGGCAACAATTTATTGTTGTGCCCTGGCTGTGGGACAAAGAGATGAAGGGGGTCATAAAGCTGAAGGGAATCTGCTGGGTGAAGCCATACTGAATAATCTCCAAATCCCAAATGAGAGGTTACCATGGTCACCATCCTTTTTGTGTGTGCTTTTTTGTTCAATTATGATAAGACACAAAAATATTATCGATGCAAATATTGGCTACTGGAAATAACTGCAAGTGTTATGTGAGTGCTGATGCACTGGTGAAAATTGGGTAAGTAAAGGAATGAACTGAAACAGCTAGTTCCTATTTTTTTTGGACAAAAATATAACTTTTAGATATCTGCAGTCAGAGATTAAATCTTTTAAAGTAAATAGTTGGAATTGTGTATGTTTTATTTGGCAGCGTCCAGTTGTTTATAAAAAAACAGAGCAAGCTGTGCGTTCACACTTAAGGTGATAACTACACTGGGCCTTTGTGAAGTCCAAGGCCCAGCCAAGGAATGATGGTTTACTTTGGAGGCTAAAATTGAACCTAACTTTGTGTGCAAAGTTGTCAGGATTTGCAACTTGCATATGGGATGTGTGAGACTTTCACTTCGGCTATGAGGCTTTCTTGCTCTGTCTTCAAATTTAAATCCTGTAGAGCAGAAAAATGCCTTGTCATTAACTCTTTTTACTTTAAACCTTTTCTCCAAGGTGCCAGGAAAGGCATGTGAAAGTATGGACATTTCTACTGTTAGAGATCTCAAGGCAGATTTAGTTTGAGGAGGAAGCTCTTCAGTGATGTTCAGTTTTTGTTAAGAATAAATGTGTGATCCCCTTATTTCCTTTTGAAAACAAAGTCTGGCCCAGAAAGGAGTTTGTACTTTTTAGGTGCAGGTTCAATTTCAACTGGACCTCAACCTCTGCAGCCGTGTTCCAGCCTCTCACCAGTGAAAGCTGAAGACTGTTTTTAAAGAAAGTCCCTGATAAGAACTGACAGGTCAATAAAACAGAAATATTATGAGCTCCATCATTAACCACTGCTTTGGCAGCTGCCAAAATATCCCCAATGCACTGGCTGGTTCCTGTCCAGACACTCACCATCTTTCCGTAAAGGTGCTAATTTTACAGCATTGGACAGCTTAAACCCGCAGATATGCTAAATGTTTTCGGCGCCTATTCTCTACCCAATCAGTTGCTGTGGCTCGGTTTTATTAGATTTTTTTTTAGGTTCCTTTCTGGGGTGACTAAACCCCTGATCCAAAGAACCAGGCCACTAAATATGTCATCTCTTGCACTGTTTATATAGTAGATAAAGCTATTGCTATAATGAAATGACTTTTTTGACTATACTATTTCAAGCCCATATATATGCCTTTGCATAAAAACAGTAGTGATTATGTTTGTGCTGTCCATTACTGACTGGAAGAAGTTTTCCAACAGAAGTATTTTGAGAGGATGTGCCATCATGAATCTGAAGTGCGACTCAAATAAAGGCTGTGTGTGGTGTTCACATTACACTCTCTCTCAGAGAGTGGAATGATTTGCTGTTTGGGATCAGAGTTTGATGTTCTATTTTGGGGTCGACTTAAAAGACCCTTCTGTCACATTAATCAGTGTGCTGGACTGCTCCACTCGACATATTCCATCATTCCCAACGTTCTTGCCCTCCTGCCTCCCGCAGACGATTTATTAGAGGAGGGGGGCATGGCTATATTTGTAGTGCAACCTTTCCTCTTATCCACCAGCTGACGTCAGTTAATTATTTGTCCCCTGAATCTAATACATTTTCTCAGTGCCAAGTCATTTCAGGGGGCTCTCTGACTGGTGCAGGGAGAATCAAGACCATGCCCCCCCCCCCGGCACCCCTCAGAACTAGCCGATCACTGTGGAAAATCAGCCAGGCAATCCATCTGCCCATGTTATCCTAGCAACCAAAGTTTTGTTGCCAAGGTAAAGGTCTCCCCATATGAACCTGTCACTCAAAAAGTATCCTTGGCCTGATATATATTTTTTCTTTCTTATCTTTCACTCTATATGTGTTTTTTTTTTTGCTTGCTTGGTGGCACTGCTTTTGTGACCAGTGAAGGGGATCCTTTATCTGTTTACAACCATTCCATACTAAATATAGCAACCTGATTTAAAACATGAGCTCCCAGTTCTTACCACAACACATGAGCTGATCAATATAAAATTAGGACAAAACATCTTCTAGTTTTGCCAGAATATATTATTTTTAGACCTATATCTATAAAGCAGCTCATAGTAAGTATTAAGTGTAATAGTCTGCATGGTAGGTGCACGTATGTGAATGGCAACCAAGACTCTTTATGGCAGACAATGGCATCTGAAATGTGAAATTTAGTCCGACTAGCTGAGGTCTAAAGCTCCAGGAGAAACCAGAGCACACAAAGTGTGCAGAACTGTCCAAAGCCAGCGTAACCCTGGGTAATGCCCAAATGAAGTGTGAGAAACAAGGGGAATAAGAATGACTTTGTAATATCATAAACCACATGGTTTACACAGGGATAAATATCACGTTTCAGCGGAAATGTTGCTGCTTATGAAATGTGTGCTGCATTTGTCGCATTTTTCACGCCGACTTACGTTTTGGTATTTAAAGTGGAAATTGTTATGCTAGGATTTCAGATCCATTCTGTCACATCACTGACCCTCTGGGTCATTTTTGACTTTTTTTATCATTGCTGCAGGGTTTTTTTTTTTACTTATGTCCACAAAAGCAGTCAGTTGTTTAAAGTCACAGTTTTAACACTGATGTTTTTCAAGTTTCAACACATATTTAGTTTTCTATAGAATAATATGGCCCTGCAACGTGCTGGCGACTGTCCAGGGTGTACCCCGCCTTCGCCCATTGCAGCTGGGATAGGCTCCAGCGCCCCCCCAACCCCGAATGCGGGACAAAGGGGTAGAACATGGATGGATGGATGGATGGATGGATGGATAGATAGACTAACATATAAAATATATATTTTAAATGTTTTAGTTGATAATGGTATAATGGTGTGTGTAGATATGAGTGTCAGAGGATATATTTAAAAGGTGTCGTTTTAATATTCTGCTTTGTTGTGCACTTTTTTGTTTGTTTGTTTGTTTGGGGTTTTCTATGTTTTATGCATCTGAACAAGTAACAGGTGGTTTAATCAAGAAAAAAGCCCAGCTGGGTCCATCAAAAATGCTCTGAAATCATCAGACTTGCGCAAGCCAGTCACTAAGACCATGGCAATGTGAAATCGTAGTTCTAGATTAGAAAGACGTACAAGTGTGCATTGATGCAATTTAGTACTTGTGCAGGGCTCCCATTGGATTTCTCTGCCTGAATGTAGAATACAGGGCACTGAATATACTAAAAAGATTGTATTGAATTATCTGCATTAATGTTCATGTGTTAATGAATCTGTATTAATGAGTTAAAATACTGTATCTGGAAAAGATTTTATTTATGAGGAAATTATTGCCACATTTAAATCAAGAAAAATGCAGTGCACTACCTCAATCAGTGTGCATGGTAAGGGGACGTTGTGGGGTTTCCCCTTTAAGGTTGTGAGCTTGAGAAAAAGAGCCATGGAGTGTGTACATGTGAACTTGCCAGCCCTGCGCTGGCCAAGAGGAGGGGGATTAGAGCCATTAGTTCTGGCTACACAGGCACACACTCACATTTGTGAGGACTCACCGATGTCCTTTCTGCTAATTATAGGTTGAAATCTGACAGAGAAAAATTAGAGGGAAAAAGGACAGCTGTGCTCTGCTGCACCATGAGATTGGATAAAGAGAAAAAAAATAGAGAAAGAATGGGCATAGAAAAAAAGGAAAAGAGAAGGGGTTTGATTTCTGCCTAAATCCTCAAACTCCTTCCAAAAGATGGAAAAACAACATTTGATCGTTTTGGTGCCCTTCTCTGTCCTGTCCTGTCCCAGCCCACAGCTCAGCCCAAGTAGATATCACCTGTCAGGCCCACAAGAAATGGCTTCTGCTTTCCTTGGATGTCATTTTCTTCTTAATCAGATCTATTTTCAAAACCTGACAAGTAGCCTGTATAAGAACGATCCAAGCTCAAATCCCAAATCTGGCAGTACATCTTATATTATTTTCTTTGTGCCTGTGCTTATCCTCAAATAAAAATATTGTTACTTTTTTCAATGTAAAAAAGCTACTGAAGTATTGAGTAACTTATAGAACAGCTGGGGAACATGCAGCATCTATGAGCATGGAAAGTGACGTTAATTTGACTTTTTTATGTACTTAATACTCCATCATAAGGCTCAAAAATCACATGTGTGGCCAGCCCCCGAGCAGTACAGATGCTGTCTCCAATTTAATATTAAGAAAATGAAAAATCATAAAAGGAATTGGTAGCAAAATGTTGGCGAGGGTGTACAATGTAGAGCACTTGACTCACAAAGATACTTGAACACAAGCAAAAGTATTATAAACTGAAAATACTCAGGAAAGTACAAGTAACATTGTTACTTTAGTACATGTAATGGAGTATGTATAACTTCTTACTGGCCACACTTACTCAGCATAATGGGGCAGTTCCCATCACAGAATAAAAAAATGTTGTGCTTTTGTGTCTTACTACGGTAATTACTGCTGTAATTACCCTAAGCATGATTATACATTGAATTTACTTCACTCAAATGTGCAACATTTATATGTGGAGCAAATATTACATTTAGTACATTTGATTCATGTGGAAATTTTATGTGTACACAAACTGTTTTCTGCAAAAAGTGACACTGGTTTCTTTGTGTCTTCCTCTTCCTTCAGTGTGTGATAGTGCTGAATGTGCTATGAGGCCGCAAGTCACTACAAGTAGGTGTACAATTGTCTACAAATCAGCAGGAGAGTTAGGAGGTCTAACAGTGTGTCGTGAACTTATCCTTCATTATGTGCCAGTGTGCAAAATGTTCTCCAAGTGTGGGTGTAACACTGTAAGATCATTATCTTGTTACAGCGCCTGAGAGAATGTCACTTAGTGGGATGTGCTCTTGCAGCAGCAAAGAGGCAACAGACACCTGGTTGAGATGTTTTTCCTCCGCAGTGTGATTGACAGGTGTCATGCAATCCCTGCAGATTTGCACCGGAGGTCCGCGGAAGCCTGGTGGGCGTCCATGCCATCTGAACTGACCTTGCATTGCTCACTGATAGCATGTGCTGCTCTCAGAGCTCAACAGGTGTACTGAGCCCTCACTCCCTCTGGGCCCGAAAGCAGTACTTAAGGCATTCTTCCTTCCACCGGCCCCTCCAAAGAATCAGCACTCCTTAATGTCACAGTGATGTATCCCACCCTGGGCTTTACTCATTTACAGAACAAAGACTCATTTCCTCAGTGGGCTCAAGAAAAGAAGGATAAAGAATGATAGTAAGAGGCCTTTCATTGTTGGATTCTTCAACAAAAACTGAACCCAAACCAACCTCGGACCACACTGTACCACATAGAAGAGTTCTTTATTCGGGCCTACAGGTGCAAAAATTATTATTTATTTCACATATAGCTACTCTTTGCAGACTCACATATTAATTTCCTATACAAAAATAAGTCATTCAAATTTGAATGTCAACAGGCAACTCCCTATACATTCACACAAACTGAATAAAAGCCTGCTGACATTAAGCAGCAGCTTGTGAAAGGCAGCTCAAAACTCCCCCTGGTGGCAGAGGAAAATCTTTTTGGGGAAAAAAAGAACGTTTTTTTCATCTTTATTAGTTTGGTTTATCTCATTAATACTTTATTAAATATCGCCAAAGGTTTCTTAAATGTCTTTGGGAAAATCTTGTAGTGTGGCTCTTTTTATGAGCATGATTTAAGTCCTTTTGTTTTGTTTTTATATGTGTCTTTAGCTCCAGGTGCCACTCTGTAGTATAAGCAACATCCATGATGAAGTCACTCAGAATGGAAACCTTTTTTTATTGAATAATTTTTTAATGGTCTGTTAGAATGTTCAAAGTGTATTACCATCCCAATCTAACTTGATTCTTTGTGGTCTTGTCATTTATCCTTTTATTGTGTCTTTCAGCTGTGTTCTTACTGCAGACTTGTTTCTAATTCTGTGGTGAGACAAAAAGCATGGCCAATGAAGCACTGTGCTCCCTTTTCTTGTTAGAGAGCCTTTTCCTGCTTTTCTCATTTTTGTGGAGGAAATTAATTTTTCTCTGGACTGGATGACATAATAGGGACACATGCAAAGGGTGGCCATCTGTGAAACAAATAATCATTTTTGTTCTTGAAGGCTCAAATAAAAGGCTTTTCTGTATGGTAGTGTGGTCTCTATCTGGATTGTGTTCAGTTCAGCAGAAGAGTCTCACATTAAACTCTCGCTCATTATCCTTCTATTCTTTCTCTCCAGTACACACCAAAGCATGTCACATTTAATTAGTGTTAATATTTAAGCTTTTAGGCAAACACTTTATTTGAAAGCTACGTACATGGGGATTATGTAACATGCATAAGGACCGCTTGACATGCAAACAGTCCTTTTCTAACCAGTTGTTGGTGCAATGTAGGGACTAACTTCAAACAGAAGAGTGGATTCCTATCCTGGGTGACACACCACAAGACACATATAGGAGTCCATGGGCAAGACTCCTAACACTACTTTCGCATATACCTGTGATATGCAAAGAAACTGTAGGTTGCTTTGGATAAAAGTGTCTGCCAAATGACATAAATGTAAATGGCTTATGTCAATAAGATGATTTACAGGCCTATTTTCTAAAGTCTTAGGCACCAGTGTTAAAACATTAATATTACACTAAATACAATTAACATTATTACAGTAAAGAGTGGTTTTATGTGTGGCAAAGTGTTCTCCTAACCATTTCCAGACCTCTTTCCTCATTGAAGTCCAATATTCATTTTGCTACAGTCAAATACCTGGTTTGGCTGGTTTTACTTCATTAGATTAAATTAGGTGTGCTGCTTATGGAATTTTTTAAATCCACACAATGACTGGGGGCAATGAGCAGAAATCTGAAACCAAACCTGTGTTCTTCTAACCAGCTCACAAAGTATCAACTCCTTGATACTTTTTTACTGCTTTCTTGTTCGTTTGAGTTTATTGTGTGAATTTTTCAAAATACTTCAGGATTGTTTTAACCCACCTAACAATAACAGAAAGCAAGAGAATTTTGCATTTTGCAATAAAGTGATTTGATGTAATTTATGTCTGACAATTGAAAAAAGTTTTACACTGTAGCCCAATAGCTTGGACCTAGTCACACACCAAGGCAAAATCCTACTTAAAAACACCATTTTAGTTCTATGCCATCAAACTAAACTTTCATATGTATATTCCTTTAGGATTTTAGGGCGTATATTACTTTTATAGAGCTCATATATGCCTCCTTTCAGTAAATTGTGATCATAACAGTGTTGTACATGTCATATTTTCTATATTAATGTACCAGCTCTGGATTTCTTAAAGTACTTTGATCTGTAACTGGAAACTGCAGCTGCCTTTAGAATTCTTAAACACTGGGACCTATTTTCATCTTAAAGGAGGAAGCCAAAATTCTCAGTGTCCCAGTCACTAGGCAGACACAACAGGTGCCTTTTCATACAATGTTTATTTTATATGTTTGTGTAAATGATCACCTCAGCATTGTTTCCATGTTGCTCTGTGTATGAGGCTGGAGAGCTGACCTGTGGCAAGAGAAGGTCACTTGCCTACAGCAGAGGGTCTGCGGGGTCAGTGATAAACCAGTGGAGATGTGGTGTCCCTTATAATGCATTTTGTCTCTAAGGACAGCCGCCATGCTCCTTTAAAGTATGTGTTAATGAGGGGTTGACCAGGTGCCCTGTTTCCATCTACTCGGAATATCCTCCAGCCATGACAGACTGCTGCGCTGTCATTATAAACCTGATTTTTCCAAAATTATAACTTTATAGGAGAAAGAAAGTAACTAAGGTGAGTCAACGTAACAAGATTATATTCCAGGTCATGTGTGTTGATCTATTCATCATGAGATATTTCTCTAATAAGTATTCAGATATAGATTTTATGCTTGATCGTAAAATGTGACTGGTCTTTAGATCTGAAGATCTGAAAAGTTGAGGGTAAGATATGTTTTTATGCCTGCTCTATTTCTCTCCCACACCCCAGTACACACTGCACTTCATTTCTTAAGACATGTTATTTAATTTAGCCTGGAAAGTCCATTACGACCCCCAACAGAGTAAGAATTTACCATTAAGAGGAACTGGATAGCCTTCTAGTTGCATGTGCACAACTGCATGTGTGTTAGTGGGGAAGTGAAACAATTGTGCAGATCCATTTGCACTTTAATCCACAGGCTGTTAGGGTTTCTGTTGAGCCTGTGAGGTCTTGATATCAATCAGTAAAGTAACACCATGGAAATCACACTAGCATGGCGACTGCAAGTTTTTCTAAAACCATGGGATCATACTGCTGAGTTCAGCATCTCCACATTTCCTGTTGGCAGTAACTACTTACGGTGTATGTAACATGAAAAACCTTTTTTATTGTAAGCCTTAATTATTGTTACTATTTAGAGAAAATTAGTTAGGAGGCCGGAAGTATCATGACTCCATAATTTGCCTAGTAGAGTGATTTGATGAGAGTGATACATGGGCAACTGCATTCCTGCATTAAAAAGGTAACTATATGTATTATAACTGTTCAAAATATTGACTGTAGTGACAGACACAATGTCTGTCTATATTAGTTCAAAAATTTTCAGTGGATCATGGCCCCAACAGAGGGCGTTTGTTGGTGTGCTGTGTGTTTTAGTGGTTGTGCTGTGATGCTGTTGCAGGTTGTTAACACTGTTATTCCAGGCTGGACTGAAGGCCGCTGGTTCTGTTCACGGCCCCCAAGCCATCTCTGGCATCCCCCTGCCATCACATGACCAACTGCATTAGCTCTCAACACCTGTGGGAAGGAATAAAATAGCCCCGATTGCACGGTGTACAAAAAAAAATTGAGGCGATAATTCTGGTGACTTTGTGCTGATCAGTGGCATTCCTGCAGAGGGGAAGCACGAGAGGGAATATGTGTGTGTTCTTACATGGGAACAGGGGGGATGTGAAAAGGGGTGGTGAGCCTGTTAATGATTGTGTTTTTGAAGAACATCACAGTAGTCAAGGCCTTAAAATACACATGTAGGATGTAGCAGAAAAAATCCTTTGATCCCTTTCAAAGGAAAATTACGTTTTTCATAACACTGACTGTATGTGCCGCTGCATGATGAGCTGACGTAGTATAAATATTATTTCTGTTTTTTACTGGTACTCTTTAATGATCTAAGTGCCTGGAATTAGGCTCTTTATCTTCCTTGCACATAATTTAGCTTGATTTAATCTATACCAATGCTTACCATTCACTTAAAGGTTCCTTAAGAGGCAAAAGCCCCTGCATGTAATATTTTGTGCAGTACATACCTTTGTAACCCACACATTTCTTTGGAAGACACACACACACACACACACACACACACACGCGCATGCACACATACACACAAAAACGCACACACAAGTTAACTCGTCCGAGGTGTGAGAGCTGGATCTGTTCACCACAGAGTCTCCAGCTCATTAAGGAGACCTCTGCTGAGAAGGTAACGGCTAATGTAGCCTTATTGCACTATATTGGCCATGCAGAGGGACCAGGCTCCAAAAAACACTCGCTCTTGCCCAGGGCGGTCTGTCTAACAGCAGCTTATCAGAGGCTCTTCTCCTCCTCTGACTACTCATTTTCCTTCATTTAGGAATCCATACTTAAACAGTACACAGTTAAAAAGTCCTCATGCTTTTTTAAGGAGCTACATGCTACTATTTTTCTGCATTGTATTTTCTTGCATTGTAATTTTTTTGTACCTTTATGTAACCAAAAACCTTTATAATTCATGTTTCAGCCTTTGGTTTCCCCTTTTCCCTATTTGCATTTCTGTTTCTATTTTCCTTTCTGTGCCTTAAAGACTGGTTTGTTAATGACTTCTGCTGTGATTTGATGCACTGTATTGTGCTTTATTCAAAAATCCGTCTAGGCTGAAACGCTGCCTATAACTTCATTGTGAATGGATGAAGCAAAAGTGCTATAGGCAAAACATATTAATGTGTGTAAATGCATTGGTTTTGTGACTAGTGTGTTTAAAACAGTTTATTTTTGAAGCTTTAGTTTCAGTATATGGACAATAGGGGCTGGGGCATGTCTAACATGTTTTGAAACTTTAATAGTTTTATCATACTACATAAAACATTGTGTATTAAAAGTGCAGTTTCCATCATACACGCCTTTT
>JBBIGA010000002.1:12407116-12429908 GCA_037576975.1 Alestes dentex
TGAAAACCTGCAGCAACACCGAACAGCCTCACAGAGCTGAAGTCAATTTCTGAAACAATTTAGGGTTATTCCTTGCAAATTTAGTTTGTTAAAGATCTCTGAAGCTGTAGAGATGACAGAAAGGGAGAACTAAGAATTGACCCTTGTCCAAAGAGGTCATTCGTATGACCTCTGAAGCAACCTTGGTTGTCTCCAGCTTGTAAATTTTCTAGGCTTTTGAATGGTCCGTGGATATTTTCCTCCCTCAGTGTCCTATTTTTTCCCCTTCTCTGAATCTCCAGCTCTGATGTGACCATTGTGTGTAACACTAGATTTTTGTAGCTGTCCAAAGAAACCATGTAGTATTCTATGTCATTTTAACACAGCAGCCGGCCTTTAGATTGCGTAAAATGTTCATGATGAGTAGACAGAATAGAAATGGTCAAAAAAATTTTCACTTGAACTATGGTTAGAAATAAAGACTGTCTGTCTCCTGTAAAGTTACAGTTTTTTTTGGACAGCAACAATATGCCTAAATGGCCAAGACATGGCAGCAGGTCCAAACCTTTATTACATAATTTCATGATCTAAGAATAGCTCCGTCAGCATTTAGGTCTTGGGATATTAAGCCTTTCTGGGATCTTCAGACTATGTGGCATGGTTATTATGTTACATAGTTTTTTCTCAAATAATAACGAAAAAATCTATACCTTGCATCAAGGTTAACCATGATTATACACATTACCATTAATATATAATGCCCAATATAAGCATCAGATTACACTGAGTGGAAACTTAGGGACATGCGGGTGTTCTAATTTGGAAAGCATCTTCCAACCGTGTGATTTATTAGCTCTGCCTTTGTTAACATGAGTTTGCCTTAATACTGTCTTTACTACAAGAGTTTTACAAGCTTGTACCTTTTAAGTGCACCTCGTCAGTAAACACAATTAACCTGTCTACCACAGAGCTTGTGTTGAACTGACACTCGTCATGTAAGTGCTTTGCCTTGTGTCTGGATCCGTTACCGGTGATTGATCTGTTTCCTTGGCGATTGAAAGAGCGATGGCGTAAGGCATGCATAATCATCTTTTCCCTCTGTCGACGTTCCCTCTCTCTCACTCCTACTCATCACTCTGGGATAGAGGATTAATATGCTGATATACAACAGCTCCCTGGCCAGATGGCCCTTTTCATCACCTCTTCCTGTGCTCCCTCTCTCCCTCTCACCCTCCCTCTCTCGCCCACCCTGCTTACAGTTAGAAAGCAAAATAAACCAGAGGTGTGAAGACCTGCCATCCCCGTTCTATTTTGACGTCCGGACATCTACTTACTGTTTTTCTTTCTGCATATTGCACGTGCTTCCCTTTCGCCCCCAGTTTTGAAGGTAAAGGCATGTTCTACAAACTAGAGATTTCACAAACTGAGAGCTCCAGGTTTTAAATTCCTTCTGCAGATTATACAAATCCAGTTTTTATGACGACTACAAGGAGCTGCACATCATGCCTGTATTTAGAATGTGCTTGTAACTGATTGTATACTTGTTTGCCGTAACAAAATGTGTACTACAGATTTGTGTTTTGTGAATGTTTTTATAATTTCCTCTAAATGAAAAGAAAGCTTAGGTGTTTTCCAACCTAATCTCTAATGATTAGCAACAGAGGGATTCAGCCCTCTGACTACAATTCACAGGTCCAGTTTCAGGCCTCTGTTGGGTTGTAATCAGACTTATCCTGTAAGTGCTTTGCCTGATTGCTGGACTGGTTACCAGTGATTGATGTATCTCCTTGGCTAATGAAACAGTGCAGACATAAGGCATTTGTAATGTTCTTTGCTCCTTAAAATGGTCACTTTTGTCTGACTGTCATTTCCAGGCTGTAAGCAGTAGCTAGATTGTATATTGAGCTGGACAGGTCATGAATGCTGATGACACTACTTGTAAAATTTCCACTTTATCCTAAAGTAGTTCAGAAAGTGATCCAGGCAGCACATCTATTTGGAAAACTTGCTTTCACATGATGTGTTTCAGTGATTTTTTATTACTTTTCCCCTTCCTATGACTATGCAAGTTTGAATTTTAAGGTATAAATAGGAAATGTGCACCCCTTTTGTTGCAGTTACAGCTCCTATTCATCTGGGATGGCTTTGTTGCTATCAGGTGTCAACCAGTGGAGGATGGGTTCCCCTTTCAGTCTTGGTTCCCTCAAGGTTTCTTCTTCCAGCTTTGGGGAGTTTTTCCTTGCCTCTGTCATTCTTGGCCTGCTCACTAGGGGCTTGGCCCTGGACTCTGCACGTCAGTGGTAAAAAGCGCAATATAGATACATTAGACTTGACTTGACTGTATGTTGGAACATTGCGCTGAGGATTTGATTGCATTCAGCCACAAGAGTATTACAGAGGTCAGGTACTGATGATGGATGATTAGTCTCATGTGAGGCTATTCCAAATCATCTCATTCTATTGGCAATGCTATTCAGCAGAGGTTACACAAGCTGTGTGTGCATCCAGTTGAATTCACTAATTAGAAGGTGTGTCTGGATACCTTTATATCATGTGGCTATGTCACTGACAGTTAGATGAACTTTTCCTGTACTCTTCATGTGCGCTGTTTTATCATACCAAGTTACTTGATCCTCTTTTGAACAATTCTTTGTCATATTGTACAATATCCCAGTAGCAAGCAGTAGATAACTGTACATGTATTGGGCTGGACAGGCCATGAATGCTGATGACACTTCTTGTAAAATTTCCACTTGGTGCTAAAGTAGTTCAGACACTGATCCAGCACAGTAACAAGCAGGAGTTGTGAGGGAATGGTCCTCTGCTGGACCATGTAACGGCACGGGCTCTGCAAGACAACAGGATATATCTCTTAACCTGGACTGCAGGGAGCACTTTGTGCTGATATGATATATGAGGCGCTTTTTCCCTGTCCATACCAGCCCTATAGGAGGTTTTTTCATCCCCCTCTGCAGGGGAGCCCAGATTTATAGACATGAAACTGGACGCCTGTATATATGCTTTCTCAGCTGGCACTCTCAAGTCTATCAACTGTGGTTTATATAAAGAGGAGAATCATTTTGTTGTTTTTATGGAGTTAGCTTCATTCGACTTGAGAACTGTTATAATGGAGCAAAATTTCAGAGTCTGCCTGTTTTTCTTAAAGACACATTTACATTCATTGTATGCTGTAGCTTTGGAGCAATGAACCACTTTTGGTTCCCTAAAGAATCTTTTAAAAGCACCATTTGGACACTTTTGTCTTCAGGAGTGTACCAATATTAAACACTGAATTATAACATTCAGGAAACAATGGAATACTCCATCATAAAAAAGGATAATCCAAAAAGGTATTTTTATGATTCGCAGTATACTGCATGAGACAATAATCTAGGCTCTCGGTAACTGGTCAAAACAGTGGACTGACTACCAGCATTTAGGGGTGGAGACTGACTACCAGCATTTAGGGGTGGAGCCCACCCATGTCTTTTGTGGAATGCTCACACAGAAAGGTAAAGGGATAGGAATGTCATTTTGACCTTTAAATAAGAGTATAAAATTATATTCAGTTTTTCATAGTTTTTGCAAAGTGACCCAAAACTGGTCAGTGATCTCTGGCTTAGCGGCTTTGTATGCAAAACATCTCGCAAATCTTTTGTTTCCCACTGTAAAAACCTGGAAGCAGCACAGTCTATCTGCTGTTACGAGAATTCTGCTGGATAGACACCGTAGATACCAACAGTTCGCCTAATAATAATAATAATGAATAGCAAAAGCATAGTTCGAGAACATACCCACAACACACATTATCCTGTGAAGTGGTGGTGTTATGTTTGGTAACATTATCCATGCCATTTATTATCTTTATTAGAACAAGCCAATAAGCCCACCTCAAGCATAGCTGACATTAACAGACAGTCATAGAATTTGAATAGAATTTTACCTTCATTTTCTATTTCTTAAAGTGATCATGTTAAAGACATGAAAGACCAATACCGGCACTGAGGGCGCACGTAGCTGTATTTTGAGTAGTGGTTGGAGCAACAGGTTGCTCTGTTCATGAAAGGCATCCTGAATGTGAATATATATTTTTAACCCCCTGTTTGGCAGTTACAGCCCAATAGTTCCAACCTAGCACCACTCCTGAGTCTGAATCTGTATTTTTTATGATATCTGTAGCTGTTCAGCTCTAGGTGTATTAATGATAAGCCACAGTTCACGTAGAAACACCCCCTACCTTCCCCCCTTTCAGTTTTTCTTTTCTTTTTCCACCTCCAGAAAAATGCATTTATGCTTTTAATTATAAAAGCTTTTCTCTTTCTTTCTTCATTATTCAAGCATACTAATCACATCTCCACCTTCACAGTGTAGTTGGGTTACCATATAAGCTAGATGGGGCTAAAGCTCCAAGTGCCAGGCACACAGCAGCCCATTGGTTGGCTAAGGAGAGCAGGAAAGTCATTCAGTATTATTGGCCTGTGTGGTCTTCTTCTGGGCAGGTAGCAGGATGATTACACCTGGGGAAGTCGGTGTTGCTGAACAGCACTGCAAAGTATCAGTGAAGTTGCCACTGCTGGAGCTGTGTCTGAATTATGGCTAAAAGTTAAAAAAAATATGTTATTATGCAGGATATATACAGTATGAACAGAGTGAAATAGTAAGTAGTTACAGAGTAACAACACCAAGCTACAAAATGAATTTGTAACATATTGTGATATAAAGTGGTCAGTAGAGAAACCTATTAAGTGCCCTGCTTGTAATCTAGCTAACCTCAGCTTTACACGAGATAAACAGCTATGAATTATAGTATTGATTGGTCTTTTTATTCTTTAGTTCTTTAATCTTGGACTCGGCAAAGGTGGTATTGACAGGTATTGACTACAGCTCTACTAGATAAGTAACAGTGAACCAATGATTTGCATATTTAACTTGCATAGTTAACATATTTAAAATGTTTAACTAAACAGGAGCTACTGAGTCTTACAGACCTCCTAGAGAACCGCTCACGATCTACAGCCTCTTTAAAATAATTACTGCATCATGAATATTCTTAAATCCCAGCCTCTTCCAACACTTGTTCAAGCAGTGTATAAAAGCATGTTATTATTTTTATTGATGTTAACACAGAAAGGCACTCTCAGAGAATAGCCACCACACCACATCGTACTCAGTGGTGTTCCCTCTATGTGGGTTTTTTTTTTTTACTTCATAGTTCAGAGTTTCTTCATATTTAGTGGTATGGGCCAGATATTAGCCTACAAAGAGACACATACAAGTGTCTTGAATATTTTCTTGTTTAGACCAGTCTTTTTCTGCAATATGTGTAGAGCTGGTTCTACCCCTTACTACTTACACACTTATAGTTTGTGTACTGCAACACAACCTTGTATCTCCAAAAAAAAGCACATTTAGAGGAGAGAGTAAATGCCTTCTCCACTTTCAATGTAAGTTAATATCATACTTTATTTAATATCATTTTGAACCATTTCTATTGGCCTGTTTGTCACAGTGTAAAAGGCAACTGGTATTTTCATATGTGACCAGGTGTAAAACAATGAAAAACAAAAATAGGGAAATACAAGTTGTTGTTCTGATAGCAAAAATATGTTCTAGGTCAGGGTTGCCCAACTCCAGTGGTGGTGGTCTGGTGTCCCTTCTCAAACACACCTGGTTCAACTCATCTGTTAATTGCCAGGTTTGATGAGTGTGCTTGAAGAAGGAACCTACCAAATTTTGTTGGTCACTGACCCTCCAGGACCGGAGTTGGGCACCATTGTTCTAAGAGGATAGACAGCATTTAAGTCATGTTAAATCTGTTTCTAATACAAGCCATGAAGAAACAGATGTACTGTGCTTGACCAATAGCCATATGTTTTGTTTGATTTTACGCCTCTTGCTACTCTAAGATTCAAACAGTCATTTTGGGACCATTTTAAAAATATCTCTCAGACCCCCCTCTTTTAGGCTTATCCCCATCCATAAAACTGTACTGACACTATAATGATCATGCATCATCATATTGCCACTTAGGTATTCAACCGTGTCCTTATTAGAACCCGGCAAATGTGACTGACAGTTTAGGATGGAAATGTGGGCACAGAAGCAAGATCATTAAAAGTAAGTCTGATCACCCAAACACATCTCTCCCCTGCAGTGTGTCTGCTTTGAGTGTATCCATGGCCTCCCTCCTCTGGCCTGTCTCTTCCTCCTCTTTGCCTCCTGTTGTTTGGTCGTAAACTAATATAATATCTTTAGCATACCCCGGGGCCAGGCACTGCTCAAGGCTGCTGGTTGTTAACGTATTAGTACAGAGAGGCCATATCCAGCAGCATCTGTAAACATACACCTGGCTCCTTGTGTGTCTGCAGCAACCCAGCAAAAATATACAGCATAAACTATACACGTGGTCCTAAACACAAACATACACGCATGGTACTGAGAGTACATTATGCCAGCACACATGAGAGCAATCAGAATGTGTTTCCAACTAGAGTCACCCCTCTCCCTCCCACACTCTCACTTGTCCTCCACGCCTTCTGCCATCTCTCACTGCCCGATGAAGCATGCTGTATCAAATCCCTCACCATCCTGTAACGGTTCAGTCGTGAAATCATCCATTCAGCAGCGTATGGATAGTGGTGTTCAGTTTTGAAAATGAAACCCATGGATAACAGAGTCCATCTGCGTTTTCTACATATGAGTGAGTGTGTGTGTGAGTACGTGTTTAAATGTGTGTGAGAGTAAGACCGAATGCAAAGACATTATACAGCACTAAATAAATGAAAAGGATTTAATTCAGAAAGTAGGACGTCTGTATCACCCTTTTAGTGCATATATAACAGCCTTATCAACTAAAATCTGTCACCATTGTAGTTACCAAATAGTAGTATCTAAAAACAACAAAAATTTGATTTAATGAGTGAATTAAGTAGCCTGCCTCCCTCTAAATGCAGATTTTATTGAGCTACAAATAATGCATTGGCTAAACATACATTTCAACTTTATTAAGTCAACAGAACAGAATCTAGTCTAGAATCAGAGTCTCATAATTTTTCCAAGTGTAACATACTGACCATTTTTCTGTTCACTTCATGTTAGAATTTAAATATTCTTTACATTACAGTGTGTGATTTCATGTTTTGGTGGATCATGTCCTGTACATATTAAACGTAAATCTGGGGACATCAATCAAATATTTAAGGACAGAAAGTAAAAGGCAGGAACAACCTTTTTGACCTCAGCATTAAAGGGATAAATCTGATGTTTGATGCCTTGGACCAAAGGGGTCATGGCTGACTTCATGTGTGAGTTTATGTAGCAGTGCATGTCCATGTGTCCACCTGTGGGTATGTGTGTATACTCTGTGTGTATATGTGTGTTTCTGACCTGTTCGGCACTCCCGCAGTGCGTGTGTGGTATGCTCTCTCCATCTATCACAGTGTGGTCCCCTGAGACTCAGAGATACAAGGAGCAGCTCCCAGAGAGTAGCAGAGATATACTGCAGCCTGGGCCCAGGCAGACAGCTTCCTCCTCTGACATATGGAGCAGAGGCCCCGGAGCCAGCCTGGACCCTTCACACACCTCAGCCTGCAGAAATGAAGCCTGTCCACACGCACCCTCAAAATTAGACTCCAAAAAAGTCAGATCTCCAAAAAATTACTTTGTATGCTTATTTAGCATCTTAAGGAATTAAGGATTCATTCATGTGAAATGACTGAATGTTTATAATCTTGATAACTTTTATTTGGTCTTTGGCTCACTGACCATATATTCTTTAAAAAGTGGCACAGTTTATGATTTTATTGATAGATGATTTTGAAAGTATTTAAAAACGGAATTATAGTCCCATTCTAGTTGCTTCATAACATCAAGCGTGCTTGACAAATCAAATTTAAACAAACTATGGACTTATATCTATGTACACATTTTACATTTGTGTAACATTAAAATACGATATCAGTAGCTCATAGCGAATCAAGAATATTAACTGAAACAAAAAACGAAGCTCCTTCACTCGTGGCTGGTGTAAAGTGACCATTCTGTCATACGTGAACACACCACAGCACACAGTGTGAACAGCACGACATTCTTTCTCTGTATTCATCCCATTCACCAAGTGAAGCATCGGGCAGCCAAGAACACAGTGCCCAGGGAAGCAGTGTGTGGGCACGGTACATCGCTCAAGTGTACCTCAGAGATGCCACTACCAGTCTTGGGATTAGAACCCACAACTTTCTGATCACAGGGCTAATGCCCTGACTGTGATGATGGTGGGAATGTTTTGGCCTTCTCATTATCACTTGCTTGTCTTTTTCTGTTAGGATAGTATTTTAATTCATTGTAGTTGTTTTTGGGAGGCTTCCGACTTGTAATAACCTTTGCTGTGGCTGCCGATTGTTTAATGTTGCCAGGTTATTGGTGAGTAAGACCAAGGCTTTTAATTCAAGTAAAACTCAGAGATTCAGTGGAGTGTCACCTCACCCCATTTTCCCCTGTCTGTTTGTCTGTCCATCTGTTTGTCTATGACCTGTCTGTCTACCTGTCTGTCTACAACATTCTCTTCTTTTTCAGTGTTAGAACATGATTCACGTGGGCCACTGTCCTTCAGTAGTTCTCTCTACTTGCAGAATTACTACTGACCATGAAGATCCATCAGGAGCTCTGTTCTGCTCTGTGGCTCTGGCCTGTCTCTTTACTGTCTGTTGTCCACTACCTGCTGGTTTGTCAGCTCTCAAGCAGCCCTGAGTTATGGCCTTCCTGATGGCTTCCTCTGCCCTCCTGTCACTCTCGTTAGGAAGAGGAAGAAAGGCTGGGTGTTAAGGCCTCAAAGTCCACACAGCGACCCCCACAACTCACTTTTCTCTTTAATGGAGAGAATGATGGGTGAGGGTGTGAAACGGACGCTGGTTTCTTGTTGCCTCCACGTCCGCTCTCACTCTCTGCTGGTGTGAAACGGGACCCTGAGATTAATGGAGAGAGACAGAACTCTGACTGCAGGGTTCATTGGCTTGATTAACTACAGGAAAAAGAAACAGCTTAAAAGCTATGAAAAAATAAGTCCCAGGACAGAGGAAAGAGTGGGAAGAAAAAAAGAAACAATGTTAACACTGCAGACAGACTAAGAAGTTGCCTTTGACTTACCGCACGTTCCTGTTGATGACTAGAGTCCTACTGTAGACTCTGTGAAACACTCTTTTAGGACTTTTAAACTTCAAGAGGATTTTAACCTTTAAGAGACTTTTTCCACCGCATGAATGTGTTTCTCCTCATTATTTTTTGACTAGTTTAACCATGCTATAGAGTTCTGATAGTGATCTGATGCTCATAGGTCTGGAGGTCATCATGTTTTATGTTCTCTTCTAACAGACACTCGAAATATCAACTGAGACTGTTTCACACATACAGCCTGAAACTTGACTGAAGCAAAGTTCATTCTGTACTGCACTCTCACTGCAGCCATGTGTCCTTCACACACACACACACACACACACACACACACACACACACACACACACACACACAAACACACACACACTCACTCATCTGTTTCATTCATTACAGTAATGTTTCCCTTTCTTCTCAGATTTCTGTACCATTTTAACACCTAGCATTATTTCCACAGTATTCCATATCACTGAGTGATGCGGTTGACAGTAGTGTAATTGTTATGGAAAGGAAATTAAATGTCATCTTTGAAATGTGTTAATGCTCAAAGGTGTGATAGCCAACATTTTTAATAGAAGAATCTAATGAAGAAGAAATCCCTTACTATAATTTTACACACTATATCATTTCCTGTTAGAGCTGCTCATGTCAAAAAGGATAATGTTGGCCAACAGTAACACAAGGGCCACTTACTTCAGTGAATGGAGCCTTGTGTTTTTGTGCCATAATACTCCATTTGACTTCCTTTTAAAGGCCAATGTTGAGTCATCAATGTGTCATTTTGCTGTTTGGGGATTTCTGTTAATAATTATCAATTAGCATTCTGTCACTGTCATAAGTTCTTTTGAAAATGGTAACTGCCCTTTAAAACATTTAATGATGACTTGACTGACTAAAATGATTAAAAATGTAAGAATAAAATCTTGCTACAATAAAATGCATTAAAATGAAGAATGTTTTTACTTCTCCTATTCAGTTTCAAGAACACAAAAAGGCAACTAGTTTTGTAATCATTTGTGAATTTCTGTTCAAATGTACATTTTTGTCTTGCTGAAATGTGTGTTTTTTTGGACAAACATGGCACATTGGAATTTTTTATTTTAACATTTAAGCCTATTCACCTTCTCACACAAAGACTTGGACATAAGCTGAAGAAAATCACTTGCAGATACAGTTGTGTCAGGCTCTGGCTAAGTTATGTGCTGCATTACACTGATTTATTGGACACAGAATGTTTCTCAGTGATGCCTGCCGCTGCTGCCCTCTTTTATGTTGTGTGCACGGGCACACACACACACACACACACACACACACACACACACACACACGCTGCTCCATATTGAGGGCAACTGCTGACCAGCTGTTTGGGTCTACAGAAGCTTTGTCCTTCAATAGTGTCCCTGAAGAAGGGACATTTAGTCACATATTCATCATCCAGTGGACAGTCACAAAAGCCTTCACACTCGTTCACACATGAGATATGGATGTAGAATGGGATGGATGATGGAAAGATCAATGAGAGTGACTCTCATTGATGTTCTGATCAAAAGTGTTGTGAGGATCAGTTGATTTGTTAATGGCCCAGAGAGCCTCCGGGAACTTTACACAGTAAGGATCTCACACAAGAAAGTAGGAACTAAAAAAAGAGCATGATTTATTTTCTCTATTTACCAGTTGGAGTGTACTATTACAATTACTCACATTCTCCTTTGGTCTTTTGCAATGCTGATGTGGTTTTATTGAGGGCCACTGCAACTGTTTTATATTAGTAATTCCTTTTTTAGAAACCACTTATCAGAATAAGGCTTCTGGGTACATCCTATCTTTTTTTTAATTGCTTTCATGTCAGTTGTGCTGTGTTATAATATTATTTTGCAGTATATAATTATATCCTGAAGAATAATGGCTAAATAGGTGGCAGGGGGATTTAGGTGTTAAAACACTTGTCCAAAAAAAAACCTAATGATCACCTGCCCCTCTAACTGGCCTAATTGGTTAATGCTTGGCCCTGCAGAATCAAAACTAAAACTATAATTTCTTACTGTTTAACCTTATAAATCTTTACATGGAATTCTGATACTTTATGTTATGATTATAAACTCTGTCTGTGCTTCTTATATGTGAGTGATTGCTGTTGGATGATTTCGCAACAAAAGTTACTTGTCATCACTGTTGGATTAAAACCTCATATCTCCAAAATGGGAACTTTACAGGAGAAGGAAAAACATTTCTCTGTTTTAAAGGAAGATAATGTACAAAGTATTTTCACGTAATTTGGGATTTTGCATCATTCCATTTGTCCTCACGAACAATGTTAGAGACAGCTGCTATTTATAAATTATGTCAAATAAAATAATTAATGAAGACGCAAGGTTTTGCTCCAGCAATGACGTTATATAAAGTGCATTTACAAGTTTTATTCATTTAACATTGCTATGTAATGAGGTATGGCTGGCACAAGTTCACGATTTTATGACTGTATCTGGCTCTCAGTGTAAACAAACATGAGGTCTTACATGACATCACTATACTGTCCTCAGCTGCAGCCATTTGTCCAGCACACAGTGTGCAGTAAATGAGCAGTTCTCAAAGTTTTGTACTGTCCTCTTTGTTGATATAAGTGCCACCGAACCTATGTACCACTCTTGCCCTCTACCTCCTCACCCTCTAATACCCACCACTCACCTATCAGACCTTGTCCATGTTCTGACTGCATGCTCTGCAGCTCTGCACTGACCTTCTCATACAAGAGGCATGGCACAGTTCTATGACATTTCTTGTGTCTCTCTAATGAGTGGGCATTGGATGGCCACAAATCATCATGTTTGACATCTACCATTTTTAAAGTAACACTTTTTAGATATGGCCCAAGCACTAACTGTTTACTAACTTTCACTAACTGTTTTTTTTTGAGGTAGTTAATGAGAACAGCGATCAATAGTGTACTGATTCAACACTAAGAAAATGAAGTTTTTTCACAAGTGTAAATGACATGCAAGAATAACATTAAGTTAATTTTTTGTTACATTAATTGGTTGTATTAAATTATTAAGTTGTTAAATATAATTTAACGGCCTAAAGTGATGTGTTTCTGTGTGTATGATGTAGGCTGTGTTGCTATCACCTGCTGGATCCCCCTCTCCTCTCCTCTGCCTGCTCCCCATCTCCAGCTCCCACTCATTGGGCCCCCAGGCTGACTTGCGCCAGATGTGGACCCTTGCTGTTTGGAAGACTAATTGATTTTCACCCTGCTACAATCTGGCTATTGTGTTTTTCCAGCACATGTATGTATTATTATCCACTTACTCTTTCCTTTTTAAAAAATCCCTAAACTGAACATCCCAGCAGCAGTGTGTGTCCGGTTGGGTGAGCAGAGGAGGACCAACTTGCTTGTTGTAGTACGTGGAACATTTTTCTCTGCTGGCTTAACCCGTTTACAGCTCCACCGTAAGACAGAGGTGGGGGGGGGCAGTCTGAGTGGAGCAGAGCCATAACAATGATAGATAGGCCCTCTGTGTATGTCCATGTGAGTGTGTGTATGTGTGTGTGTGTGAGTGTACATGTATGCAAGAGAGAGTGAGAGAATGTGTGTGTGTGTGTGTGTGTGTGTGTGTGTACGAGAGAGTGAGAGGATGTGTGTGTGTGTGTGAGTGTGTGTGTGTGTGTGTGCATGTGTATACATGTGTGTAGGAGAGAATGAGAGAATGTGTGTGTGTGTGTGTGTGTGTGTGTGTATTTTTCTCTGCCATTGTGGGTATGTTCTCGTCTGGTTGCGTGAATGTGTGTCTGTGACCATGTCAGACTGAGTGTGTATTTTGGTGTGTAGTTACCAAGTGTGTTTCTCACTCCCTGTGTGTGTGTGTGTGTGTGTGTATGTGTGTGTGTGTGTGTCTGTGTGTATGGCAGTCTCTCGGGCCAGGCCATAACGGTGATGGATGGCCCGTGTGTGTGGAGGCCGTTATTATTTGTTATGTGAGCGGGTGTGTGTGACAGGCGTTGCAGGCCATACACCTGCTGCGCGAGCTAGCGAGCGGCCGAGCGGGGAGAACAGCTGGACACATTGATTTAGCAGCTCTCTCTTCAGCCTGCAGGAACAAATCAAGCAACAGCTAATAAAACCTGCCTTTATGATCACGTCCCAACTGCCCCCAAAACAACTGGCTACATCATGTGTTTCTCTAACACCCGCTATTGCTCAAAATTAAACCCTGGACTAAGGTGTCACTTCTGGCCTCGACAGGGTTTAGCGTCTGGGTTTAGGGGTGTTTTGTAACTGATGTGTGATTCAGACTGCGTTTTTCACTCAATGTAGGTGTCAGACAGTTTAATTCTTATTTTTCTTTTTGGAAACTAAAGCTACGTTTACATTACAGGGTTGAAATTGCTGAAGTTTTTCCCCAAATGTGACACATATCTGATTAATTTTTCAGAGCTTCAAAGCCACTTTCCTATTTGTTTCTAGATCTAAAATATGACCAATGCAACGGCCATAAAAAGGACAGCTTGGAATGAATGAATCTTGCATATCACTGTCATCATTGTTTACTGTCTAGTTTAACATATGGATCATGCACATGATGTTATTGATCTAAAAATTAGATTCTTTCAGCACAGAGATATGGTGCCACTACTTACAGAAATCAGTTACTTGCATACACAAATGTGAACCAGCAAATAAAAAAGTGCCTGAGTAATAACTGGTAATTTTTTCCTGAAGTCCTGTCACGTCTGGTCCATCTCAGCCACGCCCCCAATGGAGCCCATCACCCGAGTACTAGGAGGTACACAGCTCTGAGCACGGGTCTGTGATGTCATGGGTTGTCGTGTGTGTGTGTGTGGTCCTTGGGTGCCTAGGCAACCAAGGTGAGAGTGAGGAGCTTCATTAGCTCCGTAGCTGGGTTGATAGGTACCTAACGACATGTCCACCTGTCTTGAGTCAAAGTAATGTGCTTTGATTATTGTCTGTATCGTGTGATTGGCTGTCTGCGTGAGTGTGTACATTGAAAAGCCCAGCCGATCCACAGAATCGTTGCGTGGTCACCCCTGAACAATACTAACCCAATTCCTATCAAGGCTCTGGGTCGAGTGTCGGAGTCCTGTATCGTGCATGCTCTCTTTGTGGATGTATCGTTACTGTATGAGTAAGAGTGAAAGTGGATCACACACTGAGGACGTGCCCTGTCTCTTCCAGCAGTCTTTTCAGTGGCAGTGGAGAGAGCCTACAGCCAGCCAAGCCACGTTCAGCTGGAACCCTTTCCATCTTTGTATGCTTGCTGTTTTGACAGTGTGTGTGTGTGTGTCTCCCTACTATACCCACAGGCGTGAACACCTCAGCTAGATCACGCCCAAACCACACCCAAACCATGGACGTCGCAGCAGTTCCCCTACCAAACAAAGAGAATCAACTTCAACAACAGATAGTGAGCCATCAAAATCAGCTGGAGCAGCTCACAAACGTGGTAGCCTCCACAGCACGCCTCGCTACCTAAGAGGTATGGTAGGGGTCCTGCTGCTTGTAGGAATTTCTTGTTGGCCTGCGACTTATATTTCGTAGAATATCCGGAGATCACAGATGTCTGCTATGACACAATGACTGATGGGACAAGCACAAGACTGGGCTACAGCTGTGTGTGTGTGTGTGGGGGGGTTTATTGAGTATTCAATAAACCTTAGAATTCTAGCGACAGAAAGTGGCTGGAATGAGCCAGCCCTAGTGGCAGTATATTGCAATGGTCTAAGCCCTGATCTACAGCTTATCACAAGCATTAAACTCGATCAACACAAGAGAAGCAAGGCTGCCATTTCCAGTATAAGAGGGACAAAGACAAGTGTGAAGATCTCAACTATGGCTGCCCGGATACAGGAGACAACCACACATGAACCGATGGAGGTGGGGAGCCAATTGACATCTCAAGAGCATAGGAGACAAAGACAGGAGAGGCTTTGTTGGTTCTGTGGGGGTAAAGGGCATATGGTGGCATCCTGCCCCCATTCTCCAGCCCAAGGTCATGTCTCCTCCAATGACTCTTTCCCTGTCCCCCTCTCAAAAATTTGTGCAAAATTGAGTTGACTCTGTCATATGCTAAACTTTCTGTTTTTGCTCTTATAGATTCTGGGTCAGCTGACAGCTTTGTGTCCAGAGCGATGGTGGTTTTGTTCAGACTCCCAATGTAGTTGCCAGAGCTCATTCCAGTGTGCGCCCTAGATGGGCTCTTACTAGCAGGCAGATCTGTTGGTTGGCAGACTGAACCACTAACTATCAGGATAGACCCAGGGCATGTAGAAACAATGAGATTCTATGTGTTTGAGCACCCTGAATCCCTTCTGATCCTGGGTCTACCCTGGTTTAAAGTCATAACCCTATACTACGAGGGTAGTACAATGGGGACCCAAATGTAGCGCCCATTGTAAAACCACTTATTTGGGGACCACCACCATAGAGAGTCCACTGGCTGAGGGACTGGTTCAGATCCCCTCGCAGTACCGCAATCTAGCTGAGGTGTTTGTTCTATTGACCTCCTGCCGGGGAAAGAGCCACCTTGCTCACGTGTTTACCCTCTCTCAGAAAAAGAGACGAGGGTGATGGAAGAATACATTGCTGAGGCACTCTGACAGGGGTACATACACCGGTCCCGGTCTCCTGCGTCGGTGAGCTTCTTTTCTGTAGAGAAGGATGGGGGCCTCAGGCTGTGCATACATTATCGTGGGCTTAACGCGGTCGCAGCTAAATACCCACGCCCTCTCCCTCTCATCCCCTGGCCATCGAGCGTGTTTTCTAAGCCCAACCTGTGGAGCATGTATAACTTTGTGCGCATTAGGGCAGGTGAATGGAAAACTGCATTTAGCACCACATCCGGCCATTACCATTATTTGGTAATGCCATATGGCTTGGCAAACATGCTGTCCTGTTTCCAGGCCTTTATGAATGACGTATTCAGAGACTGGCTACAACAATTCATAATCGTCTGTTTAGACGACATATTGATTTACTTCAAAAACTTCATGGAGCATGTTGCACATGTTCACGCAGTCCTTCGTCGCCTGCTTGCGCACAAGCTATACATGAAGACCGAAAAATATGAGTTCTATGTCAAGGAGCTCTCATTTCTCGGTTATCGTATAGGCCCGGGGGGGTGGCGATGGATGAGGGTAAGGTGAGAGCGGTGACCGAGTGGCCGGAGCCCACAACAGTGAAGGAACTACAGAGGTTTCTAGGGTTCGCCAATGTCTATAGGCTCTTTATAAAGAACTTTAGTACTGTGGCAGCACTGCTAACTAGCCTACTGAAAGGCAAGCCAAAGTAGCTGAGAGTGACGCCGGCCACAAGAGCGGCATTCACATGGTTAAATGAATTTTTCACTTCAGCTCCAGTTTTGAAACCTTTCGTTGTCGAGGTGGATGCCTCAGAGGTAGGTTTTTATAGCGGTGCTGTCGCAGTACTACGAGGCCCTTCGCAAATTACATCCTTGCGCCTTCTCTTGGAAGTTGACCGACGCAGAAAGGAAGTAATGGGAAGGTGGATGCCTTATTGAGGAGCTTTCCAGTCCCTGAAGAACCAGAAAGGAATGAACCCATTATTCCATCAGCACTTGTGGCTCCCATAAGCTGGGATTTAGATGTAGTGATCGAGTGGCTGAATTCAGAGGGGTCAGTTCCTCAAACATGTCCTGAAAACAAAGTATATGTACCTGAGTCATTAATGGTTAAAGTTATAGAGTGGGCACACAGCACGCCTGTGTGCCCACTCTATAACTTTAACTATTAACTTTAACTCACAACAGTAGAGGTTGTGAGTTGGAAGTACTGGTGGCCTTCGTTGCAGGCAGACATGGAGAAGACCGTCAGGTCTTGTTCTGTGTGCGCCCTGTCAAAGACACCTCATGAATTGCCTACCAGGAAATTAATGCCCCTACCAGTACCGCAGAGGCCATGGTCTCACATAGCAGTGGACTTTGTGATGGACCTCCCGGTATCAGAAAGGTACATGGTTGTGTTGGTGGTCGTGGACCGGTTTTTGAAGGGGAAATTTGTTTCCTTACCCACCACCCTTGAAGTGACCGAGGCACTCTTTCGGGCCATGTTCTTGTCTTACGGCATCCCGGAGGACATCCTCTCCGACCAAGGTCCCCAGTTTGTTTCCCGCATTTGGGCAGCTTTCTTTAAGAAACTGGGGACTACCACCCAAAGTCAAACAGTCAGGCAGAACAGTCGGTGCAGAGCTGAGTCGTTTCCTCCGGGCCTACTGCCATGGGCAACAACACGGCTGGGCAGAGTTCCTCGGCTGGGTGGAGTACACCCGGAACTCCTTGCATCACTCCGCTACTGGCCTAACGCCCTTTGAGTGTGTGTTTGGGCATCAACCCACGCTCTGTCCCTGGGATGGAAAGTCCTCCAACATACCAGAGGTGGATCACTGGTATCGTAGGATGTGGGAGAGGACACACACATCCATCAGCAGGGTGGTTGGACATTTTAAGAGGTTTGCAGATTTACCGGGCTGGCGATAGAGTTTGGCTCTCCACCCAGGACCTCCAGATGAAGCTTCTATCACAAGTTGTCCCCCAAGTACTTGGGTCCTTTTGAGATCATGAGACAGGTGAACCCTGTATCATTCGAACTGAAATTACCAACCCACATGCAGGTTCACCCTGTCTTTCACGTTTCTCTCCTTAGGCCAGCCATAATGGGACCGTTGGACAGAGGGGAAGTGAAGCCCACTCTCCCCACGTCGATTGTGGTCAAGGGAGCCCATGAGTACAGGGTTAGCCGACTCCTGGATTCTCTGAGACATCGAGGGGGCCTCCAGTACTTGACTGGAGACTGGGAGGGGTACAGTCCCAAGGAGAGGAGTTGGGTCCCAGCCAGAGAAGTTCTGAGCCAAGAACTTATTGATGACTTTCACAGGAGCAGGCCAGATCACTCAGCTCCTCGTCCTCAGGGACATCTTCCACAGGGCCCGAGGTCTGTGGGGTGACCCAGTCACCGTGGACATCCTCATACAGCTTTGATGGGTGTCGGGGTTGCCCCTCGCCCCTCCCTAGAAGCCGGTCCTGGGGCAGGGGGTACTGTCACGTCTTGTCCGTCTCAGCCCCCAACGGAGCCCAAAGCCCAAGTACTAGGAGGTACACAGCTCTGGGCACGGGTCTTTGATGTCGTGGGTTGTCGTGTGTGTGTGGTCGTTGGATGCCTAGGCAACCCAGGTGAGAGTGAGGAGCTTCATTAGCTCTGTAGCTGGGTTGCTAGGTACCTAACGACATGTCCACCTGTCTTGAGTTAAGGTAATGTGCTTTGATTATTGCCTGTGTCGTGTGATTGGCTGTCTGCGTGAGTGTGTACGTTGAAAAGGCCAGCTGATCCACAGAATTGTTGCGTCTCTATTAATAAGCCAGACGGCTCCTCTAAGGGGCCTAAAAGATCTATAGGCTCCGGGGCTATGGTTAAAGGGGCTAACACTGGTGCTAAATTTACCAGCCTCTCAGCTGGGGCTACTGAAGCTGGCTTGGGTACTAATGGCTCTCTTATATAGCCTAAAGGCTCCTCTATCTGGCCTAACAAATCTATAGACCCCAGGCTACCTCCTTTCTCCCCTACACCAACCCTCCCTAGGCTACCTGGCCCTGGTGGACGAAGTCGGGGGGCTGGTGTTGGAGGCTGCAATCGTTTTCGGGGCACCGGCACAGGTCTCCCAAGAGTAGCCTCGGTGCTCAGGAGCTGGGTGTCTGCAGCGCTGGCGTCCGGGGACTCAGCGGCGCCTGGCATGGGCAGCTTTGTTCGCCTCGGCACGCCGACCGGACGCAGGAAGGTGGTGGTGGTGACCTCTCGCTGCGCTGCTGCGGCGACCTCTCGCTCCGCTGCTGCAGCGACCTCTCGCGCTGCTGCTGCGGCGACCTCTCACTCCGGCCCCTCTTTCCCCGCGGTGGGAGCCACCATGTTAGTTCCGCCACTGGTCTGCGGGTCTGCGCAATACGCAGGTGGGACCTGCTGGACCAGCATAAGACTCACCTCCAAGAGCAAGTCAGGCGTGAGCGTTTGGGGTAGCGCTCGGGAGGAGAGCTGGGGCAGCCGATCGGAGGGGCGGATCCGGAGGCTTCGCGACCTTCTCCGCCTCCGTGGCTGCTTAGCCTGTTTGGAGATGAAGAGGTCCTTGAAAACCTCTGGAGACAAAACCGTAGGTTTGTCCTCCGGGCAGCCACTCCAGCCGTAAACCACCCCCTCGTCCTCCGAGCTAGTATACCCCAGCAGCTCCTGTGGGGTGTACCGACCCGCTCTGATCGGGGCCGGCACGTCCCACTTACCCAGTTGACCACGGGTTCCCACATGCCCGTAGTGAAGTCGGCTGTGCCTTTGCTTTGGGTCCGTTCATCTGTCACGTCATAGCAAGGCAAGCTCAGGCATAAGGCACAAATGCAGACTTCTTTCTTCATTACTTTGACTTTATTTACCATTCTTTATGAACAAAAACAGGCTCGAGGGCTGACTGATACAAACTAAAGTAAAATCTAACCAAATCACAAGGCTTAAGGTCAGGGTAAATGTGAGGGTGAACGGACAAAGGACAACTCAAAACCAGCACCATAAATACTCAGAAACAACTCAAAACATCTGATACCCATTTTTGCCTCATCCCTGGCAGCTGAGACACAGTAAAGAGGCCACACCCAGTGTCAAACTTAAAGTCCTCAAAAATAAACCGTGGCCTCTAGCGGCCACCTAACGTCACTGTCTCCAGGCGTGACAGTAGGCAGGACAAGAACCCTTGATTCCTATCATATAACAATCACAAACATGTGATTAGAATGTTTTGTGTTATGATGCAACTATAAATTACAGACAACACATTTTTTCAGCTACAATGAAGCCCTAGAATGTTAGTATGGAATTCTAGAACTGACATTGTTTTAAAGAGCTTGCTCTTCATAGAGTTAAGGCATAAGTAGTCCTGGCTCAAACACTATTTAGCTTTAAAACTTCAGTAGGTTAATATCAGCTTGTGTGACATTACAAAAACTCTTAAGAGGAGACTGTTTTTAAAGATTGATGAACCATGTTTACACACCACATTAGATTTTGCGTCAAAAAATGTAATACTGTAATACTTTCTAACATGCCTACAAGTATTTATGAGAAAAGCCTTTCTGATTAGAAAATGCCGTGCCTGCATGATATACTGTAACTATATGTTCGATGTGTGGCAGCGTTAAAGTGGAGACTATAACATAACAGAAGTCCCATTGTTAGTACAGCATGGTATGGCCTGCAGACAGCCAAAGAGAATGGGAGACAAACGGAATGCCAGCAGATTGGACATGGCTCTTGTTTCAGGGGGTCCAAGTAGCACACGCACATATACATGCATACACACACACACACACACACACACACACATACACACACACACACACACACACACACAGTTTCAGGAAATGTATGTTTTAGATTTAGGTGCTAAGAGTATTCGCATACCAAATCCGCTGAAACCTGACACTCGTTTCAGGTATTTTACATACAAGACTGTGTTATGAAAGCCTTGTACAATGTGCGGCATGCAAAGGACAATACTAGTTTATGTATATTCACACGTACACACACACTTGTTGTCACTGCTGCCATTTGTTACTCAATCCTCACAATATCTACAGCCTTGTGACAACTGGTCAGTGGAGTAGGGTATGATATGGTCATAGCAGGAGAAAGAATAGGAGAGGCATTCAGGCACCTGTTAAACAGCCTGGGTGCTACACTGTCAGAAGAACTGCAAAATCAAACACTTTGGGTGTGCAATCATCAGAACAACTGCAAAATTAAATTCTCTGGGTGTGATAGCTACTGTAACATTGCTAAGCGAATCACACTTCAGCCCTGTAATGACCCAACCGCTTTGGTGAGAAGGTGTGAGGCCGCCAACCAGACAGAGGCTTATTGTACTGGGCAACAGGACATGCTTGATACTTATGTCATCATGTCTCAGTGATGTCACTCTAGTGTTATAAATAATGATTTTACAATACATTCTTAGGGTGCCTATTAATGCCTAGTATATGAACATATCCTAACAGTATATATCATTATATATATATATCAGTATATATATATATATATATATATACATTTAGAATATAGTCAGGAACATTTTTACTTTTACACCACTGATATACAGGACACGATTTATTTGATTTATTTGATTTATTTTTAGTTTTACCCATGGGTGCCAGAAGCCTGAATATATACTTTTATCTTTCATATAAGTACAAAGTCAAAAGACATTGTGTGTAAACTGCAAGTAGATGTGCACTCTGAAAGTATATTAAATAACAAAAACAATCTTACATATTTCCGCTCACAGTTATTCAAGAATTTACCAACAGAAATGTCCAAAATGACTATACATCCGGATCCATTAATGTTAAGAAAGTATTTACTTGTCACCAGTTTGCCCATACAGTATTTTGTAATGACAGTGGCAGTAAATGATATATAATTGGCTTGTATAATGTATTGTGAAAAAAAGACTGATTACATTATTTGGTTGATGATCTAAATCTGTCTGAGGCGCTGAGGCCATGATATCTGTTTCAAATATCACAGTAAAAGCCAGGGCCCAGATACACTTGAAGAGAAAAAGATGGTGAACATATTGACTGTAATGTAATGTAGAAGGCCGATTATACTGCCTCCAGCATTTGAGGTGGCAGTAATAAAACGTGATTGAAGAATTTGAGTAAAACGAAGAAGCTGAATGATTGGCCCTGACAGCTCTGCCTCACACACTGCAGCTCTGTGATATCTATTTCAAGAGTCCCGCAGGAAAGTTTGGACTCCAAAAAGCGAAAGCTGGACCTGATATGCTAAAACAATCATCTGTGACTGAGCGAGAGAGGGAGAGAGAGCAGTCTCTGTGATGTCTGTGAACTGACTGTGTGCATTTCTGTACAGTATGAGCACAAGCACATGTGTTCTTTTTTGCAACTATACTATCTCGCTATTAGTCTCGCCTGTACGCAGCTCCATGGCCAGAGGCTTCACTGCTGTACAGCAGTCCTTAGGCAGAAAGAGCAGAAGCCACAGAACTTTATTCATTTTATTCCATAGGTCTAACAAGACCATGATTAGATCTGCTGCTCCCTGGATCTGCATAACATTGTCCCATCATAAAACCTGACCCAGGATTGATTCTGAGGCCATGTTGAGGAGGGACTTATTATCACAGCTTTTGTCATCAGGGAGAGAACACAAATCATGGATCAGTTACCCTGCTCCTTAAGTCACTGCATTCAGTGTTTATTAAAACAGTAAGTGGTGGATTAAGGCCTTAATTGTTCTTTATTGCTCCACCATGTAATGAACAGCAGTGTGTGGCTCTAGAAACTGAACCTCTGTTGTAAATTTAGGTTATAAGCTTCTCTTTTTGTGTGACTCTATTGCAAATAACAGCAAAATGCCAGATGGACCAAAAAGTTCAGAGAATAGTGGCTGGGGACCTTAGTCCCACATGTAGAAGACTGGTCCAAAGTTTGTTTGAGCAAATTATTTAAAGCATCACCTCACTGCATCCTAGTTTTTCTACTTTAGGTTGTCCTCTAAATAGCACTAAATCACTCATTACTGTAACACCTCATGTGCAATATTACCACTATACTCATATTATGGT